>JAPVLO010000202.1:3000000-3471412 GCA_027257055.1 Cephalopachus bancanus | reverse complement strand
AGAAGTTTGGGGTTCTCATTGCTAACTTTTGAAGCTCTTTGCAAATATTGGACTGACTGACAAAGTAGGTGTCCAACACAATTTGACCTTCTGAGTTACAACTGATGTAATTTCTAAGGGCTTCCACCAATCATCCCTGAAACAGCTGGATCTTTTTCTTTACCTTAAGTAATTTCTCTAATTTTGTTATGATTTTCAGGCCTGTTGATACACTTTTTCCTTTCCTGTAAAATCAGGTCAGGTCACCATATGATCCCCGTGTTTTACATCAACCTATCCTAGTTATCGTCCCATGAAGGGTCTTGGTTAGGTACTGATGTTGCCCCTTCAGCATATTGACTGGGAGGTCTAGCTGCTAGGCCATTACCATAGGCTTGTGACTTACTCTAATTGTGATGTTTTTCTTCAGGAATATAGCAAGTAGATAGAATAATATGGATAGCACTCCAAGGTAGCTCAAAGGAATGTGAGAGAATCTGAAACTCTTCTATGAACTTAGTGGGACCTTCTGAAAATTATCCCAACCATATCTACACAGAGATGGAGAATGGCATGTGAACACAAATAGTTCCAGCCTCCCGTTGGCTGCTTCTGTGAGTGGGCGTAGCTCAGAAGGGCCAGGAAGGCATGACGCTCCACTTTGAGTTTCCCCTGATGGGCTTTGTTCCCCTGGGAGAGGAGGATAAATTGGATAGTGGCATTTCCTGCTGTTCTGGAGCCATTGGTAGAGGGCTAGGATGAGGTAGTAGTTGTGGGCACCAAGGTACAGCACTTAAAATAGGATCATCTAAAATGTCTGGTTCTCTGTGTGGTTTATCTATAGGGGTGTGTGCATAGCAAAAGTTTCCCTAGAAATCAGTTTTCGTGTAAAGACATGAATGCCTGAACATATGGGATTTCTGTCCATTTTCCCGGGTATTTGCAGAAAAGATCCAGTTGCAAGAGGGTATTATAATTCAGTGTCCCATTATCTGGCCAGACTTTCCATGATCCTATTTTATATTGAGACCAGACAGTGTTACAGGAGTAAATAAGTTTCTTTTTCTTAAGGGCATCGAATTTAAAGCTACCCCAATTCTTAAGAATGCAACTAAAGGAATCAGTGGGGATTGAAAGAGTGTTTCCTATAATTATTGTTAGGATTCTATGAACCTAAAGAAGGGAAGGGAAAAGAGAGGAAAACGAAGTAACCTTGGGGAGAAGTGGCAAGATGGCGATGGGGCAACCTGGTCTGTGAAACCCTCTGCAAAGGAGATCTGCAGTGGGTCTCTGACTCTCACCCCGGGGTTTGCGGACCCCAACATTGCAGCCTGCTCTTCATACGGAGCTCGGCTGTTGCCACTGCTGGGGCATCGCAGCGGACTGGACAGTCACTGCAGTGCAAACGGCGCCACCACCACCGCCGCCACAGCCCCCCCCCACCAGCGCCGCTGCAGCCACAGCCATAGCACATCACACCACCTGAGCTGGAGGCAATCCACTTCAGTCCTTCAAGCCCCTTTAGGGAAGATCTGCTGGGATCGCTGCCACCTCTCCTGCAACTGAGACGTCCTGCCAGCCGTAAGTCTCCGGCTCTCTGCCCTGAGGCAGGCAGCCATCTTCAGACTTTGCCGTTTTTGTCCGGCTCCACCCACTCTGGGGCGAGCAGCTTAGATAGCACCACCTGCTGGCGATTCAAGGTAACAACACCGAAACAGGAGAAACAAGCTTGATAAAGACATAGGCCAGAGTGGTGAATGGAGGGTAATCTGAACTGTCTTTAACAGCAGACCAGGGGCAACTGACCCTAACTGCAAACTAATTTACCAGCTTGAAAAGAAAACTAGAAATCAGACCTGAAAGGACATTGGATTTAAACGAAATGTCTCAGAGTGTGCTTCACTGATTCTGTTGGTTTAATGACTTAATTCTATTCCTACTGTATTGTTCCTTTTTTTCTTTTTTCCTCTTCCTTTTCTTCTCTCTGTAAACCATATCTTTGTATAGAGGAACAGCACACTAATAAGGTGGTTGGTTAGCTTTTATGTTGGCATCACTATATGTTTTATTTATTTATTTTGTATGAGAGTTGGTTCGTCTGTAGCTGTAGTCTATTGTTTTTATCTGTTTCAGTATAGGCCTCTCTCTCTATTTGTTGGCACATTTGTTTGTTTCCCCCCTTACTCCTCTATCTCTCCACTACCTCTTCAACCCACTGTCTGCTCCATTCTCTCCCCTCTGTTAACCACATTTTATTTCAGGGAGTAAACCTACAGCCCCATTGCATGAACAGACTCCAAGGCAGTGGGAAGTGGGTTCCAGATTATCCACACACCTGTCAGCAAGTACCAGGACCTGCAGATAGATTTTGAATCACAGCTCCCCCCTTAAGTAAATCTCAAAACTGCAAAAAGAACCACCCCCAACTTACAGTGCAACTCCAGAATTGAACAAAGTAAGAGGGCATACATAAAGAATAGGAGATTTAACAAACAGAAGTAAAACCAATCCCTTTACCCCTGAATAACAGAATTAAAGAAGACGGTGATGTGGAGGGAAGGAAAAAGACGGGAGGGGGAAAAACCACATAAATGAATAAAAACCAAAAGAAGAATATAGACCTCACACAGACCCCTGGGAGATCAGACACTGAGAAAACAGATTCTGGAACACAAACAATGAAGAGCCCCCAGAATGACTGGTTACATGCAACAAACCCAGACATCAAGACATTAATGGAGAGAATTTAAAAAATTGAGGAGAGACAAGAGGAAAATAGGAAGGAGCTGTTGTCAGAAATGACAGCAGTAAAGAATACTGTGATGGAAATGAATAACAGACTAATAAGCATGGAAAGCAGAATCAGCCAAGCAGAAGAAAGAATCTCAGAGCTCGAAGACCAAAACACAGAACTAACCCAAACTGTCAAAAGCATAGAAAAGAAGCCCAAAAAGACAGAACAAAACCTGCAAGAGATGAATGATCACTTCAAGAGACCAAACCTAAGAGTAATTGGGCTTCCTGAGGCAGAAAGAGAAACAGAAGCCACACTGGAGCAAACATTTCATGAAATCATTCAAGAAAACTTACCTCATCTCATCAAGGATGAAAAAATTCAAACACAAGAGATTCAGAGAACCCCTGCAAGACAACAAATGAAAAGACCAACTCCCAGATACATAATAATTCGCCTAAACAAAGTAGCTATAAAAGAAAAAATCCTAAAGACAGCAAGAGAAAAAGGCAAGACTATCTACCAGGTTAAACCAATTAGAATAGCAGCAGATTTATCCACAGAAACCCTTCAGGCTAGGAGAGCCTGGAGCCCTTCTTCAAATTTCTAAAAGAGAAACAATTTCAACCAATAATAACCAACCCAGTCAAACTAAGCTTCATTAGTGAGGGAGAATTGAAATATTTTCCAGATATCCAATCCCTAAGAACCTACACTGCCACCAGACCACCTCTACAAGAAACACTTAAGAAAGTACTGAATACAGAAGAAAAAGAAAAAAGAACAACATTCTTCACAAGAATACAGGCAAAAGATTAAAAACACACATGAACCAACTCCAAAACCCAAAGAAAGACAATAAACAGGAACAACTCTGTAAGAACCTTATGTTAGGGATCAACTCTTGCATTTCAATTATTAGCCTAAATGTGAACGGACTAAATGCACCACTGAAAAGACATAAAATGGCAAAATGGATAAAACATCATCAGGCAACAATCTATTGCCTTCAAGAGATTCACCTCACTAGAAAGGACACCCACAGACTCAAAGTAAGAGGATGGGAAACAAACTTTCAGGCAAACGGAATACAAAAGAAAGGAGGAGTAGTGATCTTAATTTCAAACAAAATACCCTTCAAGCTATTAAAAATCAAAAAAGATACAGAAGGCCACTACATAATGATAAAAGGCTCAATCCATCAACAAGAAATATCTATCCTAAACATATATGCACCCAACATAGGTATGCCAACTTTCATAAAGCAACTTCTAGGAAAACTAAAGAAAGATATTGACTCTAACACCATCATAACTGGGGACTTTAATACCCTACTCACAACCCTAAACAGATCATCAAGACAGAAAATCAGCAAGGAGATCCGGAACCTCAATGTGACTTTGGACCAAATGGACTTAATTGATACCTACAGAACACTCCATCCAAAGACCACAGAATACACTTTCTACTCATCACCACATGGAACATATTCTAAGATTGACCACATACTCGGCCATAAATCAAGCATAAACAAATATAAAAGGACTGAAATTCTACCATGCACCTTCTCGGACCACAGTGGAATAAAAATAAACATTGACACCAACAAAGTCACCCCCAAGCCCACAAATACATGGACACTAAACAGCATGATGCTGAACAACTCCTGGGTCAATGATGAAATCAAAACAGAGATCAAAAGATACCTGGAAACAATGAAAATGAAGAAACATCTTACAAAAATCTCTGGGATGCCCTGAAAGCTGTAGTAAGAGGGGAACTTATATCCCTACAAACACACATGAAGAAAATGGAAGGAACAGAAATTCACAACCTAACAAGCCACCTAAAGAAGTTGGAAAAGTGAGACCACAAAAACTCTAATTTCAGCAGAACAATCCAGATCACCAGAATAAAAGCCCAAATCCAGGACATAGAAGACAAAAAGATAATACAAAAAATCAATGAAACAAAAAGCTGGTTCTTCGAAGGGATAAACAAGATCGATGGTCCCCTAGCTAGACTGACCAAGAAAAAACAAGAAAACACCCAAATAAGCACAATCAGAAGCACAAACGATGAAGTCACATCTGACCCTGAAGAAATACACAAGATCATTAGAGACTACTACGTACAGTTGTATGGAAACAAACTTGTAAACCTTAAGGAAATGGAGGACTTTCTGACATCACACAACCTTCCTAGGTTGGAACAAGAAGAAATTGAGACCCTAAGTAGACCAATAACAATCAAGGAAATCGACTACATAATAAGAAAACTTCCTACAAAAACAAGCCCTGGTCCAGATGTCTTTCCAGCAGAATTCTACAAGACATTTAAGGAGGAGCTGATACCAATCCTACTGAGGGTATTCCAGGCAATTGAAAAAGATGGAACTCTCCCCAAATCATTTTACAAAGCCAACATCACATTGATACCCAAACCAGGTAAAGATCCAACAAAGAAAGAGAACTATAGGCTAATATCTTTGATGAACATAGATGCTAAAATTCTCAACAAGATCCTAGCAAACCGGATTCAGCAATACATCTCAAAAATCATCCACCATGACCAAGTAGGCTTCATTCCTGGGATGCAAGGCTGGTTCAACATTCATAAAACCATAAATGTAATTAAATACATCAACAGATGTCAAAACAAAAACCACAGGATCATATCATTAGATGCAGGAAAAGCTTTTGATAAAATTCAGCACCGCTTCTTGATAAAAACCCTTGAACATCTAGGCATACGGGGAACATACCTCAAAATAGTAAAAGCCATCTACGAGAAACCCACAGCCAGCATACTCCTAAATGGACAAAAACTGGAACCAATTCCCCTGAAAACTGGAACTAGACAAGGATGCCCACTCTCACTCCCCCTGTTCAACATAGTATTGGAAGTCCTGGCTAGAGCAATCAGAGAAGAGGAGGCAATCAGGTGTATCCAAATAGGAAAAGAGGAAGTCAAGTTATCTCTCTTTGCTGATGATATGATTGTGTACCTTGAAAACCCAAGAGAAACTGTCAAAAGCCTTCTTACATTGATTAAGGCCTTTGGCAAAGTCTCAGGATACAAAATAAATGTACAAAAGACAATTGCATTTCTCTACACCAATAATAAAAAAACAGAAACTGAAAAAAACCCCACAATTCTATTCACAATAGCCACAAAAAAAAGAAATACCTTGTTATCTTCCTAACCAGAGACATGAAAGACCTTTACAATGAAAACTACAAAACACTGCTCAAAGAAAGCAAAGATGACACCAATAAGTGGAAAAATATCCCATGCTCATGGATTGGAAGAATCAACATCGTGAAGATGTCCATCTTACCTAAGGCAATCTACAAATTCAATGCAATACCCATCAAATTACCAGCAACATTCTTCTCAGACCTAGAAAAAACAACACAGGAATTCATATGGAAACACAAACGTCCAAGAATAGCCAGAACAATCCTCAGCAAAAAAAACAAAGCAGGAGGCATCACATTACCAGACTTCAAACTTTACTATAAAGCTACAAACACCAAAACAGCTTGGTATTGGTACAGGAACAGGCATATAGATCAATGGAACAGAATTGAGATTCCAGAAGGAAAACCTCAATTTCCTAACCAACTCATCTTCGACAAAGCCCCCACCACCTACCACTGGGGAGAGGAGAACCTATTCAGTAAATGGTGCTGGGAAAACTGGCTGACCACATGCAGAAGATTGAAACAGGACCCCTATCTATCCCCATGCACAAAGGTTAACTCCAAATGGATCAGAGACCTAAATGTAAAACCTCAAACCATAAGAACCTTAGAAAAGGAAGGACATACCCTCATGGAAATCGGAACTGGCATCCAATTCCTGAACAAAACTCGAAACCCACAGGTCATAAGAGAGAAGATAGACAAGTGGGACCTTATTAAACTGACAAGCTTCTGCAAAGCCAAAGAAGCCATCAAGAGAGCAGGGAGACAGCTTACAAACTGGGAAAAAGTATTTGCCAACACCAGGTCTGACAAAGGCTTAACATCCTGGATCTACAAGGAACTAAAATGTGCTGAAAAGAAACAAACAAACAACCCCATTATAAAATGGGCAAAAGATATGAACAGACACTTCACAAAAGAAGAAATCTGAGCAGCCAACAGACACATGAAGAAATGCTCAACCTCACTAATCATCAGGGAGATGCAAATCAAAACCACACTGAGATTCCACCTAACTCAGAATGGCAATTATCAACAACTCAAAAAATAACAGCTGCTGGAGAGGGTGTGGTGAAAAGGGAACACTTCTACACTGTTGGTGGGAGTGTAAACTAGTGCAACCTCTGTGGAAAGTAGTGTGGCGATTCCTAA
The DNA here is from genome assembly GCA_027257055.1 of Cephalopachus bancanus. Taxonomy (NCBI): domain Eukaryota; kingdom Metazoa; phylum Chordata; class Mammalia; order Primates; family Tarsiidae; genus Cephalopachus; species Cephalopachus bancanus. The sequence continues at coordinate 3,464,338 of JAPVLO010000202.1, read as the reverse complement.
AAGCTCTAAAAATCGACCTTCCATACGACCCCGCAATCCTCCTACTGGGAATATACCCTGAAGAACTCAAGTCACTCTATAAAAAAGATACCTGCACATGTATGTATCGCAGCATTGTTCACAATAGCAAGAACCTGGAAACAACCTTGCTGCCCATGAAAAGAGGACTGGTTTAAAAAAATGTGGTACATATACATAATGGAATACTATGCAGCCATAAAAGGAACAAAATCATGAATTTCGCAGCTACCTGGATGGAACTAGAGTCTATAATACCGAGTGACCTCTCACAAAAACAAAGATCCGAGTATCACGTGTTCTCACTCATATAATGGACCTTGAACATCCAATGTAATACTATGAGAAAATGACTGACGGTACTGGGAAACTATGGTGGGGGAGTGGGATGGGATTAACAGTAGCAAATATCTGGGGATGGGGAAACACCTCTTATCAACAGGGTGCCTGAATGAAGCGTAATTGTACACCTAACCCTTAACCGTACCCCACAAAGCCATAATAAAAAATATTGATTAAATATTTAAAAAAATTAAAAATAAAATTAAAAAAAGAAGTAACCTTGGTAAGAAGTACATGAGTCTTCCATGGGAAGACCTGAAGCTCAGTTAGGAAATCGAGCGTCCCTGTCCCTTAAACTGGCACCGCAGTATCCAGGTATCCCTGGAGCCCTTTGATGTTTTCTGACCAAGCCAGGGAGACAGATTTCCTTGTCCTTTGTCTGGCCATGCATCCAGGCTTCCCTCAGGCCCTAATGTTACCCAGGTATCTGTAGCTCCTGGGGCTTTAGATAAGAGGGAATTCTATTAGGTCTTGGAAACCAAACCATATGCCTTTTCCTAAACTTAGTTGCCTTGTGGTAATATCTGGACCATTTAAAAATATCATTTGTAGCCGGTCTCGGTGGCTCACCCTGTAATCCCGCGCCTTTGGGAGGCTGAGGTGAGTGGATTGCCTGAGCCCGCGGGTTCGAGACCCGCCTGGGCAGCGAGACCTCATCTCTACAATAAATCAAAAAAATCAGCTGGGCATGGTAGCACATGCCTGTAATTCTGGCTACTCGGAAGGCTGAGACGGAAGGATCGCCGGAGTCCAGCAGGTCGAGGCTGCGGTGGCCGGGGGTGGCCACTGCGCTCTAGTCTGGGTGACAGAGTGAGACTCCAACTCAAAAAAAAAAAAATCTATCTATCTATCTATCTATCTATCTATCTATATACAGATAGATAGATAGATATCTATATATAATTTGTTAAATTTGCCAGGACACAGATGACTTAAAGGGACCCCCACAGAAACAGTGATAAACTACCCTGAGAGTCTGAGCAGGCCCTCTTGGAGGAAATCAGAGCAGTGTATAAGCTGTCTCAATATGCAGCTGTTTCCAGCTCTATCCAAAAGCAGGGGTTGGGGACCCTGTGGTCAGGGTCTCCACATACACAACAAACTCCATTCTAATGTCTTGTCTCATCACAGTTAGGGGCAAGCAAGACCATAGAGCAGGGGAAGGATTGCCAAAAATGTGTTGCAAAAAGAAATAGTTGTTCCCTGAAGGAAAATGGAAAAGGAGAGGAAGAGATCACCTTTGGTACGAGGAAAACCTGATATTTAAGGGCTCAGCCACTGCATGGCTTATACCTTCTCCAGCCACCTTCATAAATTCCCTGTCAGGGGAAATTTGATAATCTCTTGATTCATTTGGTATAGGCATGAGCCATACCACCTCTGTAAATCAGTTGTCAGGATAAGCTGGGAGTCAGGCCAGAGGGAACTGAGAATTCTATACTGAAGGGAGTTTGCTATAAATGTTCTTGGGCAGTCATGAAAATGAAAGGAAGAAAGACCAAAAAGCAGAGGTCACTAGCTTGTGCAATAATAGGGGTCTTTGTGACCAGTCTCCATCTCACCACAAATATGATGAGGGAGAATCGAGAGACAAGGTTTCAGCAGTTTTTGACCAAAAATATGCTCTACACTCCCTATGCATCCAGTCTTGTTCAGAGAGACTTTTTTTGTTTGTTTGTTTCCCCTGATTAAAAAAATGTCCTCAAGGGGAAATGTTTTGCCCATATGAAAGAGGTGAAACAAGAACAGCAGAATCACTAAAAGGCATCAAAACCGACAAGTTCAAAAATTGTTTTGAGCAGTGGAAAAAGCATCTTGATAGGTGTACTGGATCAAACAGAGAGTACTTTAAAGGTGATTGAAGTCTAAACATGTAAGAATAAAGCAATTTTTAATAAATAAATTCTGGGTTTTTGGGTCCCCCCTCATATATTGGATGCTGACTGAGAGCATATACAACCTTCTGGAGAACTTTCCCAGCTCTACATGGTAACTGGCACTGTAAATGAGTCTTCAAAAGGCCATTACACTGTTCTATCTAAACAGCTTCCATCAGTTCCACTTTTCCATATACCTCTTCTTCAAATTTCCATGTTACCAAAGCCCCCTCATGTTCCTTACAAATCCCTGACTATCAGCAAAACCATTGGCTATAGCGTATAAATAGGTATATCCACATATCTGGCCATTTGTCCTTCCGAGTAAAGTGCAACCAGGTGTACTTCCTGAAGTTATGCCCACTGGGAAGATTTTCCTTCACCATTGTCCTTCAGGGATGTCCCAGGAGGGGGCTGTAGTGCTGTAGGTGTCCAATTTTGTGTGGTGTTTGTGTATTGTGCATCTGTAAACAAGGTCTGAGTCTTCTCTTCCTCTGTCAGCTGATCTAAGGAACTCCCCATGAGGCCAAAGGTGCAGGCTAAGAGAAAGAAGACGGTGTGGCAGCAGTAAGGACCATGGGCGACTTCTTCTAGTAACTTAGTCATGGCTTCTGGACCTGTTTGGGCCTGATCTCATACATAACATTTCCATTTGATGATGGAGTGCTGCAGTGCATGCCCAAATGTATGGTTTTCTGGGTCAGTTAACACCCAGCATATGATAAGCAGCTCAGATCGCATGGTAACTTGGTGGACCATGGTCAAGCATTCAAGCTCTACTAAGGCCCAGTAGCAGGCCGAGAGCTATCTCTCAAAAGGAGGGTAGTTGTCTGGGAGTGTTCTAAAATCTCCAAGGGCTGCACTGTGATTCCCCATTGTAAGAGCCTACCAAATACTGCAAATAGCATCCCTATCTGCCACTGCCACTTCAAGCGCTGTCGGATCTGCTGGTGTGTAAGGCCAAGTGGCAGAGCAGCTTGCACAGCAGCCTGTGCCTGTTGTAGAGCCTTCTCTTACTTATTCTGGGCCTCACTCAAAATTAGCAGCTTCTTAGGTTACTCACACCCAAGTGAGGAATATGATGCCTCCAAAATCCAAAGCGGCCTACTAGACATCGTGCCTCTTATTTTGGTGGTAGGGACAGTCAGAGGTAACAACTTTTCCTTCACGTGAGGAGGGATATCTTGCCAGGCACAGTGGCATCCGTTACTACCCAATCGGCTCATGAACAAAGTGGCTATGGTGGCAGGAATGGAGTTTATTCATGGGCTGAGCAACACAGATTTTCATTCACCAAGGATGAATTGGCGGTGGATACCATTGAGTGCCCGATCTGCCAGGCCCAGTACTTTTGGAGACTGAGTTGGGAGGATAACTTGAGCCTGAAAGTTTGAGGCTGCAGTGAGCTGTGATCATGCCACTGCACTCCAGCCTGGGCAACAAAGTGAGACTCCTAACTCTAAAAAAATAATAATAATAAGAGACATTTTGATAAATAATAAACAAGGGATATTTTGTCATGCCCCAAACTGCTGGACCACTAGAAATTTCACTGAGGTAGATGGCCTCTGAATTTTAGTTAGATTTATTTCCCACCCTCTGACATGCAAACGTTTTACCCGTAAGTCTACGGTAGTTGCTACCTCTTGCTCACTTGCATAATGTCATCAGTGTAATGGATCAGTGTGATATCTTGTAGAAGAGAAAGGCAAACAAGATTTCTTCAAACTAAACTGTGACAAAGGGCTGGAGAGTTGATACATAGGATTGCTGGCCTTGCCATCTGAAAGCAAACTGCTTCTGGTGGGTCTTATTGACAGAGATGGGAAAAAAAGCCATTCATCAGATCAATAGCTGCATACCAGGTACCAGGGAATGTGTTTGTTTACATAAGCAAAGAAACCACACCTGGTACAGCAGCTGCAATTAAAGTCATCACCTGGTTAAGCTTGTGATAATTCACTGTCATTCTCCAAAGTCTATCTGTCTTCTGCACAGACCAAATAGGAGAGTTGAATGAGGGTGTGGTGGGAATCATCACCCTGTGTCCTTTAAGTCTTTGATGGTGGCACTCTTCTCTACAATCTCTCTAGGAGTGTGGTATTGCTTTTGGTTTGCTATTTTCCTAGTTAACGGCAGCTTTAATGGCTTCCATTTGGCCTTTCCCACTGTAATAGCCCTCATTGTACAGGTCAGGGAACCAATGTGGGGCTTTGGCCTTCTGCTGAGTGTATCTACTCCAATTATGCATTCCACAACTGGGAAATGACCACAGGATGAGTTCAGAGGCCCCTGGGCCCACTTTGAGGTGGACCTGAGCTAAGACTCTGTCAATCAGCTGATGTCCACAAGCCCCTGCTCTGACTAGTGTGCCACAGTGACATTTTTTTTTTTTTTTTTGAGTTGGAGTTGAGTGCAGTGGCTGCTCCAGGCGACCGCAGCCTCGACCTGCTGGGCTCCGGCGATCCTCCTGCCTCAGCCTTTCAAATAGCCGGAATTACAAGCATGTGCTACCATGCCCGGCTGATTTTTTGATTTATTGTAGAGATGAGGTCTCGCTGCCCAGGCGGGTCTTGAGCCCGTGGGCTCAGGCAATCCACTCACCTCAGCCTCCCAAAGGTGCGGGATTACAGGCTGAGCCACCGAGCCCGGCCACAGTGACATTTTAGGTCTCCTGAAATCAGTGTCAGTTCAGAGCCAGTGTTCAGTAGTCCCTGAAAGGTCTGATTATTTCCTTTTCTTCTACACACAATTACCCCTGTAAAATGTTATACATAGGTACCACTGGGGAAGGATGGGAGGAAGATTAACCGGATAAATTTGGGTAATATACTGGAGTCCTTCTTCAAGGGGACCTGTCCACCCCTTTATTTGAGAGGTTCTGGGTCTATAAACTGGCTCAAGTTTAGAAATTGACTGAGGGGTTGTGACTCTGCTTTTATGATTCAGTTTAATTTTTATTCACTAGACCTAGAACTTTTCTGTTTGTACAGAGCAAGAAAGAATTTGATAGGTTTTCTGTCCCACTTCTGGGAACATCGCAGTCAATGAATGAGACAATTTCACACAAGCACATACACACACGGATATTTTGTCATGCCCCACATGTGGGTGGGGTAAGGAGAAAATTTGGAAGATTGACTGCAGGAGACAGGAAACTTGGGCCTTTTCTACTACAATCTGCTTGTGTGCTTTGGGGCAAAGCATTCTTTTCTGGATCTCAGTTTTCTCCCTGGCAAAATGATCTGGCTACTTGGAAGGCTTAGGCAGAAGGATCGCTGGAGCCCAGTGGGTCGACACTGGAGTGGCTGTGAGTGTGCCACAGCCCTCCAGCCTAGGTGACCGAGTGAGACTCCAACTCAAAAAAATGTCCTCCTGCTAGGACATTCTAGGGGTTGGGGACTATTTTAAAGTGAATATCACCTTGCTTGTTCTGCCATTTTCATTTCTCCTCCCATGTTTCCCTTAAAATTGGATAAAGTGAGTTTCCCAGCATTGTCTGTGCCTGCAGATGACACCTCTCTCCTGGTCTGCTTTTCTAGGTTGATGAAGTCTGGAGTGTGGAATTGTAGTTGATTTATAATTTTGAAGGAACGCCTCCCTGAGCTGCTTCCTGCCAATCTGAAGTGAGCAATGAGTCCCAGGTTGGGCAGCGGCCAAGGCACGCATCCAGGTTTCTGTGTGTGCAGATCCGGGCCCGAGCCCCCACCCTGCCCCAGCCCTGCCCACACCAGCTGCTGCTATCTCCCCTGCTTCGTCTCAGGATAGCACCTCCCTGTTCCCACCAGATGTGAGAGTACAGCTTGTTCCTCCTGCACAGCCCTTCCAGCTTCTGTAGCTCAGTAGTCACTTGTGTGAACCCTACAGTAGAGAATGGCAGCAGGAACTAGCAAAGCTAGGGCAGGCAGCAGGCAAGGAAAGTCCCATCAGATAGTCTATGGACCATCCAGACTGTGTTCTGCACTTTGTAATCCAGTATGGTGAGAGGCCTGAGAACCATGACATGAACCAGGAACATTTAACCTAGGAAAGAATGTTCTTAGAAACATTGCTATGTTTGAGTAATAAAATCTAGCAATTACTGGACTCTAAGTATGTGCCTGTCATAGTGCTAAATATATTACATACTTAAAAAAATATCCTCATAGGTTCCATTTTTCAGATATGTAAACTGAAGCACAGGGAAATAGAAAATCACCATTACTCTACCACAGAAGTAATTCCCACAGGACGATCCACCAATGGATGCTAGAGTGAATAGGCAAAGAGCTTCGTCACAGAGCGAGGAGTGGCAGGACTAACATCTGAACCCAGGTTTGTCTGATTCTAATTTTTTTAACTGCCACATGTGGAGAATCAGATTTTTTCTTTTTCTGTATGACATCTAGTGGTAAAATTCGGACCAGTAGGTAGATGCTACAGGGAGATGTTTCAGCTCGGTATAGATAATATTTTTAAATTTTCACTATTCAAAATAGGCAGGCAGCTTTGACAGGTAGTGAGTTCACCATCAATGGTTGTAAACAAAATGACCATTTGGCAGGGATACTACTGAGGAGATCCAACACTGAGTAGACAATTTGTAAACCCCGAATCTCAGAGTGATCTCTTTGGGGTTGATTTCTTTTAGAATCAGAGTGATTTCTTTTAGAAAATATGTGGGTAGAGGAATGGAGGGAGGAAGGTGTCAACCAAGGAATAATCTCTAGGGCCTGGAAGCAGAATGCCAAGTTGTGGGTGTTGAAACATTATGGCCTAGACAAGGATTTTTGGCACTGACAGAGATAATTACCTGTAAAGGCACCGCATGTGACGGAAGTATAGAGTGAGTAGGTTTGGGATTGAGATCTGAGAGGATGCCGGTGCAAAGTCTTTGTGAAACTCCACAACAGGCCTGCCACAAAAACCATGTATCTGAAACTCCTGCTCTGGAATGCCATCCCCTTGGCTTCACACTTTTGTCTTTGTTAAGATGGGAGGCTATTTGGACTGAGTTGACTTAGCTAAGTTGGAGCTACATTTCCCACAGTTCTCTTCCCTGTGTGCTTCCAGTCAGGGTTGTTCTCAAGAGGAATTTACATGAGATTTGGAAGGTGAAATGAAAGAGTAGCAATTTTCAAGCTCTGAAGACCAGCGTAGGTGCCAGACACTGTGACCGCTCATGTCCATTGTTGACCTGCAGCCTCATCTTGTGGGCATAGGGCAGCACCCAAGCCCACAGCTCCTGTGGTTTCTTCCAGCCTTCCTGGTTAGACCTCATCTAGTTTTGATGTCCAGATGTGTGGGCAACTCTGTACAAGGTGCACCCACTTCTTTTGCATCATCGAGGTTGCAAGTGCCTTAAGACAGGCATGGGCTTCATTTTATTTTTGTGAGTTCAGCCAGTTTGTTCTCTTGGGTTGCAGTTCACCCATGTGGGTTCCTGTTTGTCCTTGGTATCCTCTACTTCATGCCTAGCTTTCCCTCTTGACTTCAGCCTGGCTGGCCTATAATGTCTCCAATTCTAACACCAGAAACAAAGTCCACAGCTTTGCATAGACCTCTTGACAAGCTCTCACAATTGTCTAAGGCCTAATTCCTTAGGTGCTGTTTTTCTGATGGAACACTTTCCTAACTCACACATACCTTTCCCCTCCATACACTGCCAAATCCTGATCATTCTATTCTGCCTTGACATGTTACTGACTTTTATCAGTGGCTTGCCATTACCCAGAAAATCAAGTCCAGATCCCCAACGGTGGCACTCAAAGCCCTCCATCTGTTTCATCAAAGCCTGTCCTCACAGCTGCAACATTAAGCTGCTTTCCAGGAACCTGGCTTTGCCTCTTACTAGCTGTGAAGTCTTGGGCTAGTCAATTTCCAATGAAAAACAGTTTCTGCATCTTTAAAATGGATTACAAAAGCTTCTTGCGAGACTGATATTCTGCCTACACAGCCATACCACTTGTTTACTGCCCATATGCACTCTGATGGTTCAGTGCCCATACCTTGCTGGTTCTTAAATATTTTGAATATCACCAAGTATTAGTTTTCTATTGCTGAATAAAAAATTCCCACAAACTCAGTGACTTAACAATCTTCTGTTATTTCACAGATTCTGTAGGTCAAAAGTCTGGGTACAGTGGAGCTGGATTCTCTCTGATCAAGGTCTCACAAGGCTAACATCAACATGTCGGCCAGAGCTCTATACTTACCTCGAGTTCAGAGTCCTCTTCCGAGCTTATTCAGGCTATGGACAGAATTCAGATCATTGGGTCTATAGGACTGAGGTCTCTGTTTTCTTGCTGGCTCTCAGCTTCTAGAGGCCATCCTCAGATCCTGGCCTTGTGGGTTTCTCTCAACAAGGCAGCTTACTTCTCCAAAGTCAGCAGGAGATTCTCCTGCCAGTCTTCTAGGACAGAGTCTTACATGGTGTAACTTAAGCAAGGGAGTCATACCCCATATTCACAGGTCCTGCCCACAACCAAGAGGAAGAGATTTTACAGAACCTGCACACCAGGAGGTGGGAATCTTGGGGTTATCTTAAAATTAAATGTAGTACAAACTCCGTCTAGTTCTCAGCACTCTGAGTTGAAAGAAAGAAAGGAAGGAAGGGAGGGAGGAAGGAAAGAAGAAAGGAAGGAAGAATGGAAGGAAGGAAGGAAGGAAAGAAAGAAAGAAAGGAAAGAGAAATTGCCTAGCACAGGGCCTAGCAGGTTGTTGGTCTTTTATATGGTATATCCATTACATCTCTTTATCCGACTTATTCATGATTCCTTGAGGGCAAAGGATCCCTCCATGACGTTTCTCTGTGTCTCCAGACTTGGCCACAAGGCAGGCCCAGGAGCTGTGTTCTCCTGTGAGTGGGATGGAAGGTTGCAATTAGAGAGCAGGTAGGGGACTTTGGGAGAAGCCAGGGAGCAGGGTGGGCACAGCGGGGGCAGGCTCAGATATGCATGAGTAAAGGGTATCTGTGGTCAGCAAGGGCAAGTTTTGCCTCCATCATCTCTATCAGGTCTCATGCGGTGTCCTTCCCAGCCTGGGGTTACAGCTGCTGCTAACAAATGAGCTGTTTGTGTCGTCCCCACATGAGCCTCTGTAGAGGATTCTGGAAGAGCTACGCAGGAAGAAAAGGGAGACTCCGGAAGAAAAGGGAGGCACCAGGTGCCTGCCCAGTTAGCTGGGTGACCTCTCACTTATAGAGGCTGTCTCCTTTCAGTCTGTTCTTTCTCCCAGAGAGGCCCAGTGGGACAGACCTGAAAAGACAATTGAGAAATTCTTGTTGAGATGCCTTCCAGAATTCAAGAGGGAGCACTAGGGCTGAGGGAAGAAAAGACGATGGGGCAGGTATGAGGAATGAGGGGCTTGGATGACCAGGTGCAAGGGGAACTCTGTATCCACACCTTTGCCGTTCGTGACTCCCCCAGAGCCCAGTCATAAACCCACCTCCGTCACAAGGCTTTCCCCCACCACCCTTAAGTGAAAGCAGCTGGTGCCTCTCCTTGTTCATGTGCAGTAGGTTTCAGGGAGAAAAGGTAAAGGACCAGAATTTAGGATACCTAGGTCCTACTATGTCAAGTAACCTGCTATGTAAACATGGGTATGTCAGATACCTCCTCTGCGAATCAGATTTTCTTACCCTTTAAGTGAGGGGGTTGGAACCCAGGATCTCTGAAGTCTCTGTCAGTTCTTACATTTGGAGGTGCTTCAATTCCAAAGGTGTTTTCAAATTTTATTTTACTATCTTGCTTTTGCCTCTTCCCCTGTAGGCCTTGAGCTTAGAGCATTGTGTGACTCCACCGCTTCCACACAGGCTGGACCTCATACCACAAATGTTTGCTGAATGAACATTATGCCTGGAGCCACTGGTTCTATTTTTAGGAGTGTGTCCTGAATTTCTAACCAGATTGTGAGTTTCTTTTTTTTTTTGAGTTGGAGTCTCACTTGGTCGCCCAGACTGGAGTGCAGTGGCCGGGCCACTGCAGCCTCGCTTGCTGGGCTCCGGCGATCCTTCCGCCTCAGCCTTACGAGTAGCTGGAATTACAGGCATGTGCTACCACGACCAGCTGATTTTTTGATTTATTGTAGAGATGAGGTCTCGCTGACCAGGCGGGTCTTGAACCCGCAGGCTCGGGCAATCCACTCACTTCAGCCTCCCAAAGACGCAGGATTATAGGCTGAGCCACCGAGCCCGGCTGATTGTGAGTTTCTAAGGTTATAGTTTGGAGTATTCTCCGCCTCAGAACCCAGAGTTGACTGAGAAAGAACCCAGAGGGGGACTGGAAATAAAAAGTTCCTATTCACTGTCAACTAAAAAAACCAGAGAACTCAATCCTGTATTTCAGAGGACACAGACATCTTCCCTCTGTCTCCAGAGATCCTGAATTAGTTGGTCTATGGTTGGGCCTGGGAGATGATATTGTTTAAAAGCTGCCCCAGATGATTGAGCTGGGGTTGAGAACCACTGAGTTCCATTATTATCTGGGCAATTTTACCTCTGACATTCTGTGATTCCTGTGCTTACCATCTGTATTGTTGGTACAGGACAGAGGAGCAAGCAGTATGTGGAAAAATAGCTTAGGGGTTTACATTGTCACTGGTAATCGGAGTTGTGGTACTCATTTATTGCACTCATATGCAGTGCTTGGTTCTTTGCATGCATGCTCTTTTAAGTGATTTTTCCGAGCAACCCTTTGAGATCATTTTAAAGATGGGGAAACTGAAAGTCAGAGAAGGGGTTTGACTTGCACAAGGTTACACAATAGCTAATCAGTGAGCTGAGATTTGAACCCACATCAGTCTAACTTCAAAGACCATGCCTATTCCAAACTGGAAAGCTCAAGATAAGTAGCCATTTAAGTCGTTTCTTGTAAATATACAAGTTGGAGCTACTTTAGTACCTACCCAGGGAGGGAGAAGTCCCTCTCTTTTGTGCATTAGTGATACATCATCCCTAGGGCATCAAATTCTGCTCATTATGACAAAGATGTTCTCTCCTTGACCAAACTTTAGTCAGGCTCCTCTGAACCCTCTTCCCAACTAGGCCTGGACATTTGTGCTTTTGTGTTTGTCTCTGCATTGCCCAGAATAGATAAAGAAAATGTGCTGTATATACAATAGAATAGAATACTATTCAGCCTGAAATAAAAAAGGAAATCCTGCCATTATAACAACATGTATGCCCCTGGAAGACACTATGCTAAGTGAAATAAGTCAGTCACAAAAAGGCAAATGCTATATGATCCCATTTCTATATGGAATCTAGAAAAGGCTCACAAAAGTAGGAGTAGAATGATGGTTAGGAGAAGGGGATGGGAGAAAGGTGTGGATGAGGAAAGGGGAGGTGTTGGTCAAGGGGTACAAAGTTTTAGTTAGGAGGAATACGTTTTACTGATCTGTTATATAGAATTATTACTATAGTTAATAATAATGTATCGTGTATTTCAAAGTTGCTAAAGAGTAGATTTAAATCACCCCACTACAAAAAATGACAAGCATGTGAGATGATGGATGTATTAATTAGCTTGTTTAATCATTCCACAATGAGAACATATCAAAACATTACATTGTGCCCCATAAATATATACAATTATTGTTTGTCAATTAAAACCAAAAATGTAAAAATCCTGCTAAATCAATTTAGTGAGAATTCCCCACATTTAATATTAAATCACCCTCAATATCTGATCACATTATTTATCTCTCACCTTTGGTGCCTGATCACTCTGGCTTACCTTCAGCAAAATTCCTATCAAGTAGGTTTAACCAGAACCCAGCTGTATCCTTGATGTTTGCATTCACTGACCCTCCCCCTACCTCTTCCTTGGCTATATACATCCTCGCTTTTCCTTGCTGTATTAAGTTCAGTTCTAAGGTTGAAGAGTTCCAAGAATCCTGAGGTCTCTTTTCCCATATTGTTGCTGAATAAAATATATATTTTCCCACTCTAATTACTGTCAGACTCTGGTTATTTTTAACACTTATATTTGGAGGACATTGATGAGCTAGAATGTTTTTCAGTGAGTGAGGTCAGCCAGGTGACTGAGAGGATCCTGCTGTCACATGGAGAACCTGGAGGAGTTACAGGCTTTAGCTGCAGAAGCAGAGAGGAGTAGACAAGAGAGCTGTCTTCACATGCATCTGGCTGTGCAAGAAGAGCGAGGAGTTCTGAAGCAAAGAGTCTGGCAGTCCCAAAGATTGTCAGGATGATTCTCACCAACTTGGTTTGAACTTAATTTAAAAGATGAAGTCAATGCTAAGTGATTGGCTATTGCCTGCATGCTATGTATGCTTCTGAGACATTTGCTATGGGATGACCCTGGTCCTCTTTGGGCTGGAGTCTGGTGGAGAAACTTCAGGGGATGCTCACTGTGGCCCATGTGATCCATTGTGCTGCTCAATAATATCTCATGGATTCAGATCCTTTCCACACATACTTAAAACTGCAGGCATATGGAATGCACAGCCTCCTACCTAGCTTGACAGAAGTTTCATGTTTCCTTAGTCTGTTTTTAATAAGGAGTATACTGCCTTGACTAAAAGGACTTGGGTGTCATAGATAGGTACTTGAATCTCAGCTACTTGATGCAAAACTCTGGTGGTTTCAACTGAACAAATGCAGAGCACCTACGATGTGCCAGCTAGAGAACTGGGCACTGTGAGGATCAAGGCAGGAAATGGGCATACGATCTGTTCCCTGGAAGCTCACCATCTTGTTTGGGGAAGACAGAAAACACATAACTGACTAAAACAGGAGACTGACCCGTGGCGATTAAGACAGTGATATGGGACACTGGAGAGGAAGGAGGCTTGACTAAGGGTGGAGTTCTCAGCAAGCTCCATGGAAGCAGTGATGCTCTTCAAGTAAGACCTATCTAGGAAAAGAATTTCCCATGCCTGGTTAGAAAACAAACTCATTAAAAACAGACTATCATTCAGGCAGGATAGATGCTTGAAGATCTAAAAGTGGGAGAGGTCAGGAATGTGTTTTTTGGTTGTAGGGGAAGGTAGTAATGCCAAGAGCCTGAGGTACTTTGGTGTAGCAATGCTTTGATTAATATCCTACTATATTCCCCTCCACCCTTCTAATAGAATTCTGCTTCTACTTGGGTAAATCTACCCTTCACATGGCCATGCCCTTCACTACATAATGGCAATTTCATTTTGCTAGTAATTAATTTAGGCATGACCATTTAGTGCAATTATGGTCAAGGAGATGTGAGAAGTGTTGGGACTTCTAGGAAAGGCTTCCTTATTGTCAAAAGGAGACAAGCTTAGGGACAGAAGGTCTTTTCTTCATCTTCTGGCCACTCTGATGCCTGGATGTGATTCTGTAAGGGCCCTATTATCTTGCTGTCTTGAAGAGAGTGATTCCAAGGGTAAAGCCTCAGATTACAGACAGTGGAGCACAAAGATGGAGAGAATCTACATCCTTGAAGATGTTTTGAGCAACCAGATTTGCTCACCTAGCTCTGGACTTCTTATGTTAAATAGCATATGCCTTTAACGTTATTTTGTGATGGGGTTGTCTATTGTATGTAGCTAATAGCATTGTACCCCAAACAAAGAAAATAGAGGACATTCAGAAGGGTATCACACATCCAGGAATTTCTTAAGTGTAGATGTTCCTCCTTAAGAATGGATGATTGCTAGTGGCACAACCTCCCCTCTTCTTTTGCCCCTCAAGCATTTTCTATGCCTAGATCCAGATGGGAGCAATCAATTGGGGACATCTCTATTTTAGAAAGACCTCTTTTTTCCCCTAAAACCAACTAGAATTGTCCAGGAGAGTTATTCACTATCACTTAATATATAAAAATATGCTGCTACTCACCCTGAGGTCTTGCTGCATAGAGTTGGTCAAGTGAGAAGCTACTCTGTCACCAACGAACACCTACAGGCAAAGTATCTGTCCTCGAGACTCATGCTGGCTTTTGAAAGCGCTCTTTGTTTCTCCCAATGAGCAGCACACAAGCCTCTCATTGTAGCTCCATTTTAGTTGCTCTGGGAGACAACCATCTATGTTTTCCAGTTCTCTCTGGGGCCTCCAAATGAATTCTGAGTGAAACAAGGAGCCTTAATATCAGATCAGCTACTCAGAAATACCCTTTACATTTAGTTTAAATCCACCAAGTAGTTTTCTTTTACATGTTATGGTTAAAACAAAAGACAAACTTTTATTGAGAGAGCTTTCTGTCCAGATGCTCAGAATTTCACCTTTAGATATCTTTCCTTCCCACGTATCACCTAGCTCTCAGAAGAATCTCTGTGAGCTCTGACCTAGACTGTAACATTCATGTACTCTGCCTGCATTTCAATATCTCCACCATACTTAAATGCAGCCAATAGAAGTCCTGTTTATTTTTAATTACTCACATTATTGCAATCATTAACTTTTTAACATTATAGGATTTGGGGAAATTGAAAAATGAAGTAAATCTTAATCATTCCATCTAATAAACTGATGAATTAATTTCATCCTAGCACTTGGTCTTCCAGTGTTGTTCACATACAGGCATATTTGTATGCTGCAATCATAGTACATGTACGTTTTTGCCCCCTGATTTATTTCATCTTATTAAATTAGTAGACTTTGTCCATGCTGAAGCATTGTTTTTATAATTTTAATGGTTGCATAATAGGATGAAATAATTCATTTAACTTTGTAAGAAACACCAGTGGTGGGCCAGGCTCGGTGGCTCACTCTATAATCCCAGCACTTTGGGAGGCCAAGGCGAATGGGTTGCCTGAGCCCACATGTTTGAGATCAGCCCAGGAAACTTGACGAGATCTTGTCTCTACAATACAAATTTTAAAAAATTAGATGGGAGTGGTAACGTGTACCTGTAGTTCTAGTTACTTGGAAGACTGAGCTGGAAGAATTGCCGAAGCCCAGCAGATTGATGCTGGGGTGGCCATGAGTGTGCCACTGCATTCCAGCCTGGGCAACAGAGTGAGACTTCAACTCAAAAAAAAAAAAAAGCACACCAGTGGTAGTTTAGGGAACTGTTGTCTCTCTCCTCTCTCTTCTTTTTTGTTTTGTTATCCATCTCCCCCATGGGGATAAGGATTCAAGAATGAGTGAGCCTATCCCCAACTCTGGGGCAAATCCTGGTTGGTCTAAGACAACCATGATGGTTCCATTGCTGTCATCAGAGATTGGTTTAGGCACCTGCATGTGTTGCTACCCAGAAAGACATGAGGAAGGCTTTTAAGGAAAAGTTCATGCTTAGAAAGAGATGTTCTTACCTTCTATTGGACGCCATTCTATTTGCTTGTAAGTTGGTCATGGTGGCTTACACCTATAATCCTAGCACTTTGGGAGACTTGAGGCAGGAGGATTGTTTGAGACCAGGAGTTCAAGACCAGCCTGGGCAACATAGCAAGACTCTATCTCTGTAAAAATAATTAAATAAACAAACAAATAAATAAATACAAATAATTTTTAAAACCCCGTTTGCATGTAATACCTGTAAATGTAGCAGGTAAATGTAACCCAACCAAATCAATCTTTGTCTCTCATTAGTAAACATTAAGGCCTATTTGGGGTTGTGACCCTAAAGCCTATTATTAGGAAAACCTCAATTTCCTGGCATTTGGGATACTCAGACCTGCAACTGTTTTCTGGAGAGTAAAATTCCTCACTTTAGCAAAACTTTTCCCCAAAGTCTGAGACACTTCCCAAGGGCCTTATGATGGATGTCCTGCTTGTTACTGGTATGAAAAGCAGAGAACAAACAAGGTCAGCCAAATTCTATTCTGTTGTCCCAAGTAAGTCAGGGCACAAACAGCCAAAAAAGCTAGTGTGATCACTGGGAATGAGCTAGTAAGTGTGACTCAGAGCCATAGACATGGAAGGAGAAGACAAGATGCTGGGCTCTTAAAGATGCCCTGGAAAGAACTTCATCTGGCTGGGCTCAGTGGCTCAGCCTGTAATCCCAGCACTTTAGGAGGCTGAGGTGAGTGGATTGCCTGAGCCTGCGGGTTCGAGACAAGCCCAGGCAACTTGGTGAGACTTCATCTCTACAATAAATCAAAAATTAGCTGGGCATGGTAGCGTGCACCTGTAGTTCCGGCTACCTACAAGGCTGAGGCAGAAGGATCGCCGGAGCCTAGCAAGTCAATGCTGGGATGGCTGTGAGTATGCTACGGCACTCTAGCCTGGGCAATGGAGTGAGACTCCAACTCCAAAAAAATGGAAAGAGCTTTATCCTCAAGGGCTAAGATCCCATAGGAAATAGTCCTCCTTGGTCTTTTCAGGTAGGAGGTCTTCACTGGAGACCTAGGATGCAGTCTTGGACTTCTGTATTTCTTTAGTGAATCTAACTTTTGGATATGCTCCATTTAGACTCTGTCCACAACTCTTGGGTTTTTGCAAAAGTATAGGATTTTACTAAGAAGACCTGGATTAAGATTTTAATTCTCTTACTTGATCCATCTTTGGCTAATTGTAATGTTGGGCTACGCTTTCTGATTCTTAATTTCCATAACCATAAATTGAAATTGGTGACAATACCTCTGTCATAGTTATTGGGAGTACTGAATGACAGCATATATATGAAACTGAGTACAGCCACAGCAATTTATGGGCCACCTACTATGTGTTAGGCTCTGTAAATAAAAGTATAAATAAAAATTCTTTCTTATCCTTAACAAGATTACTATCTAATGAAGAAAATTATCTGTAAAGTATTAGCTATTATCTCTACTACTCAGGATCCATATATTTGAAGGTCCAGTAAGGATTTTCTTAGTATATGAATATCTTAGTCAGTTTCTGCTGCTATAAAAAAAATAACAGAAAATACCAAATTTCTTTACCAAATTGAAATGTTTTTCTCTCAGTTCTGTAGGCTGGGAAGTCCAAGATCAAGGTGCTACCAGGTTTGCTATCTGGTGAGGGCTGCTCTGCTTCCAAAATGATGTCTTGTTGCTGCATACTCTGGAGGGGAATGAAGGCTGTGTCCTCACATGACAGAAGGCAGAAGGCAGAAGGCCAAAAAAGAGATGACTGTGTGAAGTCTCTTTCATAAGGGCAGTACTCCCATTCACAAGGAAAGAGCCATCATGACCTAATCACATCCTAAAGGCCTCACCCATACTTTTGCATTGGAGATTGAGTTTCATCATGAATTTTGGAGGAGACACAAGCATTCAAAACATAGCAATGATACATGACCTGCCACTGATACCATGCCAGGGCAAGCGAGAATGTTACAGATTATAAGACCTCTATGGGCTAAGACCTTATCTGCAAGGCTACTTGGACATTTCTTCCATGACTTTTTTGTTTTTGCTAAGCTTTGGACAATCTTATCTTTGAGCAGAGGAATGATGATATCCTATTTCTTAATTCCAAAGACTCATATCTAGATTGACAAGAGCAGGAACCGATGAGGGTGTAGGAGTCTGGAGCAAGTCAAGAGAAGTCTTAGACCTTCTCTTTCATGAGCTGCAGAGACATGCATCACCAAAGGGAAGCATCCCTCTAGGTGATATCTTGGCATCAGCTCCTCTCCTTCCCACCAGCTGTAGACAAATTCTTGTCTTTGATAAAGGAAATAGAAAGATTATTTGTTTAGCAAAACAGTCTAGTTAGGATTGTATCAAACTTTTTTAAAGAAACAAAATCCTTTTGGTATAGTTTGGATGGTTGTCCTAGTCAAATCTGATGTTGAAATGTGGTCCCCAATGTTGGAGGTGAGGCCTATTGGGAGGTGATGGGGTCATGAGTGTAGAACCCTCATGAATGGTTTGGTGCCATTCTTGTGGTAAATGAGTGATTTCTCACTCTGTTAGTTCACATGCGAACTGGTTGTTTAAGAGAGGCTGGCACCACCCTCTCTCTTTTTTGTGCTCTTGCCATGTGACACCTGACTCCTCTTTCTCTTCTGCCATGATTGTAAGCATGCCATAATTGTAAGCCTCACCAGAAGCTGAGCAGACGCTGGTGCCATGCAGAACTGTGAGTTAAATAAAATCCTTTTTCTTTATAAAGTATTCAGCTTCAGGTATTTCATTATAATACAAAGCAGACTAATACACTTTTCTTTCAATGGAAACTGACTTGGGCATGCAATATGTAAAACAGATAACCATGGAGTGCTCTTCGTTGATGGTAGTTTTGAGAGGCAATATATCCTGTCCATCTAGCCCATACTTTCCATCTTGATGGAGACCTCTAAGGCATCTTGATGGAAGCCACAGCTCTCTATAGAACACAGCTTGAAGTTCACAAATGAGACTAACTTCAGCTATTAGTGTAGGTAAACCGCCTGTGTATATCACACCTAGTATGAATTGAGTATTGTTGAGGTTTTCCCAGCCCTAAGGAATCTCCCTGGCCATCTACCTATTGCATGTCTGAAATTCCTTCTCTTGGGGGACTTTAGAAGTTTTTTTGTTTTGTAAAACAATTAGAAGTTTTTTATCTTTCCAGAATGCCCCCACTGAAATGTAAACATTTCTGGGAAGAATACAAGAAGTCCATAACCAATTTCCATTCACCCATTCATGTATTCAACTAATATTTATTGAGCATCTACTAAGCACCAAGTACTATTCTACATATTGGAGATATGGTTCTGAGCAAAACAGACAAGAGGCTCCCTATCCTCTTAGAGCCCATACTCCAGTAGGAGGGCAATAACTGATAGCTGGGTCCTGTGCTGGAGGCAGACTCTGCCCAGAACATGTTGCATTCTTGCTGTATTTACCTCCATGTTGCCGTCCCTACTCAACCAGAGCTAAATAATGTTCTGAGTCAAGGCTCCTTGGCAGGACATTTCTGCCAAACATTGCAGTAAGTGGTTTGTACAGTGTCCTCTTGAAGTCCTTGGGGTCTGGTGGCAATGACTCGGGGGCCACCTTGGGGCAGAGAAGGGAAGAAATGGGAGGGGCAATGAGAGGTCACCAACCATTTCACTTGGATCTAACTCAGGGCTTTTGCTACACTTTAGAACACCTTGGGAGCTTTGAAAATCCACATGCCTAGCTGTGCCCCCATATTATTAAATCAGGTTCTCTGGGGGTGATTCTTGGGCCTCAGTAGGGTAAAAAAAAAAAAAGCAAAAAACACAAAAAACCTTCTTGGGTGAGTACTGTATACAGCCAAGATTAAGAACCACTGATCTAACTTGTGTAATAGGCTATGAAGGATTTTTCTCTTGCAGAAAGTTTTCCTGGGCTGTGAATACATTTAGACAGTGTTTTCTGCATTTGACTGCCACCAGATTCATCTGGGAAACTTGGGAAAAGCATATAGGCCGAGCCTCTCTCTCCTACATCAATGAGCTGGTGGCCTCTGCCTTCTTTATCAGCTCTCCAGGGGATTCTGATACATACCAAAGTTGGAGAACCACTGTGGTAAGAGGATGTCCAATAGCAGCAAACTGAAGGATCACTGGCCAGAGGCAGCTCACAGATCTGTACTTCTTGGTCCTAGAGCCAGAAGAGAAAATCTTTCCATATAAGTTTTACTATTATGAAGCTCCACTTCCTCCATTACTGTGTCAAGACATCTTTTAAGACATCAATGTCCTCATTTTACAAAACACTCTGTAAGGTATTATTGCCTTCATTTTACAGATGAGGAAGCTGAGGCCAAAAGATAGGAAGCAACTTGCCCAAGACCACATGGAATTCAAGCCCCTGATGTGCCTGACTTCAGATCCTGGGGAACAGTGTTCTGGTATTTCTTTTGTGACCTAGAATCTGTTACAAGAACCACCAGAGAGTTCTGCTCATCTCTTAACTCAGGTGATACTTTCATTGTCTCTTAGAAGTAGCTCTAAAAGTCCATGCTTGGAGACCAAACCTATTCTCACAAGAAAATGTTCTTGGTTCAGGCTCTCCCATTTACTCTCCTCTTCTCTTCTCCTTAGTAGAAGATTTTAGCACCCTCCTTTCTCCTGGAACCCTGAAATCAGTCTATTTGTAAATCTAATGAGCATAATTTTTAGTGTCACAATACAATTTGGCATAACTATTTGCCCCTTATGTACTGCATCCATTTCTCCTTTCTAGAACCTTTGTGACTATGAAAATCCTGTGTTGACTATAAAGATCATATGACATTTGCCTTTAATGTGAAATTTGACATGATTCAAGTGCTATAGGCAATCATCTATGAAAGTCTAGACCAATAAATGGGGCAAAAAGAATGGGAGATTGTTCTTATTAAAGAATACATTATCTTCTGTGTTTAACATGGGGAGAATAAATGTCTGCTTATTAGACTTCAAACGCACATAATTTCAGAACACATCTGTTGTGTGCAACAAAGTACAACTCTGCTTTGCGCCTGTGCAATTAGGAAGGACCTTCATTCCTAGTTCTTGACAAACATGAAATTGCTTTCAAGAAAAAGCATGCAAGAGCAATTACAATTATGAATAGCTTTGGCAGCTACCATCCTAAATTATTTATTTTGTAATATAGTCAACCTCCTCTTCATTCATATTTGATAGGAAGCCTGTGCAGTTCAGAAGGAAGTCCAGTGCAGTGTTTATGAAGTTGTTTGTAAGGTTTCAAGATACTAGTGGTGCATTTTCTGTGTTCAGAGTTGTGGTTTTCCTGTCCTCAGTGACCTTGCTTGCCTTTGAGATAGGAACTGCTCTTTTAAAGTTCTTAACAGACATGATAAGCAACCAGCAAGGTGGGTTATCTAAGGTAAACTGCCAATTTCCTCTGTGGTAGTAAGATGCTGGGAGCATGTTATATGAGAGGGAAAGGATCCCTCTGATTGCCTCTGAGAAGGGGGATGTACATTAGCTACAAAACCCAGCATCTGCATCAAGCTCTATAGTTCAAAAGGCATTTCCAAACTCGTGGTCTCATTTTGAATCCGTGATAATCCCTTAAGATATGCAGGATAACCATGATAAGATCCCTTTCATCAAAGGGATAAGACAGTCTCAGAGAATTTAAATGATATTTAACCTCTTCTAGCCTCTTTTTTTTTTTTTTAGCTGGAGTCTCATTCTGGAGTGCAGTGGCATGCACGCTCATGTCGAACCCAGTGTCAACCTGCTGGGCTCCAGCAATCCTTCCACCTCAGACTTCCAAGTAGCTGAAACAACAGGTACGTGCTGCCACGACCAGCTAATTTTTTGTTGATTTATTGTAGAGATGAGGTCTCACTAAGTTGCCCAGGCTGGTCCTGAACGTGTGGACTCAGGCAATCCACTTGCCTCGGTCTCCCAAAGTGCTGGGATTACAGGCTGAGCCACCGAGCCCAGCCTCTTCCAGCCTCTTTTACACAATAACCCCTTCACTGCCTCCCTTATGCTCACAAACACCTCTTTTTCCTGCTCTGCCCCGACCTCTACCCTGAATTGTGTTATCAAAAACCACGCTGCATTTTGCCTGCTGCTGACTGTACTTTCCAAGGCATAATGCACCTGCAGTTCCCAACTGTGCTGAGGTGCCTAGGATGCTGCTCCCACAGGAGCCTAGTGAGGGGTTTTGAATTCTTGAGGGAAACAAAGCAATGCTTGGTATCTACCTGACCTCATGTGAAAGGGGTAAATAGATCACTTTACATTGTTTCAGATAATGTCATATCTTTGCAAAGTTAGATTTTCAGTGTTTGCTGTGATGAAAAGCGAGTATCACTGAAAAGCAATGCGGAACAGGAATTGAGGGTAACAGTGTCCAATCTGATTGCAGGGCTTGAGAAGTTGCACAACGCCCAACAGGGATACATGTCTCCTTAGGAAGTCATTGTGGTTCTTTAGGAATGAGATAAAAATATTATTTTTCTTTTAATGCAGTTGTATTTTTTTATTAGGACATACTTATTAAATTGCTTGTACCTAACTACTTAATAGATGGAACTATTAGGTATTTCTTTTGGCCTAGGGACACTGTAAAAAATCTCCTGAGAAGCCAAGAATGTGTACCTAGAATGTCTGGAAGCCTCTGGTATAACTAAAAAGCCTGAAGGCGTTGATTCTCTTTTTTTCAGAGGACTTTGTACTTTAGAAAAGCTTTAAACCCTAAGACTGGACCACTGCCAGAGGGACTTCACAGCTCTGACAAGATGCCTGGAGAGACAGTTTCAGGTGGGGGTCTTCCTAGTCCTCCTGAGCTACACTTGGTCATCTATGAGAGGATTAGTCCCTGAATGCACACAGATTGACCTGAAACAGTAGGATAATGAGTTGCTCAAGAATAGATAGTGAGTGAATTGAGTCTCCAGCTTGCTGCCTAAAATTTTCAATATATGTTAGTAATGTCTCCTCCTCCTCCTCTTCCTCCTAGTGGAAACCACAAAACTGTGAAGTAGAATAAAGGAAGTTGCTACCTTAATTTTGCAGATGTGGAAACTGAGGCTTAGAGAGGTTAAATTTGACTTTCCTCAGTTTACATACACAGGTACAGCTGGGACTTCAAACCTACTATGCTTCCTTAACCTGGCACTCCCTTGATCACACCTTGTTGATATCTCCTGACCCATTCTGATTGTAGTGGTAGTATGTAGCCCCTACTAAGTTCAGGTTATGTCCTGCTGCTGTCACCTCCCAGATCATGTATATCAGGGAGCCACCTGGAGACTGGGATATCTCTGAGCAGATAAGAGGAAGCCTTCTGGGCCTAGAATATCTGCTGAGCTGACACATATTTGCCTACCCCTTTTGTGACCCTCGGCCTCCCTGACAGATTGAGTGGTTTTGTCTCAAAGACTTTGCTGCCAGCATCCTGAGGAATGAGGCACAGGGAATCTATTCCCATGTAACCCTATTGTCATGGCCTTGCATAGCATCAGCCAGTAGTAATGAACAGGTATTTTGAGGTGTGGGGAGAACTGTTTCCCTTAATCTTTCAGAGGGCTGTGATTTTTTTTTTTTTTTAGTTGGAGTCTCACTCTGTCACCCAGACTGGAGTGCAGTGCCTGCTCCCGGCCACTGCAGCCTCAATCTGCTGGGCTCCAGTGATCCTTCAGCCTCAGCCTTCCGAGTAGCTGGAACTACAGGTGTGCGCTACCACGCCTGGCTAATTTTTGATTTGCTGTAGAGATGAGGTCTCACCAAGTTGCCCAGGTGGGTCTTGAACCTGCGGGCTCAGGCAATCCACTCACTTTGGCCTCCCAAATCACTGGGATTACAGGCTGAGCCACCGAGCCCGGCTGGCTGTGATTTTGAATGCAGAAACCTCTCTCCCCAAGTGTCTTCCATCTGGCAGAATAGACTGTGTTTTGGTAATACCTTTTTTCCACCCCTAAATTCCCATAGTCTCACCCATCTCCCCACCAGGATTCACTAGGACTAATCAGAAGCCAGATTTGGGTCATGCTGTGTATCAGTTAGTTTTTGCTGTGTAACAAACCACTCCCAAACTTAGTGGCTTAAAACATCAAGTATTTATTATTTTTCACCATTCTTTGGGCTAATTGGGTGATGTTTTTAGTCCCGGCTGGTTTGACTGGACTGGATTGTCTAGAGTGGCCTCACTGACATGTCTGGGTCCTCAGCTGGGGCAGGCCTTTTTATTTTTTGTGTTTTTAATGCTATTAATCATGCCTTTTATTTTCTGAATTTTTGATGCTTTGACATCAATTTGGTGGTGGAGAGGTCTTGCTGACCCTGGAGAGACTGCTCCTTCCAGGTTTAGCCAATTCCTAGGGTTAGTAAATGACTCTCCTTTGAATGTCTCTTTCATATGTAAATTAATCAGTATAGACCCCATAACCCCAATCACCTCCTTTATCAAACTTGTATACCCGGGCCACTATTCCCCTACCCTAAACACCTCAGAGTCAGATAACAGGCAAATTTAGGGACAGCCTAGAATCCGCTGAGATTACCCAAACTAGCCATTCTTAAACTGACTTACCCTCCTTTACCTGTTCTTTCCTGTGGAAACCACAATAGAGGTTCTTGCTTATATTTTCCTCTTACTCCTTCTGCCTTCTGATTGATCCTGGTGTTTCCTCATGTGGTCCCCTATGGCATGGGATGCTTCTTCTCTTGGGATCTGTGAGTAACAAGCTATTTTTTTGATGGCAGTTATCTCCTGATGTGTTGGCCTCAACATACATGAATAATAATGAAACCAACATTTAAATAGACAGCAGCCAGGATAGCTATAACTTTCTTTCCACATGGTCTCTCATCCACCAGAGGCTACGCTGGTCTTCTTCCTATGTGATCTCCATGTTCTCAGCAGCAAGAGAGGTCAAACTTCAATGCATCAGTCTTTTCAAACCTCTGTCTGGGCCATACTTGCTAATGTCCTTTTGGACAGAGCATGCCACCTGGCCAAATCCAGATTCAAAGAGCCAAAAGCTACAAACACCGTCTCTCTCTCTTTTTTAAAATTTCATTTATTGTACAGATGAAGTCTCACCAAGTTGCCCAGGCTGGTCTTGAGCCCGTGGACTCAGGTAATTCTCTCACCTCAGCCTCCAAAAGTACTGGGATTATAGGTGTGAGCCACTGTACTTGGCCAAACACCATCTCTTAATGGGAAGGACAGCAAAGTCACATTACAAAGAGGTGTGCCTATAGGGATGGGAAGAATTTGTTGCCATTTAAAAAAATCCACCACATGCTCTGTTCTGTGTACCTTTGAACAAATGGTTTCCTATTCCTCAACCTCATTTTCAGCACCTTTATGATGGAATAATCATTCCTGTTTCTTACAGGAGTGCAGAGAGAGTAAAAATGTCATGAACTATAGAGTGAAATAATAATGTAAAGGTTTATTGTTTTCAGACATCTGTACTATATCATAACATCTGTTACATTTTGAGTTGAGAAAGATCCTGGTGTTTGAGTCTTGTATAAAATGATTTTGTTATCATAAACTTATTTTCCTAAGATCTAAATTGATGAGATCTTGACAAGTGCCTGACAAGATGCCACCCATTCTTTTTGTATAAAACACAATGGTAGCTGGGGTTCTTGATCCTGTCTATCAGTGTTCCCATTCTAAATCTTGGGATAAAAAAACCTGGATGGCCAAGTTTGGATCAGGTAGACAGCCCTGCCCCATACATGCCAATCAAAGGAGCATGGTCATGATCCTGTCTATCAGTGTACCAATTCTAGATCCTGAAGAGAAAATCTGGAAGGCCAAGTCTGGATCAGGTGGATATCTATGGCCCAGCCATGCCAATCAAAGGGGGCATGCCATGGGTACAATACACCGTTGTTTTTTTTGAAATCTATATTGACCCTACTCTTTTAAGGCAGCTGGACACAATAATCATCATGCAGCCAATGGGCCATGAAAAACAGTTGTGAATACCCACTCACCAATCTTCTTGTCCCAAACCTTTCTGCTTGTTCCAGACTTGCTTTGGCTCCTCTCTGGTTTCTGATTCCTGACTTCTGATTCTTTTGCATGTGTTATCTTGTCCTTGTACTTTGCCACTTGGTGTTTTTCCTCTGGAATTGCCAGCCTCTGCATCTCAACTTTCCAGAAGGCTTTTGCTTACATACTCTACTTCTAGTTCTTCTGGATTTGGTTGAGACTTGGGATGCAATAGCCTTCCCGGCTGACTCCTTGGTGCTTAACCTGCAGCCTTTGTCCACCCACTCTACTATAAGATTCAGAGATTTAGACAATCTACGTCTGTTTCTTTGATTAGACTACAATACCCTTGAGGGAGCAGGTACCATGTCTCCAAATGACCAGATATATTTTGTGTCTTTGTTCTTTCACACAGAACTAAGGGAATCAAATGGAATACAAAACCAAGACAGAATAGATTTGTGCTGGACATCTGAAATAGACATGTGTTGTTTTGTGGTTTTTGGCCTTCAGAACTTTTTTTTAAAAAAATACTTCATTGGTGAGAGGTACAGCCCTAACTCCCTCTTCAGAGTGCTAAAGAGAGTAGACATTTCCTTTCCTTACCTTGGCCTCTGTGGATCAGCCAGATGGTCTCACCTTGAACTCTGAATCTTAAGGAAATCTCAAAAAGACAATGATCACAAGAGAAATTCAGTGGTCACATGTGATTCATGCAGGAGCAGTAAACAAGCTGAGAGCTCAGTAGAGGTCACAGCTGATCTTTAGTGGCAGCTGTGCCAGAAGTGATTTAACCCAGCTATTTCAATGGCCCAAACTGGGTTGTGTTTTGCCACCTGATCTCCTGGTTTTATGACTACTTTTTGAGCTTGTTTCTCCATTTTTTTTGATAGATTCAGAGAACAGAGTCATATCCTATTGATATATACCTTCTTTTGCTTCAGCTAGTCAGAGTAATTTCTGGTTTTGTTTTGTTTGCAATGAGAACCTGATTCATGCAGACTGCAAATAATAACAAACAACAACTTCCTTTCACCAGGGATATACCATGTGCCAAGTAGGGCACTGAGTACTTTGTATAGATATTGAATCCTCATAAGAGGATGGTTAAATATTTCCTCATTTTGCAGGTTAGACACAGAGAGACCTTTATGAATAATGCTGCCATGAATAGTCTCACATATGTCTTTCTGTCATTCATGTGAGGACATTTCTATTTTGAGCATATATCTAGGAATGGAATTGCTAGGTCATAAAGTACTGATATATTCATCTTTGTTAGCTAATGTTCAACTGTTTTCTAAGGTTTATATTCCCATCAGCACTTGTGTGAGCTTATGATTTCAGTATATGAATGGATCTTGGCCAACATTTGATATTGTCTTTTTAATATTAGTCCTCCTGGCAGGTGTTTAGCGGTATCTCTTTCTAGCTTTACTTGCATTTCCATCATGCCCAGTGAGATTGTGCATCTTTAAAAATTTATTTTTAAAAAATGTTGGCCGGGCTTGGTGGCTCAGCCTGTAATCCCAGCGCTTTGGGAGGCTGAGGTGAGTGGATTGCCTGAGCCCGCAGTTTCGAGATCCGCCGGGGCAAATTGGCGAGAGACCTCGTCTCTACAATAAAAAAAAAACAAAAACAAAAACAAAAACAAAACTAGCTGGACATGGTAGCATGCTTCTGTAATTCCGGCTACTTGGAAGGCTGAGGCGGAAGGATCGCCAGAGTCCAGCAGGTCGAGGCTGCAGTGGCTGGGAGCGTGCCACTGCACTCCAGTCTGGGATACAGAATAAGACTCCCAGCTCAAAAAAAAAAAATAATGTTTACCAGATAGTACAGAGAATTCCCATATTCTCTCTCCCTCATACAACACAGTTTTTTTCTATTACATCTTACATTAGTGTGGTACATTTGTTATTACTAATGAACCAATATTGATATATTACTATTAACTAAAGTTTGCAATTTTTATTAAGCTTCACTTTGTATTGTATAATTCTATGGATGTTACAAATGCATAATGTCATATTTTCACCATTACAGTGTCATACAGAATAGTTTTACCACCCTAAAAATCTGTGTATCACCTATTCATTCTTTCTCACTTTCCCCAAATCTTTGGAAACCACTTACCTGTTTACCGTTGGAAGTTTTGCTTTCTTGGGAAAATCATCTAGTTGGACTTATACAGTAAGCAGACTTTCCATATTGACTTCCTTCACTTAGCAAAATGTATTTAATTTTCCTCCAAGTCTTTTTGTGATAGCTCATTTAATTTTTATCACTGAATAATATTCTATTATTTGGATTACTATTTTACAATTTATTTATCCTTTAACATATTGAAGAATATCTTGTTTGCTCCCACACATTGGCAATTATGGCTAAAGTTGCTATAAACATTTATGTGCAGGTTTTTGTGTGGATGTAAGTTCTCCATTTGTTTGATAAATGCCAAGGACAGCGATTGCCGCATAATATGGTAAGAACATGTACAATTTTGTAAGAAACTGCCCAACTATCTTCCAAAGTGGTTGTACCATTTTTCATTCTCATCAGCAATAAATGAGAGTTCCTGTTGCTTCACATCCTCATCAGCATTTGGTGTTGTCAGTTTTTGGATTTTAGCCATTCCTACATGTAGGTAGTATATCTCATTGTTTTGAGGCTCTCCGATAACATATAAATTTCAGCATATTTTAATATATGCTTATTTGCCATTTCTATATCTTGATTGATGAGTTGTTTGCTCAAATAGTTTTCTATTTTAAAGTTGGGTTGGTTTTTTTTGTTGAGTTTAATAGTTTTTTGTATATTTTGGATACAACTCATTTATTAGATATGTGTTTTGAAAGATGTCTTTTGAAGAATATACATTTTTGGGGGGGTTTTGCTTTGTTTTGTTTTGAGACAGGGTCTTACTCTGTAGTTCAGGCTGGAGTACAATGAGTGGTGTGGTCCTGGCTCACTGCAGCCTTTGACCTCTAGGAATCACATGAGCCTCTCATCTCAGCCTCCCAAGTAGCTGGGACTACAGGTCTGTGTCACCACATCTGGCTAATTAAAAAAAAAAACTTTTTGTACAGACAAGTTTTCTCTATGCTGCTTAGGCTGGTCTTAAACTCCTGGGCTCAAGCAATGCTCCCACCTTAATCTCCTGAAGTTCTGGGATTACAGGCATGAGCCAATGAGCCTGGACAGAATACAAGTTATTAATTTAAGTTGTGTTCAATTGATCTTACTGGTTATATATTTCATTACCTGCTCAAGATACCAGGATTATGGATATATTCTCTTGTGTTATCTTCTAGAGCAGATGTCTGCAAACTTTTACTGAACAGGTCAGTTAGTATTTTAGACTTTGTGGGTCATGTGTCT
The DNA here is from genome assembly GCA_027257055.1 of Cephalopachus bancanus. Classification (NCBI taxonomy): domain Eukaryota; kingdom Metazoa; phylum Chordata; class Mammalia; order Primates; family Tarsiidae; genus Cephalopachus; species Cephalopachus bancanus. Next base: position 3,435,488 of record JAPVLO010000202.1, on the reverse strand, counting down.
CTGTTATAACTACTCAACTTTGCCATTGCAGTGTGAAAGCAGCCCTAACCAAGATGTAAATAAACAGGTGTGAAAATAGCCATAGACAATATGTAAATAAATGGATGTGTCTGTGCTCCAATAAAACTTTGTTTACAAAGACATGCTGTGGGCCAGGTTTATCCCATCAGGTCTTCATTAGAAAACTCCTTGGTTGCACAGCAAGGAGATCAATGAAATCATCCTCTTGCAGATCTAGCTCCAGCTGCTCGCTGAGGGTCACTAAGTTGGTGAAGATCTCTTTGAATTCTTCATTCATTTTCTTAAATCTACAAAAATCATGAACAAACTATGGGCAAAGGTTCTTTTGAATCCCATTCGTCGTGACAGCTGTAACTTCACACCAAGCAAAGTCAATGTTTTATATGATCTTGTAGATGTTATAGTCCTTCCAAAATTGTCACAAAGTTGTTCCTGATTCATCACTTGCCTTTACTGCCTGACAAAAAGTATGACATAAATAATATTTCTTGAAAGTCACTGACTGAGCTTAGTGGCTCAGCCTGTAATCCCCAGTACTTTGGGAGGCTGAGACGAGTGGATTGCCTGAGGCTGCGGGTTCGAGACCAGCCCAATCAACTGGAGGAGGCCTTGTCTCTACAATAAATAAATGAACCGGTTGTGGTAGTGTGCACCTGTAGTTCTATCTACTTGGAAGGCTGAGGCAGAAGGATCAAGGAGCCCAGCAAGTCGACACTGGGGTGACTGTGAGCATGCCACTGCACTCCAGCCTAGGTGACAGAGTGAGACTCCAACTCAAAGAAAGAAAGAAAGAAAGAAAGAAAGAAAGAAAGTCACTATAACTCCTTGGTCCATAGGTTGGATGAGAGACATAGTATTCGGTGGCAGATGCACTGCTTTGATGCTGGGGTGAAAGTCATCTACGAGTGAGGGGTGGTGGCCTGGAGAATTGATGAGCAGCAAAAGCATGTTGAATGCAACGTCCTTCTCCAAGCAGTATTTCTCTGCCTCCAGGATAAAGTGGTAGAAAAACCAACCCTGGAAAATGGTCTGTGTAACCCAGGCTTTGGAGTTGTTTTTCCACACAACAGAAAGAGAGCCCTTGGTTATGTTTTTTAGAGTTCTTGGGTTCTCTGAGTGATAAACTCAGAGAGGCTTCTGCTTCTCATCGCTGGAAGTGTTGCCACCAAGCAACAGAGTTAGCTTCTCCTTTGCTGCTTTATAACCTGGCATCAACTTTTCCTCCTTATTTATATAACTTTGGTCTGGCATCTTTTTCTTTCCAGGACAGTCCTGTTTCATCCACATTAAAATCCTGCTCAAGTAAATATGTGCCTACATCAATGATTTCTTGGAGCATTTCGGGAAATTCTTGGGTAGCTACCATATCTGCACTTGCTGCCTCATCACTTACTTTTATGTTGTGAAGTTTGGCTCTAGGCTTGAACTGATGAAACCAGTCATAACTGTCATTAAAAGATATGCCCTCTGATTCTTTGCTGTGTTTCTTTTTCAAGTCTTCATAAAGGCTTTTAGCTTTCTCTTAATCAGCATTAAACTGAGCGGGACTCGACACTAATGCTGATCCTGTATCCACACACTGGGAAGTTTCTCCATCTCCTCCATCACTTTTCCATGCTTCTGCAATATTATTGTTGGCATCATCAGCACAGCAGGCTTCACGTGTTCCTTGATCTTGTCCTTGTTCTTTAGAATCATGCCAATGGTTGAACAATTCATGTTGTAAGAATAAGCAATGCCTTTTATCTTTCCTCTCACTCCACTCTCAATCATTTTCACTTTTGTTTCCATTGCTATTGTTTGGTGTTTCTTAGCAGTACCATTTACATCACTGCTGCTTTTAGGCTTGTTTCCAGACAACCTGGGCTTAAAATAAAGATACTTTACTACTGTACTCTATACAGTAAAGTATGCAAAAGCACAGTCACTTGTAGAGAATGCACACATGTGACAGTGTATGTCAGACACATGAACTAATTTATGTGATTGAACATGTGAACACACGTTCACGTCTTTGAAAGTTTGCAACTTGAAGGTTTGTATGTAGGGAACTTACTATAGCTTCATATGACTGTGGATGTATAGGATAGTGCATTTCTAAAAACTTACTGTTTTATATTTTCTTTAGATATGTCATCCACTTGGAATTGATTTTCTTGTATAATAGGAAGTAGGGGGATAGGTGGTTATCCAATTGATCAAACACTGTTTATTTAAAACTCTGGTTTTTTTTTTCCATAGCTTATCAGTGTCACCATTGTCACATAGTAGGTATCTTATATGTCTTATTATCTATGTGTATTTACCTATCCTTGTACCAGCATCATAGTTTCTTAAATGCTGAAGCTCAATAATGAGGAAGACTGGATGTCTGGTGGATTTAATCCTCCATTTTTTTTCTTTAAAACTGTCTTAGCATGTTTTAGTAGTTTGTATTTACATATACATTTTATAAGTAGCTTGTCAATTTACATCCACCCCCACAAAAAAACCCTACTTGGATTTTTATTGGGGTTGCATTGTATCTATAGGTCAAACTGGAGAAAACTGACATGTTTACAGTATGTAATCTTCTAATACATGTGCCTGGCATAACCAAGGACATTTATTTAGGTTTTCTTTAATTTCCATAAATACTATTTTATAGTTTTCAGTGAAGAGAACTTCTGTAAGTTTTGTTAGATTTAGCAAATGTAAACAGAAGTGGTGATAGCAGAGCAGGCATCTTAACTCATATTCACTCTCAGAGGGGAAACGTTCATCATGTTTGTTCCAGGTTCAACATTTGCTGGGATTCTTAACAATGAAATATAGAGAGAGAGAGAGAGAAGAGAGAGAGAGAGAGAGAGAGAGAGAGAGAAGGAAAGAGTAGGATGAGGCTAGGCACGGTGGCTCATACCTTTTATCAGTACATTGAGCTTACTGATTTTCTAACATTAAACCAAACTTGCATTCCTGTAGTACGCAACTTGGTTGTGTTGCATTCTTCCTGATTCTTAATATTATTACTGGCTTCATTTTGCTGATACTTTGACTGTAACATTGGCAGATATTATTATTATGATTGTTATTGTTATTATTATTTTGAGCTGGGGTCTCACTCCATTGCCCAGACTGGAGTGCAGTGGCATGCCCAACACAGCCACCCCAGTGTTGGGACCCTTGGCTTGGGGCTCAAGCCACCCTTTGACCTCTGGCCGTCATCCTTCTGCCTCAACCTTCCAAATAGCTGGAACAACAGGCATGGGCCTCCATGCCTGGCTAATTTTTTATTTTTTGTCATTGTAGAGATGAGGTCTCACCAAGTTGCCCAGGTTGTTCTCAAACCTGTGGGCTCAGGCAGTCCCCTCACCTTGACCTCCTAAAGTGCTGGGATTCAGGCTTGAGCCAACACACCTGGCCAGCATGTATTATTAATGAGTAAGATTGGCCTATAATTTTCCTTTCTTATATCTTTATCAGTTTTGGAATTAAAGTAATGCTGGTCTCATGTTTTATGAGTTAGGAAGAATTTTTTCTCTTCTGGTAGAATTTGTGCAATATTTGGCATTATTTCTTTCTGAAATATTTGGTAGACTATACCAATAATTTTAGGATTCTTCAGACTTTCTACATCATCTTTTTTTTATCTTCTTTTGACAGGGTTTCACTCTGTCACCCTCACTCTGACTCAGGCTGGAGTGCAGTGGTGCAATCATGGCTCCCTGCTGCCTTGAATTTCTATACTCAAACAATTCTCCCACCTCAGCCTCCTAAGTAACTGACACCACAGGCATGTGCCCCCACACCTGGCTAATTTTTAAAATTTTTTGTAGAGACAAGGTCTAACTATGTTGCCCAGGCTTGTCTTGAACTCCTGGCCTCAAGTAATGTTCCTGCGTTGACCTTCTAAAGCATTGGGATTGCAATCTAGGGCCACCACACCTAGCCTACATTTTTCTTAAACTATGTCCATTTAATCTAAGTTTTCAAATTTATTAAATATCTCTTTATGTTTTTTAAGTGTCTGATGGATCTGTGGTGATGATAATTTTCATATCTCTAAATTACCTATTTGTATGTTATCTTTTTTCTTAATTCATTTTTTCGGAGATTTTTTTTATTCAAATAACCAACTGTGGCTGTGTTGATTTTCTATATTGTGCATTTGTTTTATAATTTATTAAGTTATTACCTTTATTATTTTCTTTGCATTTAATTTTTTACTTATATATTGAAGTCATAAAGATGGAAAATGCAAAAATTATCAGTGTAGTTTATATATTTTCACAAAATGAACTCATCTGTTTAAGAAATAGAAGGTTTTTTTGTTTGTTTGTTTGTTTTTTAATTGGAGTCTCACTCTGTCACCCAGACTGGAGTGCAGTGGCCACTCCCGGCCACCACAGCCTCGACCTGCTGGACTCTGGTGATCTTTCCGCTTCAGCCTTCCAAGTAGCTGGAACTACAGGTGCGCGCTACCACACCCAGCTCATTTTGATTTATTGTAGAGATAAGGTCTCGCCAAGAAATAATAGCACTCCAGAAGCCCCCATTGTCCCCTGTAGTAACTCCTCTCTCTACTAAAGATAACCATTATCCTGTCTTCTAACATCATAGATTTATTTTACCTAGTTTTGAAAGCTATATAAGTGTAAACATACAATAGGTACACATTTGTGTCTTGCTTCTTTCCCTGACCGTTAAGTTTATAAGATTAATCCATTTTGTTGTACATAGCAAGTATTTTAATTCTGCATAGTATGTCGTATAAATGTATCATAATTGGTTTACTTCTCTACTTGTTGATGGATGTTTGGGTTGACTCCAGTTTGGAGATATGAATAATGCTGCCATGAATATTGTACATTCTTTTTGGGTGCACTAATGTACACACTATTGTTGGATACATACCTAGGAGTAGAATTAGTGCTGGGCTCTAAGATATATATATATATGTTCGTGTTTAGTAGATACTGCCAAATGGTTTTGCAGAGTGGGTATAAGAACATTTTCCTACTAGCAGTTCAAGTTTCTCCATGTCCTTGCCAAGACTTGGTATTGTCAATATTTAATTTTAATCATTCTGATGGAAGAACAGTGGTATCTGATTATAGTTTTAACTTAATTTTTCCTAATGACAAAATTGGGTATCTTTTCTTTTCTTTTTTTTGAGTTGGAGTCTCACTCTGTTGCCCAGGCTGGAGTGCAGTGGCATGCTCGTGGCCACCCCAGCATTGGCCTACTGGGCTCTGATGAACTCTTCTCCTCAGCCTTCCAAGTAGCTGGAACTACAGGTGCGTGCTACCATACCCAGCTAACTTTTTATTTATTGTAGAGATGAAGTCTTGCCAAGTTGCCCGGGCTGGTCTCGAACCCATGGGCTTAGGTAATCCATTCGCCTTGACATCCCAAAGTGCTGGGATTACAGGTTGACCCGTTGAGCTGGCCTTAGGTATCTTTTCATATGTTTATTGGCTATTTGGATATCTTCTTTCATGATTTCAAGTCTATTGCCATATTTTTCCTATGGAGTGTGTCTTTTTTCTTGTGATTTGTTTAGATTATTTATACACTTTAGGTAAGAGTCCTCTGATTTTTATATATGTTGAAAGTATCTTTTTTTGTTTTCATTTTGTTTCCTTTTTGGTGATTTTTAAACAGAAGTTTTAAGTTTTGTTTTTGTTTTGAGTCGGAATCTTACTCTGTCGCCCAGGCTGGAGTACAGTGACACGCTCATGACTACTACAGCCTCAACCTGCTGGACTCAAGTGATCTACCTCAACCTTCCAAGTAGCAGGACTACAGCCATGTGCCACCATGGTCGGCTAATTTTTTGATTCTGTTGTAGAGATGAGGTCTCACCAAGTTGCACAGGCTGGTCTTGAACCCCTGGGCTTATGCAATCCTCTCATCTCTGCCTCCCAAAGTGCTGGGATTATAGACATGAGCCACTGTGCCTGGCTTAAGTTTCAACATAGTCTACTTTATTAATCTTTTCCTTCATTGATGATGTTTTTGGTGTCTTATTTGGTTAATCTTTACCTATCCCAAGGTAAAGATTTTTTTTTTTTTTTCTGAGTTGGAGTCTCACTCTGTCGCCCAGACTGGAGTGCAGTGGCTGCTCCCGGCCACCGAAGCCTCGACCTGCTGGGCTCTGGCGATCCTTCCGCCTCAGCCTTCCAAGTAGCTGGAATTACAGGCATGCGCTACCACGCCCGGCTGATTTTTTGATTTATTGTAGAGATGAGGTCTTGCTGCCCAGGCGGGTCTCGAACCCGCGGGCTCAGGCAATTCACTCACCTCAGCCTCCCAAAGGCGCGGGATTACAGGCTGAGCCACCGAGCCCGGCCCAAGGTAAAGATTATATTATCCTTTGCTATCTTTTAAAATCTGTTTTGCTTTACTTTTCTCACTTGGATCTACAGATGTTCCTTGGCTTATAATGTGGCTACATCCTGATGAACCCATTGTAAATTTAAAATATTGCAAGTCAAAACAGCATTTATAGCCGGGCTCGGTGGCTCAGCCTGTAATCCCGCACCTTGAGAGTCTGAGGTGAGTGGATTGCCTGAGCCCGCGGGTTCAAGACCCGCCTGGGCAACTTGGTGAGACCTCATCTCTACAATAAATAAAAAATTAGCCGGGCGTGGTAGCACACGCCTGTAGTTCCAGCTACTCGGAAGGCTGAGGCGGAAGGATTGCCAGAGCCCAGCAGGTTGAGGCTGCAGTGGCCGGGAGCGGCCACTGCACTCCAGTCTGGGCGACAGAGTGAGACTCCAACTCAGGAAAAAAAAAACCCAGCATTTTTTGTACCCAACCTACCAAACATCATAGCTTAGCCTAGCCTACCTTAAATGTGCTCAGAACATTGATATTAGCCTAGAGTTGGGCAATATCATCCAACACAAAGCCTATTTTATGGGGGAAAAAAAGTGTTGAATATCTCATGTAACTTATGAATACTGTACTGAAAGTGAAAAACAGAATGACTGTATGCTTACTTAAAGTATATGGCTTCTACTGAATGCATATTGCTTTTGCATATTGTTAAGTCAGAAAATCATAAGTTAAACCAGACTTATGTCAGGAATCATCTCTACCTTGGATGGTCCAATTATGGAGCTGATTTGGCATAGAGTTTCTCAACTGCTTCACTATGGACTTTTAGAGTGGATAATTTTTTGTCATGGAGGGCTGTCCTGTGCATTGTTGGACATTTAGCAGCATGTCTAGCTTCTACTCACTAAATGCCAGTGGCACACCCCTTTGTCAGTCATGACAATCAAACATATCTCCGGAATTGCCAAAAGTTCCCTGTAGAGGAAGGGTAGCAAAGTCACTCTCAGTTAAGAATCACTGATTTAATTCATAGTGTGAAGTAGAGTCAAGTTTCATTTATTTTTTCATATGCTGTTCAGTTGATTTCATTTCTTCCTTTACCATCTTTTATATATTTTTCTTTCTTTACCGCACTGGCTTAAACCTCTAGTAAAATGCTGAATAGAAATAATAATAGTAGGGAAAAACTTTCAGTAATTCATCATAAATTTAATTTTTTGCAGTAGGTTTGCAAAGAATATCTATTATCTGATTCAGAAAGTTCCCTTCTATTCCTAATTTATCTGGAGTTTTAAAAGAGAACTCATTAATGGTTGCTGATTTTTTTAAAAGTTATTTTTCTGTATCTATGAAGGTGGGCATATGGAATCCCCTTAATTATGTTAATGTTGCATTACATAATTACATTATATTAACTGATTTTCCATTTAATACTTTGTTCTTTTAGAACAAATCCAGTAGCTAAGTTATTGAATTTGTTATCTTCTTCCTCCAGGGAGTTTTTATATATGCTTTTGGGAAGCATCAGGAGATATTGGCAGTCAGATTAATTTAAACCAATTATAGACATTGACATGATTCACAGCTGGACTGTAGTGCCTTCCAGAGCTGGTCATTTTCTGTTCAACTTATTTGTAGAGGCAGCCATTCATGTTTTTAGGTCCACTTGGCAGGGAAGGAGTTACCAGGGCTCTTCCTCCATGATGGGCCTTGGACTTTAACTTTTGTCCACCTGCCTCACAAAAACATCAGGAGCACTGTTTAGACTCATTCCCCTCTTCCAGAATCCTTGGTGTAAGGTAGCCCCAAATGCTCAGTTGTCTGGATAACATATTCTTTCAAAACATGGACTGCTATTCTTTCTGCCTTATTAATCCCCTGAGGGCTTCAAATAGCTTCTTTATTAACAAAAAATTATTATTGTCATTATTATCTTATTCAGATTTTGTAGCTATTCTCAGTAAGAGGATTTATCTGAATTACCTCATTCATTACTAGGCATGTGACTATTAACATACAAAATAAATAATATTAAAAATCTAGTTGCTCTGTTGCGTTAGCCACACTTCAAGTGCTAAAGAAAGGAGATAATAAATACAAGGCCTTAGTTATTGTGTTTATTCTAAAAATGCAAAGCTAGTTTAACACTGGAAAATTAATTAATGAAGTTTATATGTTATTAATTAGATAAATAAATATCAAGTACATAAAGATAAAACATATATGTACATTGTAACAACACAACCCGTGCATCGCCACCTAGGTTAAGAATAAAACCTTATCAGTATCTTAGAAGCCCTGTATGCACCACCCCAATCTCATCTTTTCTCTCTCTGCTGTAACTCTTACCTTCACTTCTGTGTTAATCTTTCATTGCTTTTCTGTATGATTTTACAGTCTGAATATGTATTCCCAATTATAATTTTCAGTTTTGCCTATTTTTTAAATTTGTGTAAATGAAATATTCATTTGCACCTCAATTCTTTTTTTTTTTTTGAGTTGGAGTCTCACTCTATTGCCCAGACTGGAGTTCAGTGGCCGCTCCCGGCCACCGCAGCCTCGACCCGCTGGGCTCCAGCGATCCTTCTGCCTCAGCCTTCCAAGTAGCCGGAATTACAGGCGCGCGCTACCACGCCCGGCTAATTTTTTTATTTATTGTAGAGATGAGATCTTGCCTGCCCAGGCGGGTCTCGAACCCGCGGGCTCAGCAATCCACTCACCTCAGCCTCCCAAAGGCGCGGGATTACAGGCTGAGCCACCGAGCCCGGCTGCACCTCAATTCTTTCGCTCAAGATTGTTTTTGAAATGTATTCAAGATTATGTTAATTTTTCCTGCTCCATAGTTTTCCATTGATGCAGTGTATTTTTCCATTCTACTATAGCTGGACATTTGTATTGTCTCTGGCTTTGGTCTGTTATAAACAATTTAGCGGTGAATGTTCTTTTACATACTTCTTGGTGCACAAGTAGCATTATAGGATATACATATCTTCAACTTTACTTGATCATACTATGTTCTTTTCCAAAGTGATTGTACCATTTACAATACAATTGCAGTGTGCATTTCTGTTACTCTGTAATTCTGTCAGCACTTGGTATGGATTGGTCTTTTTCATTTTGCCAATATCGTAAGCATGAAATTCCTTATGTTGTGTATTTCACTGACGTCTGTTGAGATTGCATATTTTTCATATGAGACCATAAGCATTTACTTTCTCCAAAATACCTGTTATTATGCCTTGCTTATTTTAATTTTTGATTAGCCAGGGTTCTTCAGAGAAACAGAACCTATAGGACAGGGGTCCCCAACCTCTGGGCCACAGACCCGTCCGTGGCTTGTTAGGAAGCAGGCAGCACTGCAGGTGGTGAGCATAGGTGAGTGAGCTAAGCTTCATCTTTATTTATAACTTCCCTCCATCACTTGCATTACTGCCTGAGCTCTGCCTCCTGTCAAATCAGTGGCAGCATTAGATTCTCATAGGACCATGAACCATATTGTGAACGGTGCATATGAGGGATCTAGATTGCTCACTCCTAATGAAAACCTAATGCCTGGTGATCTGATGATCTGAGGTGGAGCTGAGGTGGTGATGCTAGCATTGGGGAGTGGCTGCAAATACAGATTAACATTAGCAGTAAGGTTTGACTACACAGAAAACATAATAAATCAATTGTTTGCAGACTCATATTTAAAACCCTATCAGTGAGTGGCAAGTGAGTTGATGTACTTCAATTGTACAGCTGCATCTGGTGGCAGACTTTAAGATGGGTCTGTGGTCCAGAGGTTGGGGACCCCTGTCCTATTGGTTCTGTTTCTCTGAAGAAACCTGGCTAATTAAAAATTAAAATACGCAAGACACAATAACAGGTATTTTGGAGAAAGTAAATGCTTATGGTCCTATATGAAAAATGTGCAATCTCAACAGACATCAGAGAAAAACACAACATAAGGTATTTCATGCTTATGATATTGGCAAAATGAAAAAGACCAAGCTGGGCTCGGCCTGTAATCCTGCGCCTTTGGGAGGCTGAGGTGAGTGGATTGCTGAGCCTGCAGGTTCGAGACCCACCTGGGCAACTTGGCCAGACCTCATCTCTACAATAAATTAGAAAAAAAAAGTAGCCAGGCGTGGTAGCGCGCGCCTGTAGTTCCAGCTATTTGGAAGGCTGAGGCGGAAGGATCGCTGGAGCCCAGCAGGTCGAGGCTGCAGTGGCTGCGAGTGACCACTGCACTCCAGTCTGGGTGACAGAGTGAGACTCCAACTCAAAAAAAAAAAAGAAAAAGACCAATCCATACTGTTGGGAGCCAGCCTTGGAGGCCCACCTGATTGACAAAGTCCAGGTGCACTGAGGACCCCCCGGCCACAAAGCGAATCTGGGCAGCTGAGGCCCTTCTGTCTTCCATCTTTGCTGTTGGTATGGCTAAAGAAATTCTGTGCAGTTGTGGAAGAAGAAAATTGCATGTTTATGTGAAGTACTCACAGCTAACCTGGAAATGTCATGGTTCATTTTTCCATTTCCCACTATGCCGTTTGACCTTTTCTAACATATGCAAGTGTTAAACTCTGAAGCACATCAAGAATGCTTTCTTTCACTTGGTTATAAGTTACTAGATATTGCTTAAGTAATAAATGATATAAGTATATTCACTCCTTATTTGATTTAGAATTATGTAGTTTAGTGTTTAGACATAAGGTTTTTTAGAAGCACAAGTTTATAGTAAGTTCATTATGAATTCATTATAAGTTCTAACACTTATATAGGAATTATGTAGGTGATTTATAACACTGGTTTCACAGATTTAGGATGAAGATTAACCGTTAAGGTTTTTACTTAATTCAATAGTTAAAATTCTAAGTTAACGTTTATAGAGTGAGTTTTCACTGAATTCCTAATATACTACTTAGATACTTTTATGGAAAATTAACTAAATACAGAGAGCAACCTTGGGGGCCTGGGAAAACATCACTAAAAGCTTCTTTTAAGTTCTCTTTAGAAATAAACACTGCAGGATAAGAGAAAAGTAATGAAGACACCCGGACAGGAGAGGCGATTACAAAGCTCTGAAGGTCATAGAAGCCCCAGATGGGAAAACTCCTGACACATGAAGAAGTGTACACTTGGAAACTTTCTTGAGACATTTCAAGGACTGTAATTAGGGACTTTGGACTAAAACTATCATTTTTGGCTTTATGAATAAGACTCATTGTCTGAATATTTATAGGGTTCTTGGCTTGTTTGTTGCTAAGACCACTAGATGGTGGTAACTTTTAGAGGATATGTACGTGAAGGAATTTTCTTTGTCTTGCCCCTTTACAAAAGGTATAAAAGACTTCCCTTAGCTAACATTAAATGTCATATGTTCAGGAAGCAGGTGCCCGAGTATAATGTTTTCGTCTTTCACCTATCCGTCTTCAGGAAACCTCACGACCCTTGCAAGGGGCTGGACCCCCGCACCATGCCACGTGCTGACAGAATTACAGAGTAACATAAATGCACACTGTAATTGTATTGAATCTGACAGTTATTTTAGTCTATGTGTGGCCCACCCATTATTTTATTTACCAGTTCTGTCTGCACCTCTTTCCTGCACTGTGCACTTGTCCCAGTCACAGTTTTGGTAAGCCCACAAGCTAACCCTAGCCAAAATGAGTGAAAACAAACATCACTGGAGAGCTTCTTTGAAAAGGGGGAAAGATCCAATGATGAGACATCAGAAGACTCTAAGACTACCAACAAAAAGAAAGTTGAACGTAAAAGAAAATACCAAGAGTCTATTTAAATTGTGGGTCCATTGCAACCGGTTATTAATATCCTCCAAGCCTACTTTGTATAATATGTGGTGACTGGCTATCCAACAAAGCCATGAAACCTTCAAAACTGCTTCACCACATGGAGATCAACCACCATGCATTAAAAGACAAGCCTTTGGAGCTTTTCAAAAGAAAAACAACATGAACATGAAGAACAGAAGCAATTATCAAAGGCCATCACTTCATCAAATGTGTCTGTACTGAGAACATCATGCTCAGTGGCTAACCACATTGGTAAAGCTAAGAAGCCCTTTACTACTGGTGAAGAGTTGATCCTGCCTGTTGCTAAGGACATTTGTTGTGGGTTTTTTTCTGTTGTTGTTGTTTGAATCAGAGTCTCACTGTCGCCCAGGCCAGAGTGCAGTGGCACGCTCATGGCCACTGCAGCCTCGACCTGCTGGGCTCAGGCACTCTTTTCACCTCAGCCAGCCTTCCAAGTAGCTGCAACTACAGGCACATGCCACCAGGCCTGGCTAATTATTTATTTATTTGTTTGTTTGTTTGTTTATTTATTTATTTTAGAGACAAGTTCTCACCAAGTTGCCCAGGCTGTTCTCGAACCCTGGACTCAGAAAATCCTCTCCTCTCAGACTTCCAGAGTGCTGGGATTACAGATTTGAGCTACTGGACCTGGCTTGTTATGAACTTTCAGGAGAGGCTGCAGTTAAAAAGGTGGCATGTGTTCCTCTTTTGGCTGGCACCATAACTAAACAAATTGATGAGACTGCAAGGGATATTGAGACTTAATTGTTGGAGAGGATTGATGAGTTATGGTATGCAATCCAGGCTGATGAGTCCGCCGATGTTGACAACAAAGCAACAATGCTTGGGTTTGTGCATTTTGTTTTTTAGGAGGATGTGCATGAGGATACGTTATGTGTACCTTTGTTGCCAACCAGTATCACAGTTGCCAAACTATTCAAGTCTTTGAATGATTACATATCAGGAAAACTGAAATGGCCATTTTGTGTCGTTATATGTACAGACAGAGCGGCTGCTTATAACAGCTTTCTGGTTTCAGTGCTTGGGTCAAAGAGGTCGCTTCTGAATATGAGTCTACACACTGTGTCATCCATAGAGAAATGCTGGCAAGCTGAAAAACATCACCTTAACTTAACAATGTTTTTCAGAATGTGATTAAAATTATCAATCACATTCAAGTACTTGCCCTTTACTCACATCTGTTTGTGTAGCTCTGTGAGGAGATGGACACAGAGCACACACATCTTCTCTGTACACAGAAGTGAGATGGCTTTCTAAAGGTAGATCACTGGTCAGAGTTTTTGAGTTACAAGTGCCACCCCAGAGATTTCGTTTAGAAAAACGATTATCACTGGCAGTGCACTTCAGTGACATAGAGTGGGTTGAAAAACGTGCTTACTTGTGTGGTATATTCAACCTACTCAACGAACTCAATCTGTCACTTCAGGGGAGAATGACAAATGAGTTCAAGTTAGTAGATAAAGTGGCTACATTCAAACCCAAACTGGAATTATGGGGGTGGTGAATGAACATTGGGATTTTTGACACATTTCAAACATTAGCAGACATTTTGACAGAGGCTGCGCTAAGACCTTCTTTCTCCCAGATGATGCATTATCACCTATCTCAGCTTTCAGAGGAGATTGAGTATTACTTTCCAACCACAGAAGACCCCCAAACTGAAAGGAATGAATCTGCAACCCATTTGTGAATAAGCCAGGTAAATCAACTTTGTGCTAGAAGAGGATCAACTGCTTGAGACTGCAAATGACAGTGGCCTTAAAAGTATGTTTGAGACAACTTCAAATCTCCGTACATTCTGGATTAAAGTCAAGAAAGAATGTCATGAGATTGCTACAAAAGCACTGAAAATTCTGCTTCCATTTTCAACATCCTATCTTTGTGAAGCAGGGTTTTCTGCAGTGACAGCAACCAAAACGAGATTATGGAGTAAATTGGACATAAGCAACACACTTTGGAGGTCACTGTTTCCCACCACTCCCAGATGGGACTATCTAGCTGCAGGAAAACTCAAGGCTCCCATTGATTCTTCATTTTGGTGAGTTGTGTAATTATTTGATTATATATTACAATATGATAATAATAGAAACAAAGTGCACAATAAAGGTAATGTGCTTGAATCATCCCCAAACCATCCCCCATTTGCCCCAGTTTGTAGAAAATTTGTCTTCCACGAAACCAGTTCCTGATGTTAAAAAGGTTGGAGATCACTGCAATAGGATATTTATGTGTATATAGATCTGTTTTATGAGGAATTGGCTCACATAATTATGGAGGCTGAGAAGTTCCGTGATCTGCTGTCGGCAAGTTGGAGATGCAGGAAAGCTGGTGGCATAATTCTAGTCTGAGTCTGGAGGCCTGAGAACCAGGCAAACTGATGGTATAAATATCAGTACAAGGGCAGGAGAAGACTGATGTCCCAGCTCAACCAGGCAGGCAGGAAGCAAAAAGGGATGAATTTCTCCTTCTTCTGCCATTTTTGTTCTATTCAGGCCCTCAACAGATTGGATGATGCCCACCCACATTGTGGAGACCAATCTATTTTAAAGACTCCACAGATTCGAATACTAACCATCCCAAAACAACTTCACAGACACAATGCTTAATGTGGGCACCCTGCGGCATAGTCAAGTTGATATGATATGATAAAATGAATCATCACTATTTGCTTTTTTTTTACTGATTCCTAGGTGTCATTCTACACCCTATATCAGGACTGCTCAATAGAACTTTCTATAATAATAGAAATGTTCTATATCTGCACTGTTCAATATGGTAGCCACTAGTCATATATAGCTATTGAGCAGTTAGGGACTAGTGCAACAAGGGAACTAAATTTTTAGTATTTTTAATTTTAATAGCCACATATCTAGTAGCTACTATCTTGGACACTACAGTTCTAGATAACAATGCTTTTTTGGCTTTATAAATATCTGCATAAATTGCAGATATTTATAAATTTATAAATTGCAGATTATCTATTCATTGCCTTTATGGTGCCTTTTGGTGAACAAATAAAGTTCACCAAATTGTATCAAACTTTTCCTTTATAGTTTGTGTTTGTATATATCTCATTTATAAAACTCTTTCTTAAACTGAGACCTTAGGAATTGATTATTATGTATCACATGAGGAATTTTTTTTTCTTTTCTCACAGGTAGCCAGTTTTCCTAGCACTATTTTCTGAATGGACCTTCCTTTCCTCATCAATCTGTGGGGCTGGCTGTATCAGTCAGGATTTTGGCAAGAAGCAGAAGGCATACTCAAATGTTGTCATTAAAAAGACTTTAATAAGGCACTATTTACAAAGGAGAGGCAGGGTTAAGGAAACTAATCAGTGGTAAAACAGCCTGGGCTGGCGATAGCTGTGAAACCTTATCACTTCTAACCCTGAGAGTCAAGGGAAGGCAGGAGTTACTGGACGCAGAGGAAAAAGTCGAAGAAGGCCACCAAATAGGAGGGGAGACTTTCTGTAGGGAAACATATCAATCACTGAGGCCCAGAAGAGACAGTGTCGACCAGAGGAGTAAACACTTGATTGCTCAACCTCATGCTTGTCTTTCCTGCAAATTTTGGTGCTAAACCCACCATAACCCAGATGGTGGGAGCCCACGGATGGGGTTTACAAAGGTTCACTTTGGGGCTCAGGAGAGAGTGGAGAGAGTGGAGAGTGCATCTGGGTGTACAAACAAACCATCAATACACCAGCTTGGTTATAAATCTGTTTTCCATAAGTGGGTAGGTACAGGCTCTTTCTCCATACCGTGCCACTGCTCTATTTGTCGGCAGCACTCCACACTGCTTCAAGCACTAAAGTTTCAAATACATTGTCAAGTTTGGGAGGACAAGTCTGCTTTCCTTGTTTCACTTCTTCAGGAATGTCTTGGCTGTTCTCTGCCTTTTGTTCTTCCATTAATATTTTAGAGTCAGCTTGCCAATATTCATGAAAAACTCTATTGGAATTTTGATTGCAGTTGCAATGTATCTCTAGATCAATTGGAAGAGAGTTGACATATTTACAATATTGAGTCTCCCAACCAAGGGTTACCACATACATAGGTCTTATTTAATGTATTCCGTAATAACATTTCATAATTTTCTCTATAAAGGGCTTCTGCTTCTTTTGTTAATTTTTTTGGTATCTTTTTTGTTGTCATGGAAAATATCTTTTTAAAATTATTTTTTAGAAAGTTACTTTCGGCCAGCCTTGGTAGCTCAGCCTGTAATCCCGGCACTTTGGGAGGCCAAGAGACTGTGGGTTTGAGACCAGCCCTAGCAACTTGGCAAGCCCTCATCTCTACAATAAATAAAAAATTAACTGGGTGTGGTAATGCATGCTTGTAATTCCAGTTACTTGGAAGGCTGAGGTGGAAGACTGAGGTGGAAGGATCACCGGAGCCCAGGGGGTCAAAGCTGGGGTGGCTGTGAGTGTGCCACGGCACTCTAGCCTAGGCAACAGAGTGAGACTCCAACTCAAAAAAAAAAGTACTTTCTGCCTGATGCTTGTATCTAAAAATGCAATTATCTCTGTCAATTTTAGACTGAGTAACCTTACTAAATAATCTTTGTATTTCTAATAAATTGTCTGAGTTCCTTGAAATTTTCTATGTTGATAGACATATCATCTGTAAGTATTGATAATGTTGTTTCTTTCTTTCTTTCTTTCTTTTTTTCTTTTTTTGAGTTGGAGTCTCACTCTGTCGTCCAGACTGGAGTGCAGTGGCCGCTCCCAGCCACCGTGGCCTCGACCTGCTGGGCTCCGGCGATCCTTCCACCTCAGCCTTGCAAGTAGCTGGAACTACAGGTGCACGCTACCACGCCCAGCTAATTTTTGATTTATTGTAGAGATGAGGTCTTGCCAAGTTGCCCAGTCAGGTCTTGAACCCGCGGGCTCAGGCAATCCACTCACCTCGGCCTCCCAAAGTGCTGGGATTACAGGCTGAGTCACCGAGCCCGGCCTGTTTCTTTCTTTATTATCAAAATATTTTTATTTTTAATCTTCTGCACTGTATTGGATTTCTAGTAAAGTGTAGAAAAGAATCTGCTATTGGAATTTGCTATTTAATTTGCTCCTGATTTTAAAGGGATTGCTTTCAATATTTCAACATTAATTATGATGTCCTCTGTAAGTTCTTATAGGAGCCCTTTTATCAGGCCAGAGAAGTGCCCTTCTATTCCTAGGTTGTTAAAGTGGTTTTGTTTTAACATGAAAGTATGCTGAATTTTATCAAATGCTCTTACTGTGTTAATTGAGGTTATCATAGGAGCTTTATTCCAACTACTTTTGGAATAATTCTGTTTTTAACTGCTAAATTCTTACCCATTTCTCAAGGCTTCCCCAAGCCCTTCTGACAATTCCCCACGCTCCATCATAAAGAATCCCTTCTCCTCTCCCTTTCATATGATTTGGTCTCTTTGAGGATGAGGACCATATTACTCACTTATGCATCCCCCAATGCCCAATGTACAGGCACATAATTAATGCTAACAAAATGTCGGTTGAATTAAGAAATGAGTCTTATGGCACTTAACAGGTTTGATTTTATAGTTGCTTGTCTACATGTCTTTGCTCCCCTTCTGGACTAAAGGCTTTCAAGGGCAGGGTCCACATCTGATTATTTCCAACCCGTGGCCTGATTCAGAGCTCTGTTCACTAACTGAATGTATCCTTGCTTTCCTTGGTAAATACTAGCATTAATATTGTCCAGTCAGACTTCCAGAAGTAGCCAGTCTTTCTTTAAGGTTCCCTTTGTAGAGGAAGGTTTGTTTCACTCTTACCCTTAAGGAGTCAGGCCAGGCCTGATGGCTAAGGGCTAAGGAATTTGCTCCTTTGCTTTAGATTGATTTTTAAAAAGTGGTTGTGCAATAGTCTGGGATTGACTAACCAGGGTGAAGGATGGAAAAGAAACCATAAAGAGAATCCTTCCCTCTAATAGAAACTGAATCAAGGATGGAGAAATATGTCAAAATAGTTTGTGCCCAGCCCTGTTGCTAGGCATTGTGGTCTCATCACAGTGGGAGGAGGACATGCTGAACCTTGAGAATTTATTTCACCTTGGAAACAGAAAGTTCACATTTGACAAGTTAAACAAATCTGCAAGGCCATCTGCTTACTCATTCATGCATTTATTTCTCCAATCATTTATTCATTTAGCATTTCAAAATCCATACTATGTGGTAGGTATTGAGTTAAGCACTAGGGAGTTCAGGGATGAAGAGATGCCATCCCTGTTGGTGGGCTGTTCATGACCGAAGAGGGAGCTGGCTATGCAAACAGCTCCAGTCCAGTGTAAATGTGGTAGTCCAGGTATATTTTCACGTGTTTGGTGGAGGAATAGAAGGATACAGTGACTCTCAGGAGGAGTAATGAATAGATGCTCAGAGGATGCGAATTTGGTGTAGAAGTTTATTATCAGGATAAGAGAGAAGGCTGGATGCAAGGTAGTGGAGACTTGAAGAGTATGACTGGCATGACCTGAGTTTAGGGACAGAGATGGAGGATGAGATAAGAGGATGGACAAGACCAGAAAGGTCGGCAGGAACCAGACTCAGAAGGTCCTGAATTCAGTGAGAGGTTATGGGGGTAACCTCAGGACATCAAGCCATTTAAACATTTCAGTGGGTAGTAATGTGATCTGATTCATGTTTTAGAAAGATCCAAGTGTTCAGAGCAAGGAGAATGAATAGGAAGAGAAGAAACTGGGATGAAGAAGAGTGTTTGAGCTGAGCCTTGAAGGATGGGCAAAATTGATTGGGTAAGGATAAGAGAGGGTAGTATTCTAGGCAGGGAGATGGCAAAACCTCTTATATATTGGAATTGGGGAACATTGGGAAGTCAAGGGACCAGTGAAAAGATCAGGCTGATTGGAACTCAAGAAGGCTATCAAGTTAGAACTTGGGCAGTACATATTACACGGGGCATCTAGGGCTCAGACACCTGTGGCACCAAGTGAGAAAGAGTCCACTAAAGAATCCAAGATCTTAGGGATTGGAGATGTAGCGGAGAGTAGTAGGAAGAGATCAGTTGGAGATGGAAAAAACCCAACATTTTAGACTCAGCTCTGCCATTGACTGGCTATATGACTTCACACAAGTTATTTACCCTCTCTAGGTCTCAGCTTTCTCTCATAAAATGAAGACATGAGATGGTTGCGGTGCCTCACTCCTATAATCCCAGCACTTTGGGAGGCTGAGGTGAGAGGATTGCTTGAGGCTTGAAGTTTGAGACCAGCCTAAGTAATATAGAGAGACCTAATTTCTACAAAAAAAAAAAATGCTGGGCTTGGTGCAACCCTGGATCACAGCTGCTTGGGAGGTTAAGGCAGAAAGAACACCTGAGCCCAGGAGGTAGAGGCTGAGGTGAGCCCTGTTTGTGCCAGTGCACTCCAACCTGGGTGACAGAGTGAGACCTTGACTCAAAATAAATAAATAAATAAAATGAAGACACTAGACTAGATCCCTTCCAGCACTGGTAATTTGAGTTGTCAAGCACCAGCCTCTATCCTTCTATTCACTAGTGTGTTTGTATTCGCCCCAGACCATCCCAACCACATTCACTACCTAAATGCATCCTGCCAAGCTCCATCTCATTCAAAGGAATCATAATTTGTGAATGAGAAAGAACAAGACAAAAATAATTATCATATAACTTCTCAAAGATATAAGGAAGGCCAATGGAACATGAAGCAGGAATGAGCAGTGATGAAGATGGTTCCAGACAAGGAAAACCTATAGGTTAAATGACAGAAAGGAAAAAGTGAAACAATGATATATTAATTAGCTTTTGCTGTGTAACAAATCACTGGTGGCCGGGCTTGGTGGCTCAGCCTGTAATCCCGCACCTTTGGGAGACTGAGGTGAGTGGATTGCCTGAGCCCGCGGTTTCGAGACCCACCTGGGCAGGCAAGACCTCATCTCTACAATAAAATAAAAAAATTAGCCAGGCGTGGTAGCGCATGCCTGTAATTCCGGCTACGTGGAAGGCTGAGGCGGAAGGATCGCCGGAGCCCAGCAGGTCGAGGCTGCGGTGGCCGGGAGCGGCCACTGCACTCCAGTCTGGGCGACAGAGTGAGACTCCAACTCAAAACCCCCCGCCAAACAAACAAACAAAAAAAACCACTGGCAAGCTTAGGATAAAACAGCAGTCATTTATCACTGCTCACTGTTTACAAGCCCAGTGGGCAGTGCCGTTGACCTGAGTCAGACTCAGTGGATCTCAGGTGAGCTTTCTCATGCATCTGCAGTCAGCAGGAAGGTCAGCTGCAAGCTAGCTGCTTTAGGGTCATCTCACTCACTTGTCTGACACTTGTCTGGATGTCAGCTGGGTAAAAGGAACTGACTGGGCCACATGTCTTTAGCTGTTCAGTAGACTCACCAGGGCTTGTTTACAAGGTGCCTTGGTTTGAATGTATCTCCTTCAAAATTCATGTTAAAATTGATCCCATTGAGGGGAGTCTTTGGAAGGCCATTAATATCTCACCCTCATGAATAGATAATGCCCTTCTAAAAAAAAGGCCTCAAAGAGAGTTTTCCCCTCTTGCCCTTCTGCCATGTAGGATGCACCAATGTGGCACCATCTTGAAAGCAGAGAGCAAACCTTACCAGACACCAGTACTGGCACCTTGATCTTGGACTTCCAGTTTTCAGAACTGTGAGAAATTTCTATTGTTTATAAATTACCTAGTCTCTAGTATTTTGTTATAGCAGCACAAGCAACTAAGAGAGTCTAAGAGAGATGGGGGGGAAGTCTAAGATGGTGGGAAGGGTAGGGAGTCAGGAGTCTAAGAGAGATGGGGAGGGTGGGGGAGAAGAGAGAGAGAGAGAGAGAGAAAGAGAGAGAAGAGGTATATAAATGGTCAGAATATGTCACAAGGCCAGTGAAGAGTCAAAGATAGGGAAATAGACTCCATCTATTGATGGAAGGAGCTTCAAAGTAACACTACGAATGGCATAGACAGAGGAAAGAATGCGAACGTTTTAAAATCTGTTAAATAGAATCTCTGGCTAGAGCTATTCACATTATTCCCATATGCAAATATGCTTACCCTCATTCTAGCACTGCCAACCCCCTCTCAATATCATCAAACTATGAAATCAAACTTGAAGTCATTCTTGAATCTTATAATCTATATCAGGTTCCAGTGAGATTTCTCAAATGTGACTCCTCTTCATTTGGAAACCCATGAACCAAGAAAATAAGTTATCTTACCACACACACTTAAAATGCGTTGGTGAGGCACATAAAAGATAAGCGTAATAGACACTTATTCCAAAGGGGAAAAACGGAAAGTAAGTAACACTCCCTGGTCTGTAGCAATACTGAAATCCAGCTGGGTTAATGTTAATTGTTCTTCCTGTTAATATGGAAACTATTCCTTAGCTAGACCTAGGCTTTGCTCTCTGGGAGTAGACTTCTAGTTTTATGTTTTCCCTCTGACTTTTGACTTCACCCATTGGGACTCCCAAGAATGGCCTCATTAGCAGCTAAGTGGCTTTTTCTACCTGATTCCTGACTGTAGAAAGTTGGGGGCCAGAGGCCCTTTTACAAATGGAACAATCTTAGATCTCAGTCCAGATCTTAACCTAGGCTGGCAGCACTTTCCCATATTCAGATCCATTTAAAACTCTATGGGTTTCCTATAAATCTGATTTGAGTCCAGTATATTTTTAAAAAGTCACACTCACAATTATTTCTGAGATATGACCCTCTCTCAAATCTTCCAGTGGCTTGAAAGGCAGCTTCCTGGATGATGACAGTTCCTCTGGTCATTACTATGGAGACATAGTGCCCAAAGCAGGCCCCTCTTATGGACAGGCAGTATAAGTATTGCCTAAAAAATGTACTAAAAGAGGCACCAGGAAAATTCTCAGACTCAAAATTCTCTTGTTTCTCCCATGCCTTAAGTTCCTTCAATAGAGACTTTGCTTTGGGTTAATCATTAATCTGTCACGGGGCTCTACCGGGCATGGCCATTGATTGTTATGGATAATGCGTGTTAATTACCTAGCTCAGTGCCTTGCCTTGAGTAAATGCTCAGCAAAACTCAGTTCCCTCCTCCTGGTCCATTCCTACTTTCCCTAAGGGTCCAGTCTTACAATTTATATTACACCACAGGAGGTAACATAGTAATAAGGCTCTATCACTCATGTAAGTGAGTTTGTTGGCTGGTTCTTTGAACAAATATTTACTGATGGCCTACTATGTGTCAGGCACTATTCCAGGCACGGGGACTATAGACCTGAGTAAAGTCCCTGCCTTTGCGGAGCTTATAACCAAGTCGGGGGCAGAGAGATGGAAAATGAGAAAACAACCTATAAAATAGTTGCAAACTGTGACAACCCTATGATGGACACAAGGTGTAGGGACTGATATTGGGCAGCTGGGAGCCATGGATGATGAGTGGAGGACTGAGAATGGGGAGGAGGTCAGGAGAGGCTAGAGAAGACTGAGAAAGGGAGGCTGAGGACCAAGAGGAGTCCTGTGCCTCCTCCGCGATTTTACCCAATGACTGCAGAAAGGACACTGGGTTCAAATAAACAAATAAATCTAGAGAAATATGATCTGTCATAGCAAGCTTAACACAATTAGTCATGATTCCCGCAGGAACTGGAACAATGGACTTGGGTGTCAGGAACCCTCAGTTCTAATGCCAGCATATCTTCCAACACCCTGTGTGTCTTTGAGCGAGTCCCTTCCTTTCTTTAGAACTCTGGTTCCTGAGGTCTAAACTGAGGAAATGGGACTCTGTGCTCTCTGATCACCTATGACTTAATGGAATGATACACACCTTCGGCAGGAGTTTTAGCACAGCTCCAGGAGGCTTACCACTCCTTACTGCACAGTTTCTAGCTGGTAGAATTTCCCCTTCTCTGCCCAGCTGTGCAGTTTCCCTGCCTCACTTCATTGGGTTCTGGCTCTAGGCTATCTTTCCTTTTAAGTGTTTAGTCATAGCCCAGACAGTTGGCAAATCACGGTGCCCCTGGTGCTGTGATGGTCTGGTTTGAATACTGTTCCAGAAAGTAATTGATCATTCTTGGTTCAATCAGAACTCATGGGGAGCGCCTGTCATGTTCTGAGTGCTTAAAGCATCTTCTCTCCAAGAATAGGAGCAGGTAATAATAATAAACATCACAATAAGGTTTATCTAGTGACTACTGTGTATCAGTGAGATAGGACCAGTGCATTTTATCCTTATATCAGTCCTACGAAATAGGCACCATAACCACAATTTCCTAGGTTAGGAAACTGAAGCTCAGAGTGGTTAAGTTAACCAAGGGTGGAGGTGTGATCCTGATCCATGAGCCTCTCACTCTAGCATCCAATCTCTTTACCACCATGCTGTTTTGCAGTTCTTTTCACCAGTTGCAGGGAAGAGCAGCAGGAGGACCAGGTAAAGGTGGGATCTGCCTTGGTCTAAGACTCTCCTGGTCTGAATCTTTCCCCTTTGTCAGGCTCCATCAGCAAAGGAGTGTTGCTATTTTGAAGTGACTCACTCATGCTCTCCAAAAAAGATACTCCTGGGAATGTTTGCTCAGCCATAGCTCTGGTCACAGTCTTAAAGCTGATATCTCCTTTCCATTTCCCTAGAGTTATTGAGTAGAAGCACAGTTCTTTCCATAACTGTTCAGAAGGTGGTGACAGAATTCATTTTCCTACCTGGGTCACATCCCTTGACAACAGCAGCAGCAACAACAACAACAGCAGCAGCAGCAAAGGCTGCTGCTCCATTCTGACTTGGATTTGACACACAGACCCAACTGGGCATAGGTGTCACCCTGGCCATGGGAGGCAAGAATCAGGAACCAATGTTACAGGTTCAATTATGCCAGGTCCCTTTAGAAATAAACATCCCAAGAACAAGGATGTTCAGCCAGAGCTGTAGCCTTATCTCCGAAGATGTATAATTCAAGGAACGCTATTTTATTCATCTCTGTGTCTAGTCAATCAATCACACGTATATGTCGAGGGGACAGGACTCTGAGATGTGGCTTTTCAGCTGATGTGAACTGGACATCACAATATTTCAGTGACACAGAACCACATTAGAGGAGGCTGAAGGGCAGGGTAGGGTTAGGGATTGGCCCTTCTAACAGCAGAACAGTGTCTTCCAGTCCCCAACTCTTGCCATCCTTTCACTCAATGTCTGCTTCCTCCAAGACTGCATCTGTTCTTGTTCAAATTATAGCTGCCAGCACCCTGCAGAGAGAGGTTCTACTTTCCAAAACCTTCTCTTAAGAGGGAAGAGGTCTCTTTCCCAGAAATCCCCCAGGAAACTTTTTCTTGAACTTTATTGGTCAGAAAAGGAATAGGCCCCCTCATTCCATTACAGTTTAGATCAATCAGGGTTCACCTATCTTCCCTGAGTCACTCAGGAGTGGAGTTGAGAGGGTGAAGATCTGAAGAAATTCAGACTTCTGTGAGGATGGAGTAGGATGGTTGCCTAGGAGGCAACCAACAGCATCTATGTTTCAGCACCATGCTGGTCTAGTTATAGAAACTCCAAATTCCTAAATTTAGACCTCTTTGGACCTGCAGATGAACTTATTAATTGACCTATAACTCTAGGATAGGCAGTGGTTTGTTTTGAGATTCAGGTGTAAGGCGTGTCAGTTCTCCACAGCCTATTTATATAGAGAGGAAGTGAAATGGTGGACTAGTATCTGAGATCCAGAGAGTGGAAGTTCTTCCTTTCAGAGGTGCTGGGATGGATTATCTAACAGCCTCAGTACTTTCATCAGAACCCCACAAACTGCCTTCTTCAGGGTGCAGTGTCTGGTGCACAGATGATCACAGTTGGCAACAGTGATGTACTAATTTATAGTCTTAAGAAGTTCTTTATACATTCATTATTTGCTCAATCTTCAAACTCATCAGATAAGTATGAAAAACCCTGCTTATACCTGAAGAATCCAAGATCAGGGATTTGTCCAAGACTCAGGTCCAGGAGTCAGGCAACCTTGACTCCAAATCCCATGTCTCTCCTCTTCCCTGTGTGGCTTCACCACAGGTTGCAGGGCTGGGAACTTCAGGGTCCAGCACTGATAACACGTGGGTGGCTTGGTGGTGACTCTAAGACTACGCCACAGGCCACTGAAAATTGCTAGGTTCTTGCCAGGTGGCTCCATTAGAAAGAGGGAAAAGCCCCCTGCAAAAGGCAGGGAGAAGCCAGAAATGCAGATGACTTTCGAGCTTTGCTTGGGACTGGCTCTGGGGCATCTGATGAAGCAGATGCTTTGATGCAGCCGAGGACACATTTCTTGACCTTAAGAAATAAGCTCTTAAGCTTTCAATTTTAAAGAAATAAAATCAAGTAATGCATACAACAGCATCACCCCATCACTGAGGTTCACTTTGTCATCCATCCCTGAGCCTCAAACCATTAATCTCTGAGGCTGCCTGGGGCCTGACCATCCCTCATCCGAATCCTGAGTCTCCACCTGACATGTACATAAACTCTTCCTTTACTTCCATCCAAAGATTGAAACACATTCATCTTATGTACATGCCCATTCTTCACCATAGCCTTCCTACCCAATTCTCGAGCCTTATTTCAGCATTGACACTAACTGCATCCCATACCCAAATACTAAACCTCTCCCCATATCAGACTCCATCTCCCCATTCCCAAATCTGCCACCATCCCTAACACCAACAATTCATTCCTCACCCAAACTCAAATACCCAACATTACCCTCGTATCTTCATTCCATTTTGTGCCTCAGTGCTGGCGTGACAGGGCCTATTGCACGTGTCAACAGGAAATTTCATAAGTGCTCAGAGGTTAATGGTTTCTTTTTGAGCCTAACAAACAACGTGTGGTTGTCACTTTGTCCACAGAGTCAAACCGGCTGCATCAAAACAACAATACCTGCAGCTGGGACCAAGGTGAGAGAAGACACTGTGTAGAAGATCTCCCTCTGCAGTCCTGCTGTGACCAGATCAGGAGAGAGTTAAGTTTTGCAGTCAGTAAGTTGAGCAGCCATATGAGTGCTACAAATGGAGTTGGAGACAAGTGCAGTCATCACTTCATGTAATAGCATGGTGTTGGAGCCACCTCTGACACGGGAATTGCAGCCATACACCATCCATCTTTTCAAGCAAATGAGAAAAGTTAATTTTTCAGATCTGGCACTGTTCCTTAGAACTTCATATTTTCTATCATTCCAATTGCTCATTGGATTGTCTTCTCTGTGCCTTTCTGAGTGATTGACTTTCCAAAGCACTTTGGCTCTCTGAAAATTGATGAGGACCTGGAAATGTCAGGTGTGCTGTAATTACCCTGGCAGTCCCATCCGGTAGGCCAAGTGACTCTCATCTCAATTTGCCTGCAATAGCTCTAGCCGTCTTTCTTCGGAAAAAATGTCAGCTTGATTAGATATTGCTCTCACAATGAATTTGGGGTGGAAAAACAAACAAAAATAGTCACTATATCTATCTATTGCTATCTATCTATCTATCCATCCATCCATTTATATTTTTTTAAAGCAATATTTATTGAGAGGACAGAAAAGCTCCCAGAGCGACAGGGGACCCAAGGGGGTTGCTTGTCATTGTATTTTTTTAAATGAGGTGTTTTTTTTTTTCATCAATCCCAAGTTAGATATTTAATTTGCAGAAACGCCTAAGAAATTTCAACCAATGTTATAGTTAGACTAAAGATTGATTTAGGTTGGCACATTAACCTCTCTTCCCTTCCCCTACCCACCCCCCCTGCTTTTAAAGTGTTGTACACTTTCCAAAATCATTATCCTATTCACCTCTCACAATATTCCTGTGAGGAAGGCATTATTATTTGCTTTTCTTTTTTTTCTTCTTTTTTTGAGTTGGAGTCTCACTCTGTCGCCCAGACTGGAGTGCAATGGCATGCTTCCGGCCACCACAGCCTCAACCTGCTGGGCTCCGGCGATCCTTCCACCTCAGCCTTCCAAATAGCCGAAACTACAGGCGGGTGCTACCACACCCAGCTAATTTTTGATTAATTGTAGAGACGAGGTCTCGCCGAGTTGCCTGGGTGGGTCTCAAACCCACGGACTCAGGTAATCCACTCACCTCAGCCTCCCAAAGTGCTGGACCACCGAGCCCGGCCTATTATCTGCTTTTCACAGATGAGGAAATGAAGACTCAGGGAGTTAAGTGACTTATCCAGATGGTGGAGCTTTCTGATGCCCCATCTTCTGAGCATTGACTGGCACTATTGTCAGCATACTGTTGGCTGTCCGGGAAGGCCCAGTAATGCTCAGGAAGGCCAGGGTGATGTGTCGGGGCTGACAGTCCTGAAAGAGGCAATATATATATCAGTAAGGACTCTGTTTATTAAAGATGGACATGATGGCAAACTTAGAATTCAGTTCACTTCACTTCACTATTACCAGATAGGTGGAAACTTCATGTGATATCAACTGAATTTCCAGGTCTTTGACTTACTTGCTTTTCCTCTGGGTCATTGTTAATATTTGGTCTCTTGTAACAGAGAGAGCCTTGTGCTAGATATCCATTATCTCATTTAATTCTCACAGTGACACTTTGAGATATTAATTCTATTATCCCCACTTTACCAATAAGAAGTAAAATAGGCTGGACTCGTGGCTCAGCCTCTAATCCCAGCACTTTGGGAGGCCGAGGCCAGTGGATTGCCTGAGCCCACGGGTTCGAGACCAGCCTGGGCAACTTGGCAAGACCTCATCTCTCCAATAAATAAAAAATTAACCGGGCATGGTAGCGCACACTTGTAGTTCCGGTTACTTGGAAGGCTGAGGCAGAAGGATCACCGAAGCCCAGCAGGTTGATACTGGGGTGGCCCGTGAGTGTGCCACTGCACTCCAGCCTGGCGACTGAGTGAGACTTTAACTCAAAAAAAAAAAAAAAGTAAAATAACTTGCCGAAGATCTCACCAATTCGGGGCAGAGCCAAGATTTGAACCAAGATCTGGTTTACTCTTTTCCACTACAGTAAATCTCTTCTCTCCATGCCAAAAAAAAAAAATAAAAGGAATTCTAGTCTGAGTTTTTTCTGTTTAGTTCTGAGTCCTCGGATCAGTTAACAAAATTTAGTAAATGTTTATTGAGCATACACCTTTTCTAATTTGAAGAACAAGAAACTCAATTTTAGCATCTGACAAACAAGTAACTTCCTTTTTCTCACAAATGAGAATGCATCCATAAATGAGTTAGGCAAGTTTTTCAGGAAGCTTCCTTCTAGAGCTCATATACTATGATTTTGTGATGTTGGCAATTTGGAGTTACAACAGGGTGATGCCCAAATCTCTCAGATGTGCTTCTGGGCTTTCACAATGTCAAATGTAATCTCTCTCAAACTTCAGAGAGGTTCACTGCCTGTGAACGTTTTTTTTTTTTTTTTTTAGCTCCTCTAAGCACTACTTTTATATACTTATCTGATTTAATCTACAATACCAACAATTTGAACCGTGTTATAAAACCATCTTAAAAATGAAAAAATCAAGACTCAATGATTTTAACCACTTGCACAATGTCATAGAACTAGTATAAGACAAAGTCTTGGTGTTAGGGGAAGCTACTGCTACCGCTTCCTAACGTGCACCACAGGAGTAGCTCAGGCCCTGGGAAAAGCTGGTTTAGCCGAGAATGCATCAAGACCCTTCATCCAGACCTCTGGAAAACCAAAGATGCTCACTGAAGGTTACAGGCCATCTGCCTCCCTACAGACCATCTGACATTTGTCACACTAGATCTTTTTCATTCTCCTCGTGACCTTGTCTGGGGTAAGTCCTTGACACAAGGCAAGACAGACTAGATGAAATGGAGCCAGCCAGGTGATCTTTTAAAACCTCTGAGATGCCTATTCTGTGACACAAGGATATTCAGTCTCTCTGAAGCCAGCCTGTCTTGGGCTAGAAAATGAATGGAACTTTGCAGATAAATGTCCTCACCATTTGGATGATGTCACTTGTATTTTCTGAAGTTTTATAGCCTCTTGCTCCTGACAGGTGGTCGTCATACCTCATACTGGGCTACATTACTCTCCTTGCAAAGAAATGAGGTTAAGGCAAGTTTCTTCATTCTCACAGCTAAAGAGCTTTCAGATAACATCTTTGCATTGAAAAAAAAATCTAGGGGAGCAAAATAAGAGTTGATTTATCATTAGTTAGCTATTAAAAAATAAAGTTAGTGGAATATATCAAATACCAGATGGTAACCAATTCTAGCTAGTCATTTGGTTTAAGAAGAATTTATTTCCTGTTTGCAGCTTTGGGACATTCCTTCACTACTTCATTCTCACATCTTATGTACCCAGAAGCCCATAGGGAGGGCTACTATTTTAACTATTTAAAAATTCAATCATATTAAGTACATTCACAATGTGCAACCATTACTACTATACATTTCAAAACAAAATTTTGTCATCACAATTAGAAACTCTGTAACCATTAAAGCAAAGCTTAGGAATGACAATGCTGGTAACTCAGCATCATACAGAAAAGAATGGAAAGGCTGGATATCATTCTTACTGCTAACCTCTTTTCTGCTTCTTACCTTCCAACTTCAGCCTGTTTTCTTCAGGAAAGTCTCTCCTTTTTTGCTTCTCTGTGGACCTAACAGCTTGCAATCATAGTTAGGCATGTAATCATCAGGGTACACACACTCATCAAGACAAGGAATGTGGTGGTTTCAAAGTGAAATCAGATTAATCCCTGCAAGTTCTTAGCCATTGCTCTTAGAAACCTTGCAAACAAAATCTTCCGCCTTATCCTGCCATAATTACACATAATATTGTTCTTTATCAAGTGGCAATATTCACAAGAAGTAGAAAACAGTCTTTTTCAACATAATTATGTTTCTAATAGATTTAGTTTTTACTGTGGTAAGAGCATTACTTTGCAAACATATTCTATCAAAATTGTAGGGTACTACAATTAATACCAGGCTTTTGTGGGCTAGCCTGCTAATGGACGTTTAAGACATTACTTCCCATGGGAAATTGGTTGTGCATTCAAGCAGCCAATTTGCAAGTGATTCTTTGGAATACAATATATTTGTTGCTATACTTAGAAAAACAGAATTATCTCAGATGTGAAAGTTAAGGAATCAAATCTCTTTTAGTTTGTATGCCAAGTCAGTGGCAGCCACTCTTTCCCCCTTCTCTCTATTGACACTGACACGGAAACAACACCTTCCCATCCTTGCTGTGGTTCCTCTCAGACAAGTCTTATGTCTTATCTCACGGGACTCACTGAGAAGTAGCTGTGACTGGAGGCATGGGGTCAGGCCCACTTACTGCTTTTAAGTGGAGACCGAATTTACATACAGGAAAGAGTATAAGTCTGAAACGTGCAGATAAATGAAATTGTACACGTTTAGACACTTGTGTAATGCCATCAACATCGAGCTGTGGGATACTGCAGAACCTCAGCAGGCTTCTGTCTCAATCCTCTGCCAGTCAATACCCTCTGCCCAAAATCTATTCTAACCTCTTTTATCACAGATTAGCTTTTGGCCCACTTACTTAGACATTTTTCTTATGTCGAGGCATCGTTAAGAAACGATAAATTGTATGATCATAACTATTCATTTCAATGAGTTATGACAACATATGCCTGTGTAACCAACCACTACCCAGAACAAAATATAGAACCTCTACATCATCACAGAAAGTTCTGCAGGTCCCTCCCAATACATTCCTTCTTCTCTCAGCAACCACTTTATGATTTCTAACACTGCAATAGGTTTGCTTGGTCTTGAATTCCATATAAATGGAATCATACAGCTTGAACTCTTTACTATCTGGCTTCATTCCCTTGACATAACTTTTTTTAAAAGATTTATCTAGAGTGTTGCATGTATCAGTAGTTACTTTTTCCCATTACAAAATGTTTTAATGGCTTTATTTTTCAGGTACAGAAAATAACACTGCCAAATAAACATTTCAAATACTGTCATTTGATTCCAGTTGTTTAAAAACACACAGATACCACAGAGACAGGAAAAGATAAATACTGTATACCAAAAAGTGTTACTGATCAACTCTAAATAGTGAGAAGTTATGGATGATTGCTTTCTTCTTTTTTATTTTCTGAGTAGTACAAAGTTTCTACATTAATACATTTTTTTTTGCATTTTAAAAATTGTGGCATAGTAAAAAACACATAACACAGAGTCACTATTTGAACCATTTAAGAACTCAGTCATATGAAGTACATTCACAATATTGTACAACATCATCACCATACATTCAAAAAAAAAATTTTTTTTTGAGTCGAAGTCTTACTCTGTTGCCCATGCTGGAGTGCAGTGGTACACTCACGGCCTCTGTAGCCTCGACCTGCTGGGCTCAGGAGATCTTTCCACCTCAGCCTTCCAAGTAGCTGGAACTACAGGCACGTGCCACCACCCCTGGCTAATTTTTTGATTTATTGTAGAGATGAGGTCTTGTCAAGTTGTCCAGGCTGTTCTGTAACCTGTGAACTCAGGCAATCCTCTTGCCTCTGCCTCCCAAAGTGCTGGTGTTATAGGCATGAGCCACTGCATCCAGCTCCAAGAATTTTTTATCACTCCAAATAGAAACCGTGTAACCACTGAATGATTACTCTCCATTCCTTCCTTTCCCAGTCCCTGGTAACCCTATTCTGCTTTGTGTCTCTATGAATTTACCTGTTTTAAGTACCTCGTATAAATGTAATCAAACAATATTTGTGTTGTGTTGTGTCTGCCTTACTTCACTCAGTCTAATGTTTTCAAGGTTCATCCATGTTGCAGCCCACATCATAAATCCATTCATTTTAAAAGTGTAAATAATATTCCATCATATGTATGTATCACACTGTGTTTATTCATTAATTTGTTCATGGACATAAGTTATTTTATCCCTTTGGCTATTGTGGTTAAGTTATTTTTCTTTTATTGCTGATTATACTTTTGTTGTTGCATGAATGTACCACAATTGGTTGTCCATGCTCCTCCTGATGGACATTTAGGTTGCTTCCAGGTTTTTACTTTATGAATAAGGTTGTTATGAACATTCTTCTACAAGTCTTTTTGTGAACATTTGTTTTTATTTATCCAGGGCAAATACCTAGTAGAATTACTGGATAATAGAGTAGATGTTTAACTTAGTTAGAAGCTTCCAAACAGTTCCCCACGTGGCGATACCATTTGGTTTCCCACCAACAATGTCTGAAAGTCCCAGTTGTTTCATGTTCTTGCTAACATTTAATATTATCTGTCTTTTGGATTTCAACATTCCAGTGAGTGTGAAGTGGCATCTCATCATGGCTTTATTTTTTAAATTTCCTTAATAACTAATGATTTTGAGTTTCCCTTTGAGTGCTTATTGTTCATTTCTTCATTGGTAAAGTGACAGTTTGAGTCATTTGCTCATTTTAAAAATAAGATTGTTCACTTTTAAATTGTTGATTTGTTTTATCTATATATTATAGATACAAGTCTTTCATCAGTAATGTGTGCTGTGAATACTTTTTTCCTGGTCTATGGACTTTCTATTCATTTTCTTAATGCTATACTTTAAAATTTGGAAAATTTAAATTAGGATGGAGCCAAATTTAACATTTTTTTTCTCTTTTTCTCTTATGGGTAGTGTTTTTTGTGTCTTGTCTAAGAAATCTTGGCTACTTCAAGGTTGGGAACATATTCTGTTTCCTCTAGAAATTTAATAATTTTGGTTTTCAGATTAATGTTTTTAATCTTCAATTTGACCTTTAAAAAAAAATTATTTATTTATTTGAATAGAAGTCACGCTCTGTTACCCAGGGTGGAGTGCAGTGGCATGCTCATGGCCACTGTAGCCTCAACCTGCTGGGCTCTGGAGATTCATCCGCCTCAGTCTTTCAAGTAGCTGGAACTACAGATGCACAACACCATGCCCGGCTAATTTATTTATGTATTTATTTATTGTAGAGATGAGGTCTCACCAAGTTGCCCAGGCTGGTCTCGAACTCTTGGTCTCAGGCAACCCTCTTGTCTCCGTTTCCCACTGGGATTACAGGTGTGACCCACCACAACCAGCAAAAAGGTTATTTTTAAAAGTATTGAAGCACCCGGGGCTCTCCTCCAGAGGTGACTGCAACCCCCCACCTCCCTGAGATTGGAGCCACTGGCGCACAAGATCATCTGCTGTTCTTGGGGCTACCTGAGAAGAGTCTGCTGAATACAGCTGATCCTCATCACCTGGAGTCCAGCCCATGCCATCACCTGTGGCAGCAAAGCAGCTGGAGCCCTGGATCCATGGAGAGAGAAGACTGGGGAGAAGTGGAGAGGAGCCCCACCACCAGTAAGGAAATGCTGACCGGGGACATTTTCTCTGTCCTGGGACCAGGCAGAGACCAGCACTGCCCCACCCAGCTCCACCCAGCCTCCAACTTGGGACCTAGAGGTAATCTCATCAAACTTGGAGAGACAGATGACCCTCCCCTACACTGTATCAGACACCCCGACACATCAGATCTGAGTGGGAGACTTGACAGGCAGACTTGACAGGCAGCAAGCTGGGCCAGTCCAGATCTGATCCACCCTCCTACCACAGTCTGTGGGGCATCTGGTTCATGCTTAAAGCAGAGGGGAGGGGCTGGAGATCAGAACTGAAAGGAAGTTGGACATACAGGAGGACCTCAGAGTGAGTTTGTTTGTTTGGCTTTTTGTTTATATGTTTGCTTGTTTTGCTCATTTTGTTTGTTTGTTTTTCTCTTTTTGATTATGTTTTCATATGTGCTTTGTTTCTGTCATTTTATAGCTCTTTTTTTTTACTTACTGTTTATGTATGGGTATTTTTGAGGGAGAGTACATCAATGGGGGGGTTAGTCAGTTTGTGTGTTTATATGATTATCTGTATTTTTTTTTTTGAGTTGGAATCTCACTCTGTCGCCCAGACTGGAGTGCAGTGGCTGCTCCTGGCCACCGCAGCCTCGACCTGCTGGGCTCCGGCGATCCTTCCGCCTCAGCCTTCCGAGTAGCCGGAATTACAGGCATGTGATACCACACCCGGCTGATTTTTTGATTTATTGTAGAGATGAGGTCTCTCTGCCCAGGCGGGTCTCGAACCCGCGGGCTCAGGCAATCCACTCACCTCAGCCTCCCAAAGGTGCGGGATTAGAGGCTGAGCCACTGAGCCCGGCTGATTATCTGTATTTTTTAAAAAAATATTTCTGTCCTTGTTGTGTCTCTTTTCATTTGTTAGTTGGTTTGCCTGTTTTTTCTCTTCTTCTTAACTCTCTCCACCATCCTCTCATCCCCCTTCTTCCTTTTTCCATCCTTTTCCTTACTTCATTTTGCTTTTAGGGGGCAAATCCACACCCCACTGCACGGACAGTGGGAAGTGGGTTCCAGGGGGCCCACCCACTGGTTAGTGGCTATGGGGATCTGAAGATAGTTTCTGAATCACAGCTCCTCCCTCAATTAAATCTCAAAACTGCAAAAAGTACAGCCCCCCACCTACAGTCCAGCTCCAGAATTGAACAAAGCCAAGGGAACCACATAAGGAAGAATGGAAGATTGAGCAAACAGAAGTAAAAGCTAGCCCCCCAATCCCTGAACAACAGAATTAAAGAAGAGGTTAAAAAAGGGGGGGGGAGTGGAAAATCTACATAAATGAAGAAAAACCAAAGGAAGAGTATGGGACCCACACAGACCTCTGGGAGGTCAGATACTGAGAATACAGCCTCTGGGCAGTGAAAAGCTACCAGAATGACTGGTTTCAAATCACAAACCCAGATATCAAGACATTAAACAGAGAGAATAAATAGAATTGAGGAAAGACAAGAGGAAAGAATGAAGGAGTTGATAACTGAGCTAACAGCAATAAAGAGCACAGTGACTGAAATAAATAACAAACTGATAAGCATAGAAAGCAGAATTAACCAGGCAGAAGAAAGAATCTCAAAACTTGAGGACCAAAATATGGAATTAACCCTAACTGTGACAAACATAGAAAAGAAGCCTAAAAGACAGAACAAAACCTCCGAGAGATGAGCGATTATTTCAAGAGGCTGGACCTAAGATTAATTGGAATTCCTGAGGCAGATAGAGAGACAGAGACCACCCTGGAACAAACATTCCATTAAATTATCCAAGAAAACTTCCCTCAGTTCATAAGTGACATGACCATTCAGGCACAAGAGATTAAGAGAATCCCTGCAAGACAACAAATGAGAAGACCAACTCCTAGACACATAGTAATTTGCCTACACAAAGTTGTATAAAAGAAAAATCTTAAAGGCAGCAAGAGAAAAAAGTCAGACTACCTACCAAGGAAGTCCAGTTAGAATAGCAGCAGACTTATCTACAGAAACATTTCAGGCTAGAAGAACTTGGAGCCAATCTTCAAAGTTCTCAAAGATAAACAATTTCAACCAAGAATTACCTACACAGCTAAGTTAAGCTTCTTCAGTGATGGACAATTAAAATCCTTCCCAGACATTCAATTCCTAAGAGCTTATGCTACCTGCAGACCAGCACTACAAGAAACACTTAAGAAAATATTAAACACAGAAGAAAGGAGAAAAAGAATAAAAATGCCCATCCCAAGAATGCAGGAAAGAGATTGAAAACACACATGAATCAACCCAAAAATCAAAAGAGAGACAACAAACAAGCAGCAGCAACAACAACAAACTCTATAAGAACCTCATGGCAGAGATAAATTCTCACATCTCAATAATTACCCTGAATGTGAATGGACTAAATACATCACTTAAAGACATAGAATGGCAAAATGGATAAAATATCATGAGGCAACAATATATTGTCTCCAGGAGATTCATCTCACCAGAAAGGATACTCACAGACTCAAAGTCAGAGGGTGAGAAACAAAATTTCAGGCGAACAGAACACAAAAGAAAGCAGGAGTCGCAATGTTAATATCAGACAAAATACCTTTTAAGCTATCAAAAATGTAAAAAGATATGGAAGGCCACTACCTAATGATAAAAGATTGAATCCATCAACAAAAATATCCATCCTAAACATATATGCACCCAACATAAGAGCACCAACTTTCATAAAGCAGCTTCTAGGTAAACTTAAAAAAGATATTGACTCTAACACTAGCATAGCTGGTGACTTAAATACCCCCCACACAATCCTAGACAAATCATCAAGACAAAAAAAATCAATAAGGAATCTGGAACTTCAACATGAGGCTTGACCAAATGGACTGAATTGATACTTACAGAACACTCCACTCAACAACCATGGAATATACGTTCTACTCATCACCATATGGAACATACTCTAAGATTGACCACATCCTTGGCTATTAATCAAGCATAAACAAATTCCGTAAGATTGAAATACTGCCTTGCACCTTCTCAGACCACAGTGGAATAAAATAAATATCAACACAAATAATGTTCCCCCAGAACCGACAAAGACATAGATACTAAACAGCATGATGCTAAACAGCTCCTGGGTCAACAGGGAAATTAAAACAGAAATTGAAAGATACCTGGAAACAAATGAAAATGGAGAAACATCTTATCAAAACCTCTGGGATGCCATGAAAACAGTACTAAGAGGGAATTCATATCTCACTGAACACACAAGAAAATGGAAAGACCACAAGTTAACAGCCTAAGAAGCCACCTAAGAGAGCTGGAAAAGGAAGACCACCAAAACCCTAACTTCATCAGAAGAATCCAGATCACCAAAATAAAAGCCCAAATTCAGGCATAGAAGACAAAAATATAACAAAAAATCAACTAAACAAAAAGCTGGTTCTTCGAAAGGATAAACAAGATTGATGGACCCCTAGCTAGACTGACCAAGAAAAAGAGAGAAAAAGCCCAAATAAACACAATCAGAAATGCAAAAGATGAAGTCACAAAAGATTATCAAAGACTATGTACACTTGTGGAAACAAATTCAAAAACCTAAAGGAAATGGAGGACTTTCTGACATCACACAACCTTCCCAGGTTGAAACAAGAAGATAAGGCCCTAAATAGAACAAGAACAATCCAGGAAATTGCCTATGTCATAAGAAAACTTCCTACCAAAAAGAACCCTGGACCAGATGACTTTCCAGCAGAATTCTACAAAACATACAAGGAGGAACTGATACCAATCCTATTGAAAGAATTCCAGGTAATTGAGAAAGATGGAACTCTCCCCAAATCATTTTATGAAGCTAATATCACATTGATACTGAAATCAGGTAAAGATCCAACAAAGAAAGAGTACTACAGGTCAATATCCTTGATGAACATAGATACTAAAATTCTCAACAAGATCCTAGCAAACAAGATCCAACAACACATCTCAAAAATTATCTACCATGATCAAGTAGGCTTCGTCCCCGGGATGCAGAACTGGTTTAACATTCACAAGACCATTAACATAATTAAATACATACACAGATGCAAAAACAAAAACCATATGATCATATCATTGGACACAGAAAAGGTTCTTGATAAAATTCAACACCCCTTCTTGATAAAAACCCTTGAACATCTAGGCATAGATGGAACATACCTCATAATAGTAAGAGCCATTTTGAAAAATCCACAGCCAGCACATTACTAAATAGACAGAAATTGGAACCATTTCCCCTGAAAACCAGAACAAGACAAAGAAGCCCACTCTCATCCCTCCTGTTCAACATAATTTTGGAAGTCATAGCTAGAGCAATCAGACAAGAGAAGGAGATCAATGACATCCAAATAGGAAAAGAGGAAGTCAAGTTATCCCTCTTTGCAGATGACATGATTCTATACCTCAAAAACCCAAGAGATTCTGTCAAAAACCACCTTGCACTGATAAAGGACTTTGGAAAAGTCTCAGAGTATAAAATAAATGTGCAAAAGATAGTCACATATCTATATACCAACAATAAACAGACAGAAACCCAAATAAAAAGTACAATCCCATTCACGGTAGTCACACACACAAAAATACCTTAGCATTTTCCTAACTAGAGACATGAAAGACCTTTCAATGAAAATTACAAAACACTGCTCAAAGAAATCAAAGATGACACAAACAAATGGAAAAATATTCCATGCTCATGGATTGGAAGAATCAACATTGTTAAGATGTCCATCCTACCCAAGGCAATCTACAGATTTAATGCAACGTTCTTCTCAGACCTGGAAATGACAATACAGGAATTCATATGGAAATATAAATGACCACAAATAGCCAAAACAATCCTCAACAACAACAACAAGCAACAAACAAACAAACAAAAACAAAGCAGGAAGTATCACATTCCCAGACTTTTTTTTTCAGATTAGAAAATATAGTTTATATAGAAAGTAAATTAGAGAGAAGAGAAAGAGGTCATTCACCTCCCCAAGGTAGGGAAGGGGGCCAAAGCTTAAGAAAACATGGCCACACTATAGCTCAGCAAGGCAATGACCCACTCCCAGACTTTAAACTTTATTATAAAGCTACAATAATCAAAACAGTCTGGTATTGGTACAAGAACAGGCATATAGACCAATGGAAC
This sequence comes from Cephalopachus bancanus, assembly GCA_027257055.1. NCBI lineage: Eukaryota > Metazoa > Chordata > Mammalia > Primates > Tarsiidae > Cephalopachus > Cephalopachus bancanus. The sequence continues at coordinate 3,396,900 of JAPVLO010000202.1, read as the reverse complement.
AAGATAGAGATTCCGGAAGCAAAACCTCAATTTCTCAACCAACTCATCTTCGAAAAAGCCTCCACCAACAACCACTGGTGAGAGGAGAACCTATTCAGTAAATGGTGCTGGGAAAACTGGTTGACCACATGCGGAAGATTAAAACAAGACCCCTACCTATCACCATACACAAAAATCAGCTCTAAATGGATCAAAGACCTAAACGTAAAACCAAACTATAAGATTCTTAGAAAATTCAGGAGACACCCTTATGGAAATTGGAAATGGCAAGCAATTCCTGATCAAAACCCCAAGTGCACATGCCATAAGAGAGAAGATAGACAATGGGAATTCATCAAACTGACAAGCTTCTGCAAAGCCAAAGAAACCATCAGGAAAACAGGGAGCAGACTGGGGAAAAAATATTTGCCAACTGTGTGTCTGACAAAGGTCTAACATCTAGGATCTACAAGGAACTCAAATGTGCCTAAAAGAAAAAAGCATTACAACGTGAGCAAAAGATATGAATAGACACTTCTCGAAAGAAGACATACGAGCAGCCAACAGATACATGAAAAAAATGCTCATCCTCACTAGTCATCAAAGAAATGCAAATTAAGACCACACTGGGATACTACCTATCACCAGTCAGGATGGCCAGCATCAATAACTCAAAAAACAACAGAGGCTGGAGAGGAGCAGGGAAAAGGGAACACTTCTACGCTGTTGGTGGGAGTTTAAACTAACACCTCTGTGGAAATCAGTTTGGTGATTCCTAAAAGATCTAAACATTGACCTTCCATATAACCCCACAATCCCTCTACTGGGAATATACCCGAAGAACTCAAATCACTCAATGAGAAGATACCTGCACATGTATATTTATTGCAGCATTTTTCACAATAGCAAAAACATGGAAACCACTGTGCTGCCCATCAAAAGAGAACTGGATTAAAAAATGTGGTACATATACGTTATGGAATATTACACAGCCACAAAGAAGAACAAAATCATGAACTTCACAGCAACCAGGATGGATTTAGAATCTATACTACTGAGTGACCTTTCACAGAAACAAAGAACTGAGTACCACATGTTCTCACTTATAAATGGACCTTGAATAATTACTGTAATACTATAAGAAAGGAATTGGCAGTAGTGGGAAACTGCCAGGGGAGGGCATCGGTGGGATTGGGAGTAGTGGGAATCTGCTAGGGGAGGTGGGACACACCTCATCAACAAGGGTAAAAAAAAAAAAATCAAACAGATTGAAAGATTTTACAGAGAAAACTTATATGCCACCCCCTAGATTTTACCATTAACATTTTTCTATATTTAATTTAATTTTTGTGTAAGGAATGAGGAAGATATTAGGGTTCATTTTTTCCATATGAATATCTAGTTATTTGTTTAGAAGACTTATTTTTCCTACTGGATTTACTTGGCACCTTTGTCAAAAATCAATCATATATGTGTGGGGGCTTTTTCTGGACTTGCTATACTGTTGATTATTTGTCTATCCTTACACCAACATCACACTATCTGGATTTCTGCAGCATTGTTGTATGTCTTAATCAGGTAGTCAAAAGCCTTCTAACTGTTCATTTTCAAAATTGTTTTGACTATTTTAGGTCATTTACATGAACATATATATTTTAGAATTAGGTTGTCTATTTCTTTAAAAGAGGTTGTCTTATATTTGATAAAGATTATGTTAAATCTATTGATTAATGTAAGATGGAAATTTTAAAAAATAGTGAGTCTTTCAATTCATGAGCATTGTATGTATCTCCATTTACTTAGGAATGTTTTAACTTCTAAAATCAAATGTTTTGTAATTTTCAGTTTATAGATCTCATATAATTTTCCTTAGATTTATTCCTGGGTATTTTATTTTGGCTTGTATTTTGATTCTATTTTAAATGGTGTTTGTTTTTGGAATTTCATTTTTTAATTGTTTGCTGCTAGAATATTGAAATGCAATTGATTTTTGTATATTGATCTTATGTTCTTAAACCTTGCTAAATTCACCTTGCTTAGTAGACCCTATGGGTTTTTTTTTTTAAACTTTAAAATTTTTTATTTTAAAATTGTGAGGTACAATTCTGGGTTGGGCACACAAATATTCATCAAATATTCATCGTGTAGCTACGCTTGTTGATGAGGTGTGCACCCCCCCCAGGCAGATTTCAACTACTGTCACTCCCACCTCCCTGCCCCACCTCTCCATGCTACAGTTTCCCACTACTGTCAATCCTTTTCTTATAGTAATACGGTAGTTCGTGGTCCACTTATGAGTGAGAATATGTGATACTCAGTTCTCTGTTTCTGTGAAAGATCACTCAGTATTATAGACTCTAATTCCATCCACGTTGCTGCGAAGTTCATGATTTTGTTCTTCTTTATGGCTGTATAATATTCCATTGTGTATACATGCCACATTTTTTTTATCCAGTCCTCTTTTGATGGGCAGCATGGTTGGTTCCATGTTCTTGCTTCTCTAGGGTTTTTAAAACAACTTTATTGAGACATAATTGACATACCATTCAATTCACCCATTTAAAGTGTAAAGTATTATTATGTTCACAGAGCTGTGTGATCATCACCACAATCCAATTTTGGACCATTTCATCACCTTCAAAAGAAGCACTATATCCATTAGTAGTTACTTCTCATTCTCCTCCCATCCTCACTATACAGATCTAGACAATCACCAGTCTACTTTTTGTTTTTATGGATTTGTCGATTTTGAACATTCCATACAAGTGTATTGATACAGTATATGATCTTTAGTGACTGGCTTCTTTCACTTGGCATAATGTTTTCAAGGTTCATATATGTTGTCACATATATCATTGATTTTTATGGCAGAATAATATTCCATTTTATAGATGTAACATCTTATTTTTTATTCATCAACGCATTTGAACCATTTCCACTTTTTGGTTATTATGAATAATGTTGCTATGAATATTCATGTACAAGTTTTTGTGTGGATATGTTTTTACTTCCCTCGTTTTATCCTTTGAGGAAGTACCAGACTGTTTTTCAAACAGTTGTGCCATTTTACATTCTCATTAACAGTGTATAAAGCTTCAAATTTCTTCACGTTCTTGTCAACACTTGTTATTGACTATCTTTTTGATTATAGCTATGCTAGTGGGTATGAATTGGTATCTCATTGTGCTTTGGAATTGCATCTCCTTAGAGGCTAATAATATTGGGCATCCTCTCATGTAGTTATTGGTCATATCTTTTGTGTGGAAATATCTATTCGTATATTCTGCTCATTTATTTATTTACTTTTCCCTTGCCTCCCCCATTTCTGCTCATTTTTAAATAGGGTTATTTGTCTTTTTATTGAATTATAAGAATTTTGTTTTTTTTGTTGAAAACATTCTGGATACAAGTCTTATACCAGATATATTTGCAAGTTTATTCTGGGTTTGCCTTTTCTTGATGATGTTCTTTGAAGCACAAAAGTTTTAAGTGTTGATAAAGTCCAATTTATCTATTTTTCTTTTGCTGTTTGTGCTTTTGGTGTCATATCTAAAAACCAAAGGGTTTTATTTATACAGAATCTTGTTGTTTGTGAATAAGGCAGTTTTCTTATTTTCCCAATCCTTATGACTTTTATTTCTTTTTCTTGTCCTATTGCAGTGGCAAGGAACTTCTACTACAATGTAGAATAAGATTGGCAAGGGCATAAATCCTTGCCTTATTATTACTCTTAGGGAAAAAGGACTTTATATTTTATAATTAAGTGTGATGCTAGCTATAAGTCTTTTATGAGAAAGTTCCCTCTTAGTCTGGCCTGCTGAATTTTCTTTTTAAAAAATAGATTTTACATTTTTAAGAGCAGTTTTAGGTTCACAGTAAAATGAAGAGGAGTGTGCAGAGATTTCCCATATATCTTTTTCTTATGCATGCACACTCTCCCCCATTATCAACATCCTCCACCAGGGTGGTACATTTGTTACAATTAACAACCCTACATTCACATATCATGAGCATCCAAAGATTGCAGTTTACGTTTAGGTTCACTCTTGGTGTTGCACATTTTATAAGTTTAATATATGAATAATGACATGTATCTGTATCCACTGTTTTTGTTGTTATTGATGTTGTTTTGTTTTTGAGTCAGAATCTCACTCTGTCGCCCAGACTGGAGTGGTATGATTATTGCTCACCACAGCCTCAGCCTCCTGGGCTCAGGCTATCCTTTTGTCTCAGCCTCCCAAGTAGCTAGGACTACAGGCACATGCCACCACACTGGGCTACTTTTTTGATTTTTTTGTACAGGGGAAGTCTCTCTGTTTTTCCCAGGCTGGTCCCGAACTCCTAGGCTCAAGCAATTCTCCCATCTCAATCTCCCAAGACATATATCCACTATTATAGTAGTATTCAGAGTAGTTTCACTGCCCTAAAAATCCTTTGAACTCCATCTATTCATCCCTCCCTCCCTTCTAACCCTTACAAAATACTGATATTTTTACTACTTCTTGTAGTTTTGACTGTTTCAGGATGTCATAGTTGTGATTACACAGAATACAGCCTTTTCAGATTGTCTTCTTTCATGTAGTAATATGTATCTAAGCTTCTTTTATGCCTTAGTAGCTTTTTTTCTTTTTAGTGCTGAATATTTTACTACCTGGATATACCCCATTTATTTATACATTCACTTACTGAAGAACATCTTTGGTTGCTTCCGAATTTTGACAAGAAGCTATAAACATCTCGGTGCTATAAACATCCAGTTTTTGTGTAGGCATGTTTTTAATTTTGGGGGGGATAAATGCCAAGGAGCAAAATTGTTAGATCTTATGGTAAGAGTATGTTTAGTTTCGCAAGAAACTGTCAAACTGTCTTCCAAAGTGATTATTCCATTTTGCATTCCCACTCACAATGAATGAGAGTTCCTGCTGCTCCACGTTCTCACCAGCATTTGGTGGGTCAGTGTTTTGAATTTTGGCCATTATAATAAGTATGCAGTGGTATGAAATTTTTGTTTTCATTTTCATTTCCCTGATGAGATTGAGCATCTTTTCTTTTCTTTCTTTCTTTCTCTCTCTCTCTCTTTCTCTCTTTCTGTCTTTCTTTCTTGTGTTGGAATCTCACTCCGTCTCCCAGACTGGAGGGCAGTAGCCGCTCATGGCCACCGCAGCCTCGACCTGCTGGGCTCCGGTAATCCGCCTCAGCCTTCCAAGTAGTGAACTACAGGCGTGCGCTACCACACCCGGCTAGGTTTGTGTGTTTTTTTTTTTTTTTAATTGTAGAGATGAGGTCTCACCAAGTTTCCTGGGCTGGTCTCAAACCTGCAGGCTCAGGCAATCCACTGGCCTCGACCTCCCAAAGTCCTGGGATTACAGGCTGAGCCACCGAGCTCGGCTGAGCATCTTTTCACATGCTTGTTTGCCACTTCCATATCTTCTTTAGTGAGATATCTGTTAAAGTATTTCGCCCAATTTTTTTTTGAGTTAGGGTCTCACTCTGTCACCCAGGTTGGAGTGCAGTGGCACACTCATGGCCATCACAGCCTTGAACTGCTGGGCTCAGGCAGTCTTTCTGCCTCAGCCTTCCAAGTAGATGGAACCATAGGCATGTGCCACCACACCCAGCTAAATTTTGATTTATTGTAGAGACAAGGTCTAGCCAAGTTGCCGAGGCTGGTCTCGAACCCCTGGGCTCAGGCAATCCTCTTGCCTCGACCTCCCAAAGTGCTGGGATTATAGGCATGAGCCACCACACCAGACTATTTTGCCCATTTTTTGTTTGTTTTTTTTTTAGTTGGAGTCTCACTCGGTCGCCCAGACTGGAGTGCAGTGGCCGCTCCCGGCCACCGCAGCCTCGCCTGCTGGGCTCCGGCGATCCTTCCGCCTCAGTCTTCCGAGTAGCTGGATTTACAGGCGTGCGCTACCACGCCCGGCCGATTTTTTGATTTATTGTAGAAATGAGGTCTTGCTGCCCAGGCAGGTCTCGAACCCACAGGCTCAGGCAATCCACTCACCTCAGCCTCCCAAAGGCGCGGGATTACAAGCTGAGCCACTGAGCCCAGCTATTTTGCCCATTTTTTAATTGAGTTGTTTGTTTTCTCATTGCTGACTTTTAAAAGTTCTGTGTCTATTTTGGATAGCAGTCATCTATCAGATACATCTTCTGCAAATACTTTTTCCCAGTCTGTGATTTGTCTTTTTATTCTTTTGACAGTGTCTTTTGCAGAGCAGGAATATTACATTTTAATAAAGTTTAGCCTATCAATTATATCTTCCATGGAATGTACCTTTGATATCATATCTAAAGAGTCATTGCCATATCAAAGATCATCTAGATTATATTTTTCTTCCCCTTCCTAGATTATTTTTTATGCTATCCTCTACAGTTTCATAGTTTTGCATTTTACATTTAGGTTAATGATCCATTTTGAATGACATTTTTTGGATGATGCAAAATCTGTGTCAGATTATTATTATCTTTGCTTGTGACTGTCCATTTGTTCGGGCATCATTTGTTGAACAGACTATCTTTTTTCCATTTTCTTGCCTTTCCCTTTTGTCAAAGATCAGTTGACTGCATTTATGTGTGTCTATTTCTGGGCTCGCTTTCTTTCCCAATGATATATCTGTCTATTCTCTTGCAATACCATACTGTCTGGATTACTGTAGCTTTATAGTAAGTCTTGAAGTTTGGTGATATCAGTTTTCTAGTCTTGTTCTTTTGAGTTATTATTTTTTTAAACTAGTATGGATGTTGAGTTGTGTCAAATGTTATTTTGCAACTAATAAGATGATTATTGATATTTTGGGCTGGATAACTCTTTGAAGTAAGAAGGCTGTTCTATGCATTTAGCTTCATGTTTGACCTCTGTTACTAGATGCCAATAGTATTGATCCAATTGTAAAAACCAAAAATATCCTGATATTGCTAAATGCCCCTGAAGGACAAAATCACTCTAGTTGAGAATCATTGATATAGTATATTGCTGTGGTGTTTTAAGACACAGAATAATATTTGACCGACTATCTGGGCACCCTGTGTCCTAGTCAAGTTGGCACATACTAATTATCCATCACAGAGGGACAACCTCGTGGTCTCTCCACATGGCTTGGGCTTCTTGCAGCATGGCTGCTGGGTTCTAAAGGGGAGTGTTCCAGGCTTGCCAAAATTGAACCTACAGATCTCTTAAGACCCTGCCTTGGAAGTTACACTACGTCACTTCTGTTGCTTTTGTTGATTGAAGCAAGTCACAACATCAGCCTAAATTCAGTGGGAGAAGAAACAGTCTCTACATTCCTGTAAGAGGGGTGGCAGAGAATCTGTGGCCATCTTTGATCCTCCACAAATCCCAAGGGCTTCATCATGCTGTCTTCCAGGAAAATTTTCCTTCCTTCCTTCTTGCTTGGCCCAATCTACCTCATTCTTTGGGTCTCAGCCTGTTTCCTTCCTTCAGAAAGCCTTTATTGAACCCTTTCCTACCCCCCAGGATCAGATTAGGTCACGTAGTTCTATGTTTTCACATGCTTTCTGCTTTTTTGCACATTGTTTGTCACGACTCTGGTCGATTATCTGTGTAATGATGAGCTTAATGGATGGCTCCAGTCTCACCATGTGTGGTGATGGTTGGAATGAGGAGGACATAGAAGGAGAACTAGATTTAAAGGCAGAAAGCTTAAATTTAGGTTCTGGTTCTTCAAGCAAGTCACATATGTTTCTGGGCTTCACTTTCCTCATATATAAAACCAGAATGGTAATAAAGACCCTCTTTCTTACACAGCTATGAGGATTAAAAGAGAGACCAGATGTGAAAGCCTATCATAGATGTTGAAATGCTGTATATAAGATAGGCATGTCTTCTTTCTCTACTTCTCCTGCTTCTTTTTCATTCCTCCTTTTCCTCTTTTTCAATAGGAGGAAGCCAACAATATGTGCTGTCAAATTCAAGTACCCTGTGGTCACATTAGTCACCAGGTGTAAGCCCTGAGGTGAAGAAACAGCAACCATTCTGTCTATAACAGTTACAGGCAGGCAGGGGTGGGCAGAGCCTAGGAAGAGAGCCCCCACCTGTAACTAGCACACTCCATCCCTACCACACTCCATCCCAGAACTTTGTGAGGGTTTCCTTTGAGAACAGCTACGGAGCTGGGGGCAGGGAGATGAGTGTGGGAGGCTATGTAGAAAAATAGGTTTGCTTCTAATTTGCTTAATAAGATTTGACCTATGGAATTCAAAATAACGAGTGTACTGTAAAAAGCCAAGCTTGATTAAGTCACCTGGGAAGAAACCAGTTACAGGAGAATGACATCGCCCAGGACTTCCAGGCTGTAGTGTAAATATAAAGTCACAAAACTTAAACAAAAACAAAACCCAAGAAACTAAGTATGCCCCTATTTGTATAAGCAGATGAGTGCTGTACTGGAACATCTTGTTTTTTCAGATTAGCAAGGAGACCATCAAAAATGACTAGGATTATATCAAAAGGACTGGGACAAATTGAAAAGGCTTCACTAGCAAAAGATGAACATGAGTAAGGTTAGCAATGGCAATAATGAAGAGCCATCAAATGCATCAAAATCCAGAAAATCAAATTGAAACTTAAAAAAAAACTGATTACTGAGGGAGGATGCTAGGGAATCAGCCAATTTATTATTTTGAAAACTTATTGTTGGTATCAAACAACCAGCTTATTATTTTGTGAATAAAAGTAAATAATCAAGCATTTTAAATAAAAATTTATAAACTGAGCATTTTATCCTGTCTTTTCTATAAGAACTCTAGCTCTGGGTAACTAAATAATAAATGAGGAAAAGTTTCTCTCTTTCTTAAAAATTTTTAATTTTAAATATGTGGGGTACAATTCAGGGTTAGGCATGCAAATGGAAAAGTTTCTCTTTATAGAAGCATTCCAGCTAATAAGTGAAGAAGGCAAACTAGAATTAGAATATCACCATTTGACAGCCCCTAATGATTTAATGGATCTACATCCTGAGCAGTAATAGCTGCTAACATTGCAAAAAAAAAAAGAGAGAAAGCCAGTCACTGTGCGCTTCCTCAGTGGAAGTCCACAAACACCACCTGGGATGTAACTGTGACAAAAAAAAAAAAAAAAAAAAATCAAAATGGAGTCTGATCAAGCCTCTAGGTTAGGAGCCAACAAAACTTTTCTGTAAAGGGCCGGATAGTAATATTTGGGGCTTTGTGGACTGTAAATCCACATTTTGTCATTCTGTCATAACTACTCTACTCTGCCACTCTGCCATTGTAACATGGAAGAAGTCATAGACAATATCCAAATAAATAGGTGTAGCTGTGTTCCAATAAAACTATATTTCTAAAAACAGGCCACAGAGACTGGATTTGGCCTGTGGGTCATAGTTTGCTGACTATAGAACCAGTTGTCAATTTGCAGTAAGTTTGGAAGAATATTATAATCAGCAAAATCCAGGCTTTATGAAAATCTATAAGAAAAGATCTCAGTTTCTTCCACAAATAAATTATAATTAACATAGAGAGTGAGAGAACAGGAGGGAGAGAGAGACCTAGAAATTAAAGACTAAAAAAAAGGTCAACTAGTTCTGATGTGTAGATCTTATTTGAATCATGATCCACACAAACTGTTAAAATAATTAGGGACATTTATGACACAATTGAAAATTGTTATTTTTAAGTAGAAAATGGTATTATGGTTATTGTTTTTAAAATCTAAAATCTCTTATATTTAAAAAATGGGTGGTTGAGGCAGGAAGATCTCTTGAATGCAGGAGTTGGAGACTAGCCTAGACAGCATAGTGAGTCTCTAAAAAGGAAAATAAAAAATAAATAAAAATTAGCATGGTGGCTTGTACTTGAGTCTTAGCTACTTTGGAATAAATGTGCACCCTCTGAAAGTGGTTAAAAGGGATGAGAAGAAAAAGACCGCTGTGGAGAAAACCTCTATTGGGGGGGGAAGTTAGACTGCTGTGGTTCTGTGTATTCCTTCCACATCTTCATTTCGTCTCATAGGCTTGTTCCCCCCTACCTAGGGATGAGTCTCTGCAGAGGCAAACCCACCCCTACGCGGGTGCTCCTCTTCCTCCTCCTCCTCCCTCTTTTCCTCCTGCTGTGCTCTTCCTCCCTCGCCTCCCTGCTTCTTCCTCTTTCTCCCTCCTTCTCCTTCCTCCTTCTTTTTCTCCTCTTTTCTTCTTATTTTCTTCTCCTTTCTACCTTCTCTATTTGTTCTAATCTTATTCATCCTTCTAGGTCCTCCTCAATGATCTCCTTCTCCCCAAAGCCTTTCCAGATCCCTGTGTTTATATGATTTTGCCCTCCATTTTAATGAATTAGTTAATAATTAACAATCAATGTTATTGATTGTTGTCATTCTGTTAGTATTTCTCTGATCACCTTTAACATATTCTTCCTTGTTATCATAATGATCGGGGCTTGCCTTAGGGCTTCTCTTAAACAACTTCGGGAAGACAGTCGATGGCTTGTCTCATCCAACCTGAGCATCTTGCATGGGACCAAAGATAGGGCCAGAGAGAAAGGTTGACTTAGTTCCAAAGTTCTGGTGGCAGACTGGTTACCTTGTCAGGTGAATATTGAAGAAGAGACACCAACCATGGAGAAGCCACCAGAGGATCAAGAGACAGAGGCACATATTTTTGTCCAAAGAGGAGAGTTCCTAGTCTTCTCCAGAGAAAAAGAGAATGGCTGGCCTGAAACCCATGGAAGAAACTGATCTAGAGCCAGCAAAGTCTGGTGCAACACAGTAAGATAAATCGAACATGGAATTATTAATGGAAATTTGTTTGAAACAAACAGCGTTTGAGTCAAACCAAACATGCTGAAACTTATGTAAGAAGAGATGTGCTTTTTACGCTTAAAATTATATGCTGTGCAAGCATACTGACAACATTAAAAGAAATTTAAAAGAGAAAAAAAGTATATATTCAGAATCCTGTCCCTCAATAAATCAACTGCTTTTCAGTTTAATGTGTCCTTTGTAATTCTTGTCTCAATGCACTTAAACTATGTATAATTGCATTTAGTGCAAATCTCATTTGAAGTCTGATTTTTTTCGCTAGACATATTGTAAATCTTGCTTTTTCTATGATGTTATTATATATACTTCACAATAATTTTTTATAGCTGCAAAATTAACTTAGTGCACTGTAATTTATATAACTATTTCTCTATTTTTAGATTTTCAGGTGCTCCCAATTTTACACTATTATAAATAATACTGCAGTAAATACTTTCCATCTTTTAAATTATTGTCTTATCGTAAATGTACAGGAATAGGATTGCTGAAGCAAAAGGCATTTATATTTTGAAGGCTATTAAAATGGAATGCAAAATGGCTTTTCATGTGGATATTTTACATTATACCTGCCCTGTGATAAACCCTCTGACTTCTGACATTGCTTCTTTTACATATGTTCTAATGGTTTTAATTGTGTATTTCTTTCATTATTAGAGGTTGAACTTTCCCTCTGCACTCCTGGATTGCTTTTTAATTGCACCTTCTCTTTGCGAATTCAGTGTCAGGAAACCTGTACTTCTTGTAGTTAGTCATTTTTGCTTTCTTTTCCTTTACAATATGTGACAGAATGTTTTAATTAATTGAGGCTTTATGTATGCATTATCGTCTTTATTTTGTTGTTGAAATTTTCTCTGCACTCCAGCTGAGCAGCAGAATTTTATGAACTAGTGTGTGTGTATGTACATGTATATGGGTATGTGTGTATATGTGTGGTGTGTGTTGTGAGAGTGTGTGTAGAGTGTGTATGCGTAATGAGTGTGTATGTGCACTGTGGGTATATGTGTAGTGTGTGTTTTTGCTGTGTGTGTGCATGTATCTAGTGAGACTATGTGACTGTGTGTATATGTGTAGTGTATATGTGTAATGTGTATGCATGTGTTGTGTATTTACATGTAATGAGTGTATGTGGTATGTGCACTGTGCGTATATGTGTAGTGTGTATGTATGTGTGTATTATGTGTGTATTATGTGTGTGGATGTGTGTGGTGAGTGTATATGTGTACCATGTGCATGTGTGTGTTGTGTGGATATGTGTAGTGTGTGTATGTATGTGTGTGTTGCGCATGTATATGTGCACTGTGTATGTTTTATGTGCACCGTGTGTATATGTGTAGTGTGTATGTATGTGTTATGAGTGTGGATGTGTGTAGTGTGTGTGTACTGTGTGTATATGTGTAGTGTGTATGTGTGTGTTATGTGTATATATATGTGGTGAGTGTATATGCATTGTGTGTGTATGTGTAGTGAGTGTGTGTATGTGCACTGTGTGTATATGTAGTGCTGTATGTGCATATGTCTAGTGAGTGCGTATGTAAAGTGTGTGTGTTGTGTGTAGATATGTGTGGTGAGTGTATGTGTTGTGTGTGTATGTGTATATGTGCAGTGTGTGTATGTGCACTGTGTGTATAGGTGTATTGTGTGTGTGTGGGTATGTGTATGTGCACTGTGTGTATGTGTATAGTATGTGTGTATGTGTGTGTGTTGTGTGTGTGTGCATATGTGTGCATTTTCTTTAGACTCCCAGGCCCATCCCAGAGGGACTGATTCATTGGGTCTGCAGTGGGACTGGAGCATCTTATATATTTTTTTCAAGCAAAGCTTATTAGAGCAAGAAGAGAAAAAGGAAGCTTCATGGCAGAAAGACCTGCCATGGACAAGTTTTTCACAGAAAATCTGCCTCGTCTTACGTTTTTAACAAGCTCACCAGGTGGGTGGAGGCACTGACTAATCACACATTGATTGTGTATTGATTTTATAATTGAGTGCCAACAGTGAACCTGGCTTCTTGTATATGTAGATATAAGAATATGTATATATTTGATATTATTTTGTGAGTTCTTAGATCTCAGACATTAGGACTCAAGTTAAAATCTCAATGTAAATTAATGTTTCTCTGCTATCTAATGTTAATAATAGCTACTATTTATTGAGTATTTTCTATGGATCAGCAGTTATATGAAGGACTTTATATATATCATGTTATTTCATCTTTATAAAAATTCTATGAGCCACTGCTATGACTACCATTTGTTTTAAAGAGGGCGAAATGGAGGCAAAAGAGGATAAATAACTTGCCCAAGATCACAAGCAAATCCAGAACTTGACCTGGAGTTTCTGAGTCTAAAACCAGATGTTTCCAACTCACATGGCTGATAGCAAATTAGGGGACGATGGAGTTCAGACAAGAAAAGTACCAGTTTCCCCATTAAGCAGGCCATAACGGGAAGGAGACCTAACAATGAAGATGGGCAGGAGAGGGGGCTCAGCAGGGCGAGGTGGAGGTGAGGTGCCAATTCCAGGAGGCGAGCAAGGCTTGAGGCTGAGCATCACTCATGGGGCTGAGGGGCGAGCATCGGGTGGGCAGTTCCAAAGAGATTCAGCAATCCTTGGTCCAGTTCTGTCTGCCTGTTGCATACCAGCTACATGAACTCTGGCAAATTTCCTGCCTCCTTGGGCTTTTATCATGATCCCTGCTTTAACTTCCCTCAAGTTGTTGTAAGGAACAAATGAGGGGTTGATTTGACCAGGACACAACCCAATAGTTCTACTTGTTGGAATGTATTATACGAAGATAAAACAAAGGGAGAATCTATGTGCTGATCAATTTGATTTCCCACCCATGGACAGCTTTTCATGCCACTTTGTCTCCCTTACTCCCACCTTGAATCTCCCTCACGCCTCTCCTTCCATGCTGGCTCCTGGTCAGCAGATGACCTCACCTTGTACTTCACTGAGAAACTAGGGATGCCCAGACAGAAACTGGCCTGTTTCCCTCTCGGGATCCACCAGCATCTGCGCCTGTGTTCTGTGCTTGCCTGCCTGGCCCTCTTCTACAGAGGCCAGCCCTCTCCTGAAGTCTGGGTCCTATCCCCTTCCTCCATAAGGCCTTCTCTCCTGCAATCATCCTTCTCCGCTAGAGCATCGCAAGACTATTCAAACATGCTCGAGAATCTTCCACTGGGGGAAGGATCCCCAAATGATACTCTCCACTAGGAGAACTGTTCTCTCTGTTCACTCTCCTCCCATGGCCGGCCTGCAACTACTCTGGTTGTCTTCTCACCTCACTGGCTGCTGCTCAGCATTCTCCTTCTCGGCTCCCTCTCTGCTGCTGGATTCCTGAATGGCGGGGTGCCAGGGCTCGGACCTGAGCCTCTCTTCTCTATCTACCTGCTCTCCATAGATGTAAGTGTGGACCCAGTGGGTCCATACCTTCCAGCGGAGTTCCAGAACCGTTCACCTGACTGGCGAGATGAAATCTCCTCTCAGATGTTTGACCGCCTTCTTCAAATACACGTGTCAGAAGCAGAACTCTTTCTTTGTTTTTCTGCTTCCCTGCCTTGAGTCATACCTGCTCTTCCTCATCTCAGTAAGTGGCATTGGGCATCCCATCCGCGTGGTTGTTCAAGTCAGAGCCTTGGAAGGAATCTCCGATTCCTCCCTTGCGCCGCCCCCCATCCAACCCATCAGCAAATTTGTACTGATTCAACTTCGAAGCTCCCTGCAGACAGTCCACTCCTGCCTCGCCGCCCCCCCCCCGCCTAGTCCCATTCACGTCACCGCCATCTCTCACCAGCTCTTGGAAGCTGGCTGCCACGTGAAGCAACTTGGGTGAGATCACTGAATGATGAGGGGCCATGTGCAAGAGCACTGAGGTGCAGCCCTCCCACCTCGATGGCTGACCCCGATGCTCCAGACCTGCTGACATCCCACAGAGCAGAGATGAGCTGTCCCACTGAGACCTCTTTGGATTCCTTATCCTCAGAAAGCAAACAAATGGCTGCTGTTTTAAGCCACTGGGAAAATGTAAAACAGATCCTGACTCTTCCCTAATCCTTCCTCATGAGTGACTTCCTGTTGTACGTGCAAGAAAATCTCAATTCCTTGCCATGGCTTATAGGCCGTTGATATTCTCTGCCTGCCACTTTCCTTTTGTGTGCTGTGATGTGGTCACATGACTTCTTTCTGGTCCTCAGACCTGCTGCACATGCCTGCCTCAGGACCTTTGCACTTGCTGTCCCCCCAGCCTTTCCTGCAGTTCTTGGTGTGGCTGAATTCTTTCTATTCTTTAAGACCCCACTCAGTGGCCACTTCTTCAGAGACAATTTCCCTGGCCAGCCTCACCATCTGAACCCTTACCCTGTCAATTTTCCTCATAGCACTTCCCATACTCTGGGAAATCTGTGCACATTCTGATGCACAGAATGTGTTTGTATCTATCTCTCCCTGTCGAACTAAGTTCTGTGAGAGGAGGATTTGGTCTTTCTTGTTCTCAGCTGTATCCTTGGGACTTGACAGGCTAACGTAACTTAGACCTCTAAAAAAATTTTTTTTTGAGGTGGAGGTCTCACTCTGTAGCCCAGGCTGGAGTGCAGTGACATCATCATGGCTCACTGCAGCCTCAGCCTCCTGGGATCAGGAGATCCTTCCACCTCAGCCTCCCTAGTAGCTAGGACTACAGGCACATGACACCACGCCCGGCTATTTTTTTTTTTTTTTTTGAGTTGGAGTCTCACTCTGTCGCCCAGACTGGAGTGCAGTGGCCGCTCCCGGCCACTGCAGCCTCGCCTGCTGGGCTCCGGCGATCCTTCCGCCTCCGCCTTCTGAGTAGCCGGAATTACAGGCATGCGCTACCACGCCCGGCTGATTTTTTGATTTATTGTAGAGATGAGGTCTCGCTTCCCAGGCGGGATTACAGGCTGAGCCACCGAGCCCGGCTTATGTTTTTAATTTTTTGTAGAGACAAGGTCTTGCTATGTTGCCTAGGCTGGTCTTGAACTCCTGTGCTCAAGCAGTCTTCCCACCTCAGTCTCCCAAACTGCTAGGATTATAGGTGTGAGCTACCATGCCCAGCTGGACTGATACATTTTGATAAATGAATGTTCTTTGGAAACACTTAAATATTTAATAGTAGGCAAATCATTATGTGTGTTAGGGCAATGTTTCTTAAATTTCAATGAGAAGATAGATTGCCTGGTCATCTTGTTAAAATACAGATTCCAGTTCTGTAATTCTGGAAACTCTGGAATGGCCTGAGATTCCATATTGCTAACAAGCACCCAAATGATGCTGATTGAGCTAGTCCATGGCACATGTTTTGAGCAGCAAGGCAATTTGACGATTCTACCCGCTGTGCTGCTACTTAACTATCACACAAATGTATTTGTTTTGGCAGGAAGGAAAATGACCACATAGAACCCTTACCCATTCTTTAAGTATCTTTCCAGATATTTGACATTGGTAACTTGGGATCACTTATTTTTTAAGGCTGTCTTTGGGATCACTTATTTTTTAAGTGCATTGCACCTCTGTCTTTAAAAGCTAAGGCTGCTTCTCCAAAGTCAGTCACTGACTGTTTCCCATGCCTTAGGACTGCAGCAGCTGCCCACTAAGTGGCCTCCAGCTTGCCATAACAAGGAAAGGGACTGTGCCCACCCAAGGATCTCACTGATGTCTGGACTCGATGTCGGCCTAGCACTGGCAATCCCAGTCACTGATTGTCTGCAATCACTTTTGTGATTAGCTAATGTCTCTAAGCCTTTTGAGTCACCAGTGCCTGGTGATTCAGAGTCCATTGTGTCCATCGCGTTTCTTGAAGCAGCTTTGCTGTTTGGCCTTTGGTGATAATTCCTCTGTCCCTTGTGCCAGCAGTAGACCATCTCTTCTTTTAGGCAGATGGAGTGACGCACAGTACACCCAAGGCTTTGTGCCTTCCTTTGCCTTTTGGGCTGGTCACTGTGGCTTTGGTTGGGGGAGCCGCTTCCTATCTTCCAGCCTTTAGCCTTAAAGTTCATGCACACTCACTGGAACTGGAAGAGGTGACTGGCCCCCAGAATGAGGCTCCAGAAGCAGGGGCTCAGGGGCCGGGAGGCACTGAGAAGACAGTCTTTGTTAAGGGCATGTTCTAGGGGTCGTCCTTCCCAAATGCCTCTCTGACTTGGTCTCTCTTACTATCAACTAGGCCCTGAGCTGGAAAACTGTCTGGCGGTTGTCTCCCCACCTCCTCCCACGGTGATGAACGACTGAGCCAAGATTACAGGGTAATAAACCCATGAGCACTGATGCCAAAGTTGCTGCTGGTGTGTGGCGGGTGTCATTGCAGAAGGTCCTTTTGAGAAGTTCTTCTGCTGAGCCTGGGCCTACTCAGGGCTTGGAGGAGATAAGGAGAAACAGGCCAGCAGGGTCAAGGACAAGGCTTATTTGGGGGAGGCCCAGCATGCAGACGGCTCTGTTGGGGAGTGGCTTCTTCCTAGCCCAGTATGGGTTTTCCTGCAGCACTCTGTGGCCAGCCTCCCTGGGGAATCTCTCATAGACAACCTTAGATAGAGACTCTGATCCCCACATTAGGAAATCCTATCTTCTTCCCAAATCTCTCCCTCAAATCCACCCCAATGCTCCTTCTGTAGGGTAAGTTGCTGCCATCCCTGTAAGTGTTATTCACTTGAAATTCTTTTTTTTTTTTTTGAGTTGGAGTCTCACTGTGTCGCCCAGACTGGAGTGCAGTGGCCGCTTCCAGCCACCGCAGCCTCGACCTGCTGGGCTCCGGCGATCCCTCCACCTCAGCCTTCCAAGTAGCCAGAATTACAGGCATGCGCTACCACGCCCGGCTGATTTTTTGATTTATTGTAGAGATGAGCTCTCGCTGCCCAGGCGGGTCTCGAACCCGCGGGCTCAGGCAATCCACTCACCTCAGCCTCCCAAAGGTGCGGGATTACAGGCTGAGCCACCGAGCCCGGCTCTGGAGTGGATATATTAATATTAGACAAATTGATTTTGAAACAAAAAATTACTAGAGAAAATGAGGAGCAGTCATAATAATGAAAAAGTAAATCCATCAGGAAAATATAACAATTATAAACATATATTCACCTTATAATAGAGGCCCAAAATATATAAAGCAAAACTGTCAGATTTGAAGGAAGGAATGGGTAATTCAACAATAATGGTTGGTGACTTCAATATACTAGTTTCAATAATGACTAGAACAGTTAAGCAGAAGATAAAAAAGACACAGAAGTCGGACTCGGTGGCTCAGCCTGTAATCCTGCACCTTTGGGAGGCTGAGGTGAGTGGATTGCCTGAGCCCGCAGGTTCGAGACTCGCCTGGGCAACTTGGCGAGATCTCACCTCTACAATAGATCAAAAATTAGCCAGGCGTGGTAGCGCATGCCTGTAGTTCCAGCTGCTGAGGCGGAAGGATCACCGGAGCCCAGCAGGTCAAGGCTGCGGTGGCTGGGAGTGGCCACTGCACTCCAGTCTGGGGGACAGAGTGAGACCCCAACTCAAAAAAAAAAAGACACAGAAAACTTGTACAACATTATATTAAAAAAACCTAGACCTAACTGGTATCTACAGAACATTCTACCTACTAACAGAATAATATGAGTTTCTTTTCCTCAAGTGTGCATAAAAGATTCTCTAGAAGAGACAAAATACTAGTCCATAAAGAAAATCTCAATAAATTTATGACTCAACATAGCCTCAACCTCCTGGTGATCTTTATGTCTCAGCCTCCTGTGTAGCTCGGCCTACAGGTATGCATTACCACATCTGGCTATTTTTTTATAGAGGTGGGGCCTCACTGTGTTGCCTAGGCTAGTCTTGAATTCTTGGGCCCAAGAAGTTCTCCTGCCTCAGCCTCCCAAAGTGCTGGGATTATAGGCATGAGCTGCCATGCTTATCTTAGAAAATACTTTGAAATCAATGGAAATGCAGGAAAACATATCAAAATTTATGGGATTCAGCTAAAGCAGTACTTAGACAAAAATGTTAGTTATAAGTGCCTATATTAAAAAAAGAAGATCACAAATCAATAACATGATCTTCTACCTGAAGATACTGGAAATAAAGTAAACTAAACCAAAAACTAATGAAGAAAATAATAAAGATTAAAGTAGAAATTCATGACATAGAAGGAAAAAACCAATAGAGAAAATTTACAGAACCAAAAGATCAACAAAATCAACAACCTTTAATCATAATTTGAGACCTTTAAAAAGAGAAGTCTCAAATTATGACAATCCGGAATAAAAGACCTTACAGACCTACTGACATAACAGAAACTAAAAGGATCATAAGGGAATATGATGAACAGCTATATGGCAACAAATTGGATAACTTTGATAATATGAACAAATTTCTAGATGAACCTACTCAAAGTGACTAATGATGAAATAATATCTGAATGTAAATTAAGAGATTTGAGTAGTGAAAAAGTAAAACAAAACAAAAACAAAAGCCATAATCATGACTACTCTTAAAGAAGTAAAACCCAGAAGGCTTCACTGTTGAATTCTACCAAACATTTAAAAAATAATGAATGGTGATTCATTACAAACTTTTGCAAAAATAGAAGAGGCCAGCATTACTCTAATACCAAAATGATACAAAGATATCACAGAAGAAAACTACAGACAAATATCTCTCATAAGCAAAAAAGAAAAAAAGAAAAAAGTCTTCTGAAAAAGCTAACAAACTGAATCCACAAACATATAACAAAAATGAAATGCCATGATCAAGTGGGATTTATCTCAGGAATGCAAGGTTGGTTTAACATCAGATAATAAAATATTGTAATATTCACTATCAATAGAATAAAAGAAAAATATGAATCTCAATTAATGCAGAAAGGTTATCAAAACCCTCTTGAGATAAATATATTCAACAAACTAGGAATAAATAAAACTTCTAATAAAGGACATTTATAAAACACACACACAAAGACAAAACCCACAGCTAATCTCATATTAATGGCAAATGATTGAATACTTTTTCTTAAGATTGGAACAGAGCAAAGATGTCTTCTCTCACCACTTTATTAGTGAGTGAATACTATTCAATATAGTACTAGAAGTTCTAGTCAGGAAAATTAGAGAGGAAAAAGAAATAAAAGGCATCCAGACTGGAAAAGAAATAAAACTATCTTTATTTGAATATGGCATGATCTTGTATACAGAACATCCTAAGAAATTCACTAAAAAATCATTAGAAACAGCCAGGCGTAGTAGTGCACACCTGTAGTTCCAGCTACTTGGAAGGCTGAGGCAGGAGGATTGCCAGAGCCCAGCAGGTCGAGGCTGCGGTGGCCGGGAGCGGCCACTGCACTCCAGTCTGAGCGACAGAGTGAGACTCCAACTAAAAAAAAAAAAAAATCATTAGAAAGAATACAATAGTTGATTGAATTACAGAATATACAAGGTCTATTAATCAATTATATTTCAGCATGCTCACAATGAACAATCTGAAAATGAAATTAAGAAAATAATTTTTTTACATTACCATCAAAAAGAATAAAATACTTAGAGAAATAATTTTATCAAAAAAGTGCAAAATTTATATTCTGAAAACTGTAGAATATTGTTGAAACAAATTTAAGAGAACTTAAGTAATGGAAAGGTATCCCATTTTGATGGATTAGAAGATTTACTACTACTAAGCCAAATGGATTTACAGATTTGATGCAATCCCCATCAAAATCCTAGTTAGCGTCTTTCTTGATATTGAAAAACTGATTCTAAAATTCATATGGAAATGTAGAGGACCCAGTATAGCCAAAACAATTTTGAAAAAGAACAGTTGGAGGACTCACACTTTCCAATTTCAAAACTCACCACAAAACTATAGTAATCAAGACATTGTGGAGTACCATATGGCATAAGGACAGACACATAAATCAATCAAATAGAATTGAGAGTCTAGAAATAAACTGTCATAGTTATGGCCAATTGATTTTTGACAAGGATTTCAAGACCATTCAATGGAAAAAGAGTCATCTTTTTAACAAATTGTGGTAGGAAAACTGGCTATTTATATGCAAAAAATATATTTAAATTCCTACCTCACACCATGTATGAAAAATTGACTAAAAATGCATCAAAGACCTAATTATTAGAACTAAAACTATACAACTCTTAGACAAAATATTTGTTAACTTGGATTTTGGCAATATTTACCTTAGATATGACACTAAAAGCACAAGCAGCTGGAGGAAAAATAGAAAAATTAAACTTCATCAAAATTAAAACTTTGTGTTTGAAAGAACATCAAGAAAGTGAAAAGACAAACCACACAATAGGAGAAAATAGTTACAAGTCATATATCTGATATGTGACTTAATCAGAATATATAAATAACTCTTGCAATTCAATAATAAAAAGACAACCCGATTTTTAAAATAGGCAAAGAATGAATATACATTTCTCCAGAGAATGCATACAAATGACCAATAAATGCTCGAAAAAATGCTGAATATCATTAGCTACCAAGAAAATGAAAATCAAAACCACAATGAGATTCCACTTCACATCTAATAAGATGGTAATAATAATAATAGTAATAATAGACAAGTGTCAGCCAGGATGTGGAAAACTGGAACCCTCATATACTGTTAGAAGGAATGTAAAATGATGCAACCACCTTGGAAAACAGTCCAGCTATGCCTCAAAAAATTAAATATAGAATTATAATATGACCTAGCAATACCACTCTAAAGTATATACTCAATAAAAATAAAAAGATATATTCACATACATATCATACAAAATATATGCACAAAAGCTTTTACATGAATGTTCGTAGCATTGGTAGTCACTGTAACCAAAAGTGTAAACAACCCAAATGTCCATAAATGAATGGATAAATAGAATGTTATATAGCCACATAGTGGGATAGTATATGGCAATCAGAAGAAATTGGATACCAATACATGCTACAACATGCATGAACACATTATGCTAAGTGAAAAAAGACAGACACAGAAGGTCACGTATTGTCTGATTCTATTCAAATAAAATGTTCAAAATAGACAAACCCATAGAGACAGAAAGTAGGTTAGTGGTTGCCAAAAGCTGGGACATTTGGATAGAACAGGAAGTAGCTGCCAATGAGTATAAGGTTTCACTGTGAAGCGATGAAAATTTTCTAAAGTTGATTGTGTTGATGGTTGGTGTATTAGTTTCACAAACTTGATAGCTTAAAATAACATAAATTTGTTGTCTTATAGTACTGCGGTCAGAAATTGGAAATGGGTCTCAAATCAAGATGTCAGCAGGGCTACTTCCTTCTGAAGTCTCTGTGGGAGAATCTATTTCCTTCCAACTTCTAGGACCCTTGAATTTCTTGGCTTGTGGTCCCTTCCTCTGTCTTCAAAGCCTGCTAACAGTATAGCATCTTCAAATCTCTCTGGCTCTGACACTGATTCCACTGCCATCCCTCTTTCAGTTTTAAGGACCCTTTTGATTATATATGGCTAACCCAGATAATCTCGGAAAATTTTTGTATCAGCTCATCGGCAACCTTCCCTGACCACTTCATCTCAAATAGTAGCTCATCTCTCTTCATCTACTTGACTCGATATTTTTCTTCATAGAACTTATTACCTACTGCTGTTGTGTTAGTATTCTATGTGCATATTTGTTTATATCTGTCTCTTTCACTAGAATGTGAGCTCTATTAGGTCAGGGACTTTGCCTTACTCATAGATGAATCCCAGGGATCTGAAACAGTGCCTGCCCATTGTGGAACCTGTGCTGTGTTGTTAACACCCTGTTGGAAAGATGGGAGTTTACACAGCTAGGGTGGTGTGATCCCACTGGACTATAAATTCCTTGGAGCCAGGGTTATATTATAGTCTAGGCCTATGTGCCTAGAATTTTATGGAATGGGAATTTATGATAGTGGCAGCAGCAGCATTTTCCAGGAAAGGTGGGTGTGGAGATCGTGCTTTGGGCTCTACTTCCCTGAGAACTGGTGAGTTCATAGACTTGAGGGATCCAATAGAGGAGCTTGGAAGTAGGCTCATCCTGGTTGAAAGTTGGGGCCGAGAAGCAAAATAATTCTTGCTGCTGGAGACTTGGAGTGAGCACCTCTGAGTTGGGCTGTTTCTGGGAATGTGGAATACTACTAGCCTATTGTACAACCTTTGTGGTCAGGCAAATCTGGTTCAAATCTAGGCTCTGGTATTTTCTAGCTGTGTAACCTGGATTAAATTACTTAACTGTCCCCCAGCCTCCAATTTCTAAATCTGTAGAATGAGGATATAATAGAATTTACTTCCCAGAGTTTAATTGAGATAGTTTATGCAAAGTTCTGCACACAATAAGCACTCAATAATAATTGCCATGCTGCTGCTGATGGTAATTATTTCCTGAATCTCAGTTTCCTTTTCTGATAAATAGGAATAGTTATTTCTGCCTATGGACCTCATGGGGTTGTTTTTGAAGTTCTAACAAGCTAATAGACCGGAATGTGCTCTGAGAAGGAACAAAAGCAGGACAAATGCGGGAGGTTGTTATGATTTGGCCTTCTTTTTAAAGTATATTTGGCTCCCTGCAGACTTTGAATTATGCAGGCTCAGAGGAGTCTGGCTTTGCTGCTGCGGACCAGTTCCCCCCTGCTGGAGCCTCATTTGGATGCAAGTGGTGGCCATCCCCTCTCTAGACACACTGGGCAGCTGTTGGTGAGGACTACACAATACCCAACTGTCTCCAGGCCAGATGGGCCCCTAGCACTGCAAACCCAGCCTGGGAGGGAGACTGAATGGGGAAATCAATGGCAGCCCTTGTGCTTTCTGTCCCTGGTGAATGGTCTGGCAGGGAGTGGCAGCTCTCCTGTTTGAGTTGAGCAGGGCACTTAATGACTTTGTCATTGAGTTTGAACTTCCAGAAGCTTTTCAGGAGCAAGAAAGTTGGATGATGCCTGGGGCAGCTCTGTGAAATGGGCACAGTGAGTGTCCACCCTGCTTCTCTTGATGCCGGAAGTTAGTTAACTTCCATTAAAATTAGGATTCAGGTGAAACCTGAAATTAATTTAGGTTAAGCATTTTCCTCAAAAGGCAATCTGGTATAGAAGAATATGACCTGGATTTGGAACTTACATTTAGAAAGTAAAGTAGACAGCTCTTGGGTGGATGGTGTGAAGGAAGTTCCTGGACAGCTGGCTTCATGGACGTGTTACCTGTGCAGAGTATGGGACCCACACTTAAGGGCCCAAGCTTGGCTTAATGTTCTTCTGCGTTTGAGCCACCCCTCTCCCACCTTCATATTATACCTGGCTAAGGAGTATTTTGCAACCCACGTTTCTCCCAGAAGTCCCTCTATAAATGCATACCCTTAAGAAGGGGAAATGCATTAAATTAAATGTATTAAACACAGTGGAAATAAATTATCTTAAGAGTTTTTTTCTAGAATCCCAGATCCCTAGGGGAAGGGATGGTAAGAGAGTAGGCTCATTTATGTGCCCTGTGACAGGTTTCACAGAAACACTTCACAAACATTTAATAGACATTTATTGAACATCTCTCTTGTGCCAGGTGCTTTGTATACACAGTCTTATTTAATCCTTACAACATCTGTTTAAAGAAGGTATTTTCATCTTGTTAGAGTTGAAGGAACAGCTGCCAGGCACGTTGTCAATCCTGGGGTTTCTGTGTATGTGGTAGGCTTTGGTTCATTAGTTACTTCTTCAACATACGACTTGTGTACACACAATGTGCCAGGCATGGGGTATATGGTGGTGAATACAATTAGACCTGGCTTCTGCTCTTGGCCTGGTCATTACAGACTGGACTACATGGGTGCCAGGGGCCACGTTAAAGCATTTGGCCTTTGCCCTAGTGGCTGCAGAGATGATGTTATCACATGTATCATTTTCAAAGGTAACTCTAGCTACTGTCCAGGAAGTATATCTGGGTGGCAGCTTGGACTGCAGTAGTGGGATAAGGATGGGGGGAGCAGATGGCTTCAAGAGACATTTAGAAAGTAAAGTAGACAGCTCTTGGGTGGATGGTGTGAAGGGAGCTCCTGGACAGCTGGTTGCATGGACATGCTACCTGTGCAGTGTATGGGACATCACACTTAAAGGGCCCAAGCTTGGCTTAATGTTCTTCTTCTTCCCCTGCAGCTTTATCAAGATATAATTGACAAATAAAAATTGTATATATTTAAGTTTACAAATGTGATGATTTTATATACATATATATGGTGAAATAATAACCACAATGAAGTGAGTAACAAATCCATGACCTCACATA
The DNA here is from genome assembly GCA_027257055.1 of Cephalopachus bancanus. Taxonomy (NCBI): domain Eukaryota; kingdom Metazoa; phylum Chordata; class Mammalia; order Primates; family Tarsiidae; genus Cephalopachus; species Cephalopachus bancanus. Next base: position 3,371,878 of record JAPVLO010000202.1, on the reverse strand, counting down.
GTCGCCATTTGTATATGTGTGTGGTGAGAATACTTAAAACCTACTTGCTTAGCAAATTTCAAACTTATTCATCTTATAACTGAGAGTTCTTACACTTTGACCAACCTCACTTTGTGGGCCCTCCTTCCTCAATTCTACCCCCACTGCCTGGAAACCACCATTATACTCTCTGCTTCTATGAGTTCAACTTTTTTTACATTCCACCTTTAAGTGATAACATACAGTACTTGTCTTTCTATGGTTGACTTATTTCACTTAGCATAGTGTCTCTGGGCTCATCCACATTGTTGTAAGTGGCAGAATGTCCTTCTTTTCTATGAACGAATAATATTCCATTGGATATACACATCACATTTTCTTTACTCATCCATTGATAAACACCTAAGTTGCTTCCATGTCTTGGCTGTTAATAACACTGCAATGAACATGAGAGTGCAGATATCTCTTTGAGATACCTATTTCATTCCCTTTGGGTGTATACAAGAAGTGGGATTGCTGGATCATATAATAGGTTGTATTTTTAAATTTTTGAGGAAACATCATACTGTTTTTTATAATGGCTGTACCAATTTACATTCCCACCAACAGTGTACAAGAGTCCCTGTTCTCTATATCCTCCCTAGGACTTGTTTGACTTTTTAATAATAGTCTTCATAACAGGTGTGAAGTGATATCTCATTGTGATTTTGATTTGCATTTACCCGATAATTAATGATATTGATAATTTTTCACATACTACTTGGCCATTCGTATTCCTTCATTTGAGAAATGTCTTTTCAGGTCCTTTCCCCATTTATAATTGGGTTATATGGGGTTTTTTGCAATTAAATATTGAGTTGTAGGTGTTCTTTATGTATTTTGGATACTAGCCATTATCAAATACATGGTTTGCAAATATTTTCTCCCATTCTGTAGGTTGCCTTTTCATTTTGTTGATTGTTTTCTTTGCTGTGTAGAAGCTTTTTAGTGTGATGTGATCCCATTTATTTACTTTTGTTTGTGCTTTTGGTATCATATTTTTAAAAAATCGCCAAAGCCAATGTCAAGGAATTTCCCCCCTTTGTTTTCTTTTAGAAATTTATAGTTTCAAGTCTTGCATTTAAGTCTTTAGTTCATTTTGAGTTAATTTATGTGCATGGTGTAAGATAAGCAACACATTTTTATACTTTTGCATGTGGATATCCAGTTTTCCCGAAACTACTTATTGAAGACACTATTTTTTCCCCATGTGTATTCTTGGAAACTTTGTCAAACATTAATGGACTTCATTTGTATGGGCTTATTTCTGTGCTCTCTATTCTGTCCCACTGGTCTATGTGTCTGTTTTTATGCCAGTGCCATATTTTTATGCCTATTTCAATTACTAAAACTTTGTGATATAATTTGAAATCAGAAAGTGCGAAATCGCTAGCTTTGTTTTTACTCAAAATTGTTTTGGCTATTAGGAGTCTTTTGTGGTTCCATATAAATTTTACAATTTTTTTTCCTGTTTCTGTTAAAAATGCCTTTGAAATTTTGATAGGAATTGCTTTGAATCTGTCGATTCCTTTAGGCAGTATGGGCATTTTTAACAATATTAATTCAGATTATTTCACCTTCTTAATTAAATTCATTCCAAAGCATTTTATTCTTTATGATGCTATCGCAAGTGGGATTATTTTTTATATTTATTTTTCAGATAGTTTATTGTTAGTACGTAGAAATGCAACTGATTTTTTATGTTCATTTTGTATCCTGCAACTTTACTGAATTCATTTTTCAGTTCCAACAGGTTTTTTGTGAAGATGTTAGGGTTCTCTCTATATTAAATAATGTCATATGTAAATAGAGACAGTTCAGTTCCTTCCTTTCTGATTGAAATGCCTTTTATTTCTCTGTCTTGCCTAATTTCTTTGGCAAGGAATTCCAGTACTGTGTTAAATAGAAGTGAGAGTGGGCATTCTTGTTTGCTCCTGATCTAAGAGGAAAAGCTTTCAGCTTTTTGCCATTGAGTGGGATGTTGGCTGTGGACTTATCATATATGGCTTTTATTATGTTGAAGTATATTACTGTAGTTAACTTGTTGAGAACTTTTTAATCATGAAAGGTTGTTGAATTTTGTCAAATTCTTTTTCTGTATATATTAAGATGATCATATGATTTTTCTTTTTCTGGTTTTTTTTTTTTTTTTTTTTGAGTTGGAGTCTCACTCTGTCGCCCAGACTGGAGTGCAATGGCCGCTCCCGGCCACCACAGCCTTGGCGTGCTGGGCTCCGGCGATTCTTCCGCCTCAGCCTTCCAAGTTGCTGGAACTACAGGTGCATGCTACCACACCCAGCTAATTTTTGATTTATTGTAGAGATGAGGTCTTGCCTTCCCAGGAGGGTCTTGAACCCGCGGGCTCAGGCAATCCACTCATCTCAGCCTCCCAAAGGCGCGGGATTAAAGGCTGAGCCACCGAGCCCGGCGGAAGGTTTTTGATTACTGCTTCAATCTTCATACTTCTTATTGATCTATTCAGATACTCAGTTTCTTCATAATTCAGTCTTGGTAGGTTGTATGTTTCTAGGAATTTATTCATTTCTTTTAGGTTATCCAATTTGTTGGCACATAATTGTTCATAGCAGTTTCTTATGACCCTTTGTATTTTTTTTGTATCAGTTGTAATGTCTACTCTTTCATTTATTTTTTAATTTATTTGAGCCCTCACTAATTTTTTTTTTTTTTGGTTAGTTTAGCTAAAGGTTTGTCAATTTTGTTTACATCTTAAAAAATCCAACTCTTGGTTTTGTTAATCTATTCAATTGCCTTTCTAGTCTCTAGTTCATTTATTTTTGCTCTCTGGTTCATTTATTATTCTTAAAGAATAATAATCTTTATTATTTCCTTCCTTTTGCTCACTTTAGGCTTAGTTTGTTCCCTTTTTTTTCTAGTTCCTTGGAGTGTATTATTAGGTTTCTGAAATCTTTCTTTTTTCTTCACGTGGGATTTTGCTGTTGTTATAAACTTACCTCTTAGAACTGATTTGCTGCATCCCATAAAGTTTGGTAAATTGTGTTTCCAATTTTTTTTTTTTTTTTTGAGTTGGAGTCTCACTCTGTCGCCCAAACTGGAGTGCAGTGGCCGCTTCCGGCCACTGCATCCTCGACCTGCTGTGCTCTGGCTATCCTTCCGTCTCAGCCTTCCGAGTAGCTGGAATTACAGGCATGTGCTACCCTGCCTGGCTGATTTTTTATTTTATTTTATTGTAGAGATGAGATCTCGCCAAGTTGCCCAGGCAGGTCTCGAACCCACGGGCTCAGGCAATCCACTCACCTCAGCCTCCAAAGCACGGGATTACAGGTTGAGCCACCGAGCCTAGCTTGTGTTTCCATTTTTATTTGTCCGAAGATACTTTTTATTTTTCTTTTGATTTATTTTTTTTAGTCCATTGATTATTCAGAAGTATGTTGCTTAATTTTCACATATTTGTAAAATTTTCAATTTTCCTCCTCCTATTTTCAATTTTCCTCCTCCTAAACCTTTTAGGTTTATACCATTGTGGTTTAAAAATATTTTTTGTCCTCATCTCTACAATAAATCAAAAAATTAGCCAGGCATGGTAGTGTGCACCAGTAGTACCAGCTACTTGGAAGGCTATGGCAGAAGGATCCCCGGAGCCCAGCAGGTAGACAGTGGGGTGGCTGTGAGCATGCCATTGCACTCTAGCCTAGGTGAAGGAGTGAGACTCCAACTTAAAAAAAAAGTGTATACACACACACACACACACACACACACACACACACACACACACAAACACACACATACATACATACACACACACACACACACACACACACACACATATATTTTCCAATCTTTTTAAATTTGTGAGACTTGTTTTTCTGTGGACTAATATATGTAAAATGTTCTGTGTGTCTTTGAGAAGAATGTGTGTTCTTCTGCTGTTAGATGGAATATTCTATATATGTCTGTTAGGTTCATTTGGTCTATAACCTTATTCAACTACTGTTTCCTTGTTAATTTTCTGTCTCTATGATATAACCATTGATCAAACTGAAATATGAAAGTCCCATTCTTTTATTGTAATACTAGTTCTCTCTTGAGTTCTGTTAATATTTGCTATATCTATTTAGATGCTTCAATGTTGAATTTATATAAATATATATAAATTGCTTTGTCACTTTGATTAATTGATCCCTTTATCATTACATAGTTACCTTTTTTGTCTCTAGTGATAGATTTTGACTGAAAGTCTATTCTGTTTGATGCAAATACAGTTAGCCCTGCCCTCTTTTGGTTATCATTTGCATGGACATATTTTTCTATTCCTTCAGTTTCAAGTTGTGTTTGTCCTTAAATCTAGAGTAAGTCTCTTGTAGGCAGCATGTTGTTGTATCTTGTGTGCTTTTTAAAATCCATACAGCCACTCTCGTTTTCTGATTGAAGAATTTAATTCATTTTCATTTAAAGTATGTATGGATAGTGAAAGACTTACTGTTATTAGTGTTTTGCTAATTGTGGTCTGTCTTTTTTTGTCCCTCTTTCTTTCTCTTATTGTCTTTGTGATTTATTGATTTTTTTGGTAGTTATATGGTTTGATTCTTTTATCTTTATCTTTTATGTATCTACTAGAGACTTTTTCTTTGGAGTTACCATAAGGCTTACCTAAAATATCTTATAGTTATAATAGTCTATTTTAAGCTAGTAACAACTTAAACTTCAATTACATACAAAAATTCTATACTTTTACTTCTCCCCTCCATTTCATGCTATTGATGTCACATTTTACATATTGTGTACCCATTAATAGATTATTGTAGCTATAATTATTTTTAATACTTTTGTCTTGTAACTTTGATACTAGAGTCAAAAGTGATTTATATACCAACATTACAGTATTAGAGTACAGTTATATACTGCTTAACGATGGGTGTGTGTTCTGAAAAGCACATTGTTAGGCAATTTTGCTGTTGTGCAAACATCAGAGTGTACTTACACAAACCTAGAAAGTATAGCCTATTATTCACCTAGGCTATATGGTATAGCCTGTTGCTCCTAGCCTGCAAACCTATATAGCATGCTACTGTACTGAATACTGTAAGCAACTGTAACACAATGGTAAGTATTTGTGCATCTAAACACAGAAAATACACAGTAAAAATATGGTGTAAAAGTTCCCATATAATATTCTGGGACCACTGTTGGACATGTGGTTTGTTGCTAACTGAAATGTTATATAGTACATGTACACGACTATATTCTAAATTTGTCTCTCTATTTTCCTTTACCAATGAGTTTTATATGTTTATATGTTTTCACATTGTTACTTAGTACTCTTTTCTTTACCATTTTTTGTAAGATAGTGATGACCTCTTTTTTTGTTAGTTATTTTTAGTTTGACAATGTTATTATCTATATCTTCTCCATTTACAAAAGACAGCTTTGCCTAGTTTAGTGCTCTTACATGACATTTTTTTTTTCTTTCAGCATTTTGAGTTTATCATCCCACTGCCTTCTGGCCTGCAAGGTGTCTGCTGAGAAATCCATTGATAGCCTTATTGAGATTCCTTTGTATGTAATGACTTACTTTTCTCTTACCACTTTCAAAATTCTCTCTTTGTATTTCACTTTTGACAATTTGATTTTAATGTGTCTCTGGGTAATCTCTTTGAGACATTTTGAGCTTCATAAATCAGATGAACATATGCCTTCCAAAATATGGAAAGTTTTTTAGCTATTGTTTCTTTAAATAAGTTTTCTGCTTCTTTTTCTTTCTCTTCTCCTTCTGAGATTCCCATAGTGCACAAATTCATTCATTTTATGGTGTCCCATTTGCTTTCTTCACTCTTTTCCATATTTTCTCCTTCTAATTGGGTAATTTTGAGTGATCTGTATCTGAGTTTGTTGATTCTTTTTTCTGCATAATTGTGTCTGCTGTTGGAGCTCTCCATTGAATTTTTCAGTTATGTCATTGTATTTTTCAGTTCAGGATTCTGTTTAGTTCATTTTTATGTTTTCTACTTCTTTATTGAACTTCTAATTTTGTTCATGCAATGTTTTTCTGAATTTGTTTAGTTGTGCATCTGTTCTCTTGCACCTTACTAAATTTTAAGGTGATTGTTTTGAATACTCTGTGAGGCAATTCATAGATATCTATTTATTTGGAGTCAGTTACTAGAGTTTTATTAGTATTTTTGGTGTTCTTCATGTTTGCCTGATTCTTCATAATCTGTGTAGTTTTGTGTTGGTTTCTGTGGATTTGAAGGAGCAAACACCTTTTCTAGTTTTTACTGTCTGGTTGCAGCCAGTAATGACCTTCTCTTGAAGGTCCCTAGGCTGAAGGGATTGCCTCTGGAATCACAGTTGAGCAGGATTGAAGCCAGGTCACATGACTGCTGCTGGATCTATAATAGGGCCTGTGGTTGGTGGATCTGTTACTAGGGCCTTAGGTGGATGTGTATTCTGCCTGGCCCCTGGGTGGATGGGACCGACCCTGGGATTTTGTCAGTAGGGGTGGCTTTAGGAACAACAGCCTGTTTGGGGGTCCAGAGTTGGGTTCACAGATAGGGATCTTTTATCAGGTGCCTGGACAGGTGTGGGTCTTGCTGGGCCATTGGGTGGGTCCATGAGCAGGCAGAATTGGCTTTGGACTGCAGCTGAGAGTGGCTGAAATTGAGCCACAAGGTTACTTCAAGTCCACAGCTGGAATTGAGGTCAGTGAGCCTTTTATCCAAGGCACAGGTGGGCGTGACTCCTCCCAGATCACTTGGTGTATGGTGCTGGTGGCAGGACTAAGGCCAAACAGAGCTGTAGCTGATTCCGCAGGGGGATGGGGCTGTTTCCAGGTCTGAGGCCAGGATCATGGTCAGTGAGTCTGCCACCTGGGTGTGGACCTGTCTTCTCAAAATGGCCCTTCTAGGAATTGGAATCCATTAGATTTTCAAAAACCTCCTACCTGGATCCCAAAGTTTCCACAAAGGCATGTTTGTTCATGGATAACTGCCAAATTATTGTTGTGAGGAGGAGATAGGAGTGGATAAATGCCTGCTCCTCCATCTTGCTTTTTTTTTTAAAGTCAGTTTAGTGCTCTTCTGTCATTGTCTTAAAATCCTTAATACTGTTTGAGAAGCGTCTTTCTGTTTTCATTTTGCATTGGGCCTTGCAAATTATGCGCCAGCTGTGCCCTTGAACTGGAACTGGGGATTTAGCCCTCACCCCAGTTCCACGCTGTCTCTCAACCACCTCTTCTGGAGCAGAAGCTTCAGGTCCAGTCACCAGGGGGCTCATTGTCCAGAGCCATTGAACAAGCTTTAGGCCATTGAACAAGCTTTAGCTTCAGCTATAGGGGCTAGGTCCTCCAAGGAACCAGGGAAAGCAAGGCCAGTCATGATCCTTTTCTGGGCCTCACTTTTATTTTCTGAGAAACAAATGGATTGTAATATATGATCTCTGGAGTCCTTTTTGGCCCCAACACTTGACGTCTTTATGATTATACTGTTGTCTTTGTTCCAGTTCTCTATAGCCTCTCCTGTGCTGTGTTAGTTACTTAGGATCGCTGAAATGTGTTAGATACTGACTTGGAATGGTTTGGAAAGGATCCTTGCTGGTATTCTTTGTCATAGTACTTGGTTTTCTACTCTTAGAGGGAAATGCACCATAATATTCCTGGTCAAAATATAAATACATTTGTAAAAAGTGACATTTGTGGTTATTTTTAGCTAAAAGTTTAGTGATGTGATCTTCCCTGGAAGATGAAGGGAAGTGATTTGTTAAGGGGGGGGACAGACTTTCTATTCATAGTCTGGTCCAGATCTGGTCAGCTCAGGCCCCCTGGGGTGGGCCAAAAGCACCTTATACTGCCAGGGACCGTTTTTGCTGACCTATAAGACATCTGACCCTCTTTCTGGAAGCGGCATTGTGTTTCCACTGGCCCTGTAGTTTGCAGATGTTTCTGTTCTCATTTCCAGACTGTTTGTTCAATACTTTATGTTTTGTTTTTAGACTGTATGGTTTCTGTAGGACCAACACTCTTGGCTCCTAATACGGGGCACTGGACAATACTATTGGGTATAATGGGTGTGTGGTGTGGGGAGCACATGGGAAAAACTCTCATTAGCATAACTTTCTAGCACTCTTGTTAAAAGCCCCTGGTTCATTCAGTTGGTGTGGCTGTGAATGGACCTTAAGCTTTTACACTTGGGGGATACTGAACAAACTCCAGCTTTATCTACCAGACTTGGCCATTGGTTTCTAACCTGTGACCCCCAGACTCTTGGGCATTCTTGTAGGCGGCTACTCCATAATAGCTACTATTTTTTGGATACTTACTATGTGGTAGGCACCGTTCTAGCTCTTATTTCATTGAATCAACTTGAACAACTCAGTGACATGCTATGATTGTGTATTTTTCAAAATGGCACAGAGATACTTTTGGTCTTACATGCCTCCAGTATATTGCCTTTCCCCTTAAGAGCTGGGGCCTATTTCTCCTCCTCCTGAAACTGGCAGGATTGTGACCACCTTGTAAAACAGAATGTAACAGAAATGATGCAGTATGACTTCTGAGGCTGTAACAAAAGGCAGTATGTCTTTTCCCTGCCTCTCTCCCTCTTTCTGTTTCTTTCTGTGTCTGTCTCTGACTTTCTCTGTTTCTGTCTCCCGTCTCTCTCTGTACGTCTCCCAGTCTCTGACTTTCTGTCTCTGAATCTCTCTGCCTATTTCTCTGACTCTGACTTCTCTCTCTCTCTTTTTTAAAAGCAGGATTTATTGACAGAAAATCTCCCACAGTGGGAGGGGACACGAGAGGGTTGCCCTTCTCTATCTTTTTATATCTCTGCCTTTCTGACTTTCTCTGTTTCATTCTCTGTCTCTGTTTCTGTCCCTCTGAGTCTCTTTATATATCTCCCTGTCTCTGACTTTCTCAATCTCTGTCTCTGACTCTCTCTCACTCTCAATGCCTACCTTTGGAATCCAGACACCATCTTCGAAGGCAGCCTAGGAACCCATATATAGGTGTCTGACCCAGAGCCCTGGCTAAGCTCCAGTTCCACAGCTAGAACTGACTACCATCTATGTGGGTGATCAGTCTTCATAAGCCACAGATGATTCTAGCCCCCAGCCTTTGCATTGCTCTAGCTGATGTTGAATGGAGCAGAGACGAGCTGTCCCTGCCAAGTCCTGCCCTAAATCATAGTTTCATGAGCAAAAGAAATGTTGTTGGAAAACGCTCTCTTTGGGGCAATGTTATGTTGCCATAGTAACTGAAATACATAGGTATTATTATCAACTCCATTTGTTAGTTGGGTCAACTAAGGTACAAAAAGGCTGATGCTGTCAGTCAAGGTAATATTGTTATTATGTGGTGGCATCAAAATTTAGATCCAGGCCTGCATAACTCCTCCACACAACATTGTGGGATTTATCACAGGGGCTGTGAATTTATCTGAGGTGAGCCTGAAGGAATCAGTTCATTGGCTCTTCCTCCGCTGCCCTTGAACCTTAAGGGGTTTCCAAAGGCAGGAATAAGTAGACCCTAAGGAGAGCTGGGGTTTCAGGAATCAAGCATCTTGGAGGGAGCATAGAAGATGTCCAATCTCTAGCACCCTATTCTGAAGTTCTAGAAAGCACAGTTTTCAGATGAAAGGCAACAGTCTAGAAGAGAAGGCTAGGAGGGGAGTCAGAGATCTGATCTGATACCAATTAGCTGGGCAGTCTTAGGTAAATCCTGAGCCTCAGTTTCTCCATCTTTAAAGGGGGCAAGGTATGACATTTGATGGTTGGGGAGGTGACTTGGGAATGGGCATTCCCAGTAGGGGAACAGGCTGAGTGTGGATGTGCAGATGAAGTGCACAGGAGTGTTGAGGGCACTTGCTCAGGGAGCCAAGCCTGGCGCAGGAAGAATAACTCTGTGGGTGGAAAGGCAGAAAGGGTGAGCTGGGGGCACAGGAGGGGCTGCAGAGTGGAATTAAGAAGAGCCTGCTAAGAACTGAGAGTCTGAGTTTATGGCATATTGTAGAGGTAGCTTGCTCAGTGGGGGCTTAATCAGCGCTCTGAGGCTGCATTCATCTCAGCTTCATCATGCGTGAGATGAACCAGACATGCATCTGTGTTGCTCATGGTCCTGGTGTTTTAGCATCCTGCGGTCCCTGCCCTTCAGGTCATACGGCAAGGTGTGCCTCACCTCCTCAGAAATTCTGGGCCAGCCCTTGGATCTTGGGTGCTCAGGGAAGCTCCACACTTGTAGCTGTCCCAAGCGTGCAGGCTGCACAGCCCCTGGCTGTTCTGCTTTTCTTTGGTTCATCTTTCTTGTGAGGACATGTAGCTAGAGCTGGGCACCTTTAAACAACTGTTTATGACAGGTCACAAGCACTTTAAACATGGAAAAAACACTGTGTGCATGGCACCCAAGGGAAGAGCAGAGGCTAGGAAAGCAGCAGTTCTCTTGGCAGCCTTTGGAGGAGTATCCAGCTCACACCAGGACCCCTGAAGGGCTGTGCCATCCTTCACAGGTGGGAGGTGCCTCCTCACTGGTTGTCCCACTCTGAGATCAAAGCCGTTGTTGTAAACACTCCAGCCGAGCTGGCTGAGGGAATGCCCCACTTCCCCAGCATCCTGGGGGACAGCCTCCTACAGCTGAGAAAGAGCATGAAGTGCAGGCTGCAGATGTCCAGGCTTTTTGGAAATAAATTCTCTCTCTTCACATTGCAAAAATAATCCATATTCATTATGAAGTGTCAGAAAACACAAATATTCAAAGCACCTATAATCCTACCATCTAGAGGTTATTGCTGTTAATTTGTTGGTAATAGCATTTTATGACCATTTTCTGACTGTATGGATTTATAAAAATAGCATCATTCTATAGATCTGGTTCTGCAGCTGCTCTCTCTCTCTCTCTCTCTCTCACACACACACACACACACACACACACAGGCACACATTACTTTTCCATGTCAATTAGCATAGATTCACCTGCTCATTTTTTAACCTCTACTTAGTTTTTCATTGAATGTACGTAATAAACGCTCTTTTCCAGCTAATCTCATCTCACTGTTATCAACAATGCTTGATGAACATATGAATAAATATCTCTTGACATTTTTGCCCAATTATTTCCTTATGTTACACATCCTTAGAAGGGTTCATTGCTGTGTCAAAAGGCATGCACATTTTTAAAGCTTTTTGATACATACTGTGGCATTTCCTCCTGCAAAGGAGGCTATTCCAAAATGCATTCTCATAAGCAATGTTTGAGAGATTCCCTCAAGGTATTTTCTTTCTTCATTTTCTCGTCTGACAGATGAAAAATGACATTTCAGTTGTTCAAGACTCACTCTCTTGGCAGAGTGCTTCAGCCTTTCTCTGTACCGTCCATACTCATCTTACTCATTTTTTCTTCTAGTATTTACTGTGTACTCACCATATACTACACGGTGGTTGACACTGGAGATGACAACAGATAGTCCATTTTGTGCTCCCTGCTTTGCTCTATGTGTTTTACTGCTCAGACTTAGAGGATTATAGAAAGCTAGAACTGCAAAGGATCTTAAAGATTGTCCAACACCCTCATTTTAAGGGGGGAAAGCTGAGGCCCAGGGAGGCATGGGGACTTGTCCATGGTAGCACTCTTGGTATAATGGTAACTCTGAAGGCAGAGATTTTGGGCTTTCTGCTTGTTTTGATTTTCTTATCCAGCTTGGGAGCACTGGTTGGTCTAGTGCCACTGTGAACTAACAGCATAGCCTCTCTGTGCCGTGGCCCAGGGAGTAACTCATTGGGTACAGAGTAGGTGCTTCAGAACACATCGAGTGACTGAGTGTTGGTGCGTAACAGATGAGAAGTAAGAGTACCTTCTGTCCAAGAGCGTTCAATGTTCCAGGAAGGTAGGAAGACTTCTGTGCAGTGCCTTTCTGGGAAGAAATGTCTTCTTTTTAAATGAAAAAGAAAAATGAGTGGGCTGTTGGAATTGGTGGAGGAGGAGAGACGGGTTGCCTGAGGCTTGAGACAATGTGTTTGGAGCTGTTAGATCCCTGGAATTTCCCCTAGGTGCCTTCCCCTAGTGGAGATGGACTGATAGAAACGGGGCAGGGGCTCGTGAGAGAAGAGAGCTTTGTGTTCTTTGCATGTCTCTGTATGACCTAGACTGACCTCTCAGGTAATTCCAGGGGTCTGTCTCAAGTTGTTATTATTCTTTATGCTTAGCTCACCCCCTCTTTCCTTCTTCACCAAAAAAGTTTTTCCAGCTTCTCTCTTGAGAACATTTTCAGTGCTGCTTTCATGACATAGGAGGTGGCTGAGTCAATAGAAAGACCAGAGTTTCGGGCTGATTTCTGATCACGGCAGAACCTTGGGCACATCTTGTTCTTACTGTGTCCACTCTGACACCCTATTCAGACTCACTCTGCTCTTGCCTGGATGCCTAGAACAACCTTTTGGTCGATTTGCCTGCCACTGGCATCCCCTTCCAATCTGTGCCCTATGCTGTTGTGAATGTGTCACCACTCCTTCAATTAAAGTCTTTTAAAGCTCCTAGAAAAGAGAGCAAAGTACCTTGTACTTCTATTTTTTTCCCTTAGCCAAAAGACCTAGAAGCGATATATATACTTATTTTTATATAAATTTATTTTTTATATTTTTATACATAAAAAAACAAGTTTTTATAAGCTGGCCTTATAGAAATAGATCTCCTTTGCCTCTCTGTTTGCATCCTACAAATCACAACTCACCTCCCTCTGCAAAAGTAACTACTATACCCGTTTTTACAGTAATAGCTTCCTAGACTTTATTACAGCTTTATTACCCAAGTGTGCATCACTAGATACCAGAGTTGTCCATTTGTACATTCATTTTTTTATTCAATGATTTTTTAAGTACAGTTGCACAACCATCACAATACAATTTTAAAAATTCTATCACCCCCAAAAGATCTTTGTGCTCATTTACAGTTAATTCCCATTCCCTCCCTTCCCCCAACTCCTGGAACCACTAATCTACTTTCTATCTCTATAGAGTTGCCTATTCTGGACATTTTGTGTAAATGGAATCATAATCATGTAATATGTGGCCTTTTGTGTCTGCCTTCTTTCACTTAGCATGTTTTTGAGGTTAGCCTTACCTATTTAAACATTTTTTGATATATTTTTAAATCTATAGGTTCCCCTTCCATTTTTTTCTTTCCTTACAAGTTATCTACTGAAGAAGCTCAGGCATTTGACCAAAGCCTGGAGTTTGCTGATTGCATATTCATGATGCAGTCTAATATGTCCTTCTGTATTTCTTGCAGATTGGCAACTGGATACAGAGGATCCTGGAACCGTAAAAGGACACTGGGGGAAATCTAAATGAAGTATGGTCTTTAGTTATTAATATTTCAGTGTTGCTTCATTAGTTGTGACACATAAACTATATTAATGTAAGAAGTTGACATTAGGGGAAATGATGTGGATATGTGGGAACTCTGTAGTATCTTCTCAGTTTTTCTGTACATTTAAAATTTCTAAAATTAACAAGTTTATTTAAATTTTAAAAATTGCAAATAGTTGGCATTCATCAAGCATGTTTAAATCCATGAGTTCATAATTATATTTTAAGACAAAAACGAATTGTCTAATGTTAGAGGATAATAGGGAACCCCTTTATTATCTTGAGAAGTGGTAAATAAAGGGAAAGTATTAAATACTTATGTTATCTTTTTTGCTGGGTAATTGAATAATAGTTGATGAGAGGAAGTCTCTTTTTATAAATGCGTTCCAGTTAATGAAAAAGAAATGTTAACATTAAGAGTATCACCTTTTTGAAACACCCAGGAAATGAATGGATCCTGGCATTGAGCATCAACAGCTCAGAATATCACAGCAGTTGAAGGAACGCATCACCACCTATAAGCCTGCTGAAGGAGTCCCTTACACTTCTACCAAGCCAGTGTGGTCTGGTTTCTGTTGTCTTATGCCTTGCTCCAGTCACACTGGCCTCCTTTCTCCAGCTGTGTGGCCTTGGGCAAGCGCTTTCCCCTCTCTGAGTCTCAGTTCTCTCAATATGCAATGTACAATAGACATCATAATAATCCCAACCACTCTGCTTGTTATGAGGATAACAATGATTTTTAAATTACCCTCAGTTCTTCTAGGCTCCTCTTCTCCAAAACAAGTTTCAAATTCCAGAGATCCTTATTCTCAATGAACCTTTTATTCTGCAAAGGTACAGCCAGCTCTGATTCCAAGCTCTGTGATTCCTGAAAGAAGCTTTTTTTTCTCTCTAGTTATGGCATGTCATGTCTTAACCTAGGCCAACACACAGTGAATGCAATTATTTAAAACAATTCATTAATAGGGCTCATGTTGTCACATTCATTGTCAGTTGACATATGTTTGCAGAATTAGGAGCCTCATGCTTTATCTCTGTCATGGCTTCCTCTCGGGAAGAGCAGCACACAGGTATGACCACTTTCTCACAAAGAGCCTCCTTTAGCTAAATTTCCACAAAAATAGTGCTTCAGGAAGCAAAGGTGAGACCCTAGTGATTAACTTGCCAAGGGATGTTCTTGCATAATCCATCAGTCATTTTCTCAATATATTTTTATTGCTAGGCATGTATGATATGAAACATGATGGGCAAATATATAAAGGACTGTGCTCTTCAGGACTAACTGTAGGCACTTATAACTGAATTTGGGAGAACGAGTACATTTCTATTAGAAGTACAGTCTTCAGTCTTGCTGGAGAAGCTCAGAAAATGATGACTTCTCAGTAGACCAAGATGGTCGGGAAAGGCCTCCCAAGAGATAAAGGCTTAGTATTCCCATCACACCAGTTAGGGTTCAAAGGAGTTACTGTCCTTGTCTGGCAAAGTCTCTCTCTCTCTCTCTCTCTCTCTCTCTCTCTTTCTCTTTCTCTCTCTCTCTCTCTCTCTCTCACACACACACACACACCCTACAAATACAGTTTGTATAACTGATGGAAAAGACATGCAAGCTCAATCCAGCAAGAGTAATATGAGGGAGGCTGATTGGACGAGACACTATCTTCATGGGGTGGTCCCGGGGTGGGAATTGGCAGATCAGGAAAGATTCAGTTGTACAACACCTTGCTGCTTGCAAAGCACTCTGTGTGTATTAAGTCTAGTTTATTCATGCAGACCTTGAGGTTAGCGTGAATAACCTGGGGGAATCTGAGTCTCAGAGAGGTTCAGTACCTTGGCCACATAGGCAGTAGGTGATAAAACCCAGAAGTTAGCACTTAGTGCTACAAGCTCAGAGCTCTCTCCAATGTGAAAGCATGTTTTTCTGTCTTTTTCTACTCTCCATGGAACATAGGAATGAAAAAATAGGTTAAGAAGGAGCCCAAAATAACGCAAGCTAGATAAAGAGTGTTTGAGAGTTATACATATAAGCTGGCACCCTGCCACAACACCCCGGCCCAGCCTCATGAATTCTCAGGTCAGCCCACGTGCCCTGATGTTCTTGCATCTGCACGGCAACTGCAAGCACACGAAGGTCAAGTTTGCCAGCAGCAACATAATTGTTACAGTGTGTTCCCAGCTTTTATGCCCAAGCATGTCCACTGACACAGAGGCCTAAGCAGAGGAGTTATTTGAGGGTGTGCCGAGGGGTGATGTAGGGAAGGAGCAGTCTGGACGTGTTTCCGACTCATTTCTACCCTGACTATAGAGCGAGGCCACCTGAGCTTGGATCTATAATGTACTGAGACTAGAAAATTTCCAAGACACTAAAACTCAGAACCCAGTTCTCAGAGGTAGGGTGGGGGTACAGGGCAGGTCATTCTTTAGCCAGTATGTCTTCCCCAGGTGGCCTGGTTCTGCTATCAAGAGAGTGAAAATGCTCATGGGGACACTTGTTTGTCTCTTCCCTCCCTCCTCCCTTTCATCCTTCTATATTTAATAAATATCTGAAAGGTACTCATTTATCAATGCCTTTGGAACTACAAATATAGATGATACTGGCCCTCAAGATGCTTAGATGCTCAGACAGATGGGAACATTTGCAAAACAGGGATTGCTGAGTTTTCATCTGTGGCTGGACCACAGCGCTCAGATATTTGGTCAAACATTATTCTGTGAGGGTTTTTTTGGGGGGAGGGGATGAGATTAACATTTATGTCAGCGGACTTTGAGTAAAGCATATTGCCCTGCATAATGTGTGTGGGCCTCATCCAATCAGGTGAGGACCTTACAGAACAAGAGACTGACCTCCCCCAAGCAAGGAGGAATTCTGCAGTAGACAACTTTTGGAATGGAACTGTAACATCAGCTCATCTTTGGGTCTCCAGCTTGCCAACCCACCATGCAGATCGTGGACTTACCATCCTCCATGACACATGAGTCAACTTTCTAAATAAATCTCTTTATATACGCACATCCTAATGGTTCCGTTTCTTTGGAGGAGCCTAAGTCACCCTCCAATGTCACCTCCCACCCCAGTCCATGTACACTGCATCTCTTGCTTGGACCTCCAAGGCTCTCGCAATGCCAGTGTCTCCTTTGCCACCTTCCCTGGGCTTCCAGGGTTCTCTTACTAAAGCACAGATCTAAGTACATTGTTCTGCTTACAGTCCTTCCATGTGCCTCATGTTCCCCATCAGTGCCTCCCAAACTCAGACATCCTTAGACTACCACCCTTGTAATGTTTGTTATATCAGACTTTCTCCTTGTTGAAATCAAAAGAAGAGAAAAAGAACAAAATTTTCTCCCTATAATATTCGGTACCATTCAATACAAAACCTGCATCTTGAGTGCCATCAGGGGATGTGTTCCACCTATGTTTTGGAGAATGTTGAGTTATAGAATAAAATTTGTTCTCCTTTGCATGACCTTCAAGGTCCTTCAGCATTGCTAAGTACAGTCATCCCATGGTATCCAGGGGGATTGATTCCAGGAGCCCTCATGGACACTAGAATCCATGGGTGCTCAAGTCCCTTATACAAAATGGAGTAGTGGCCAGGGTCGGTGGCTCAGCCTGTAATTCCAGCAGTTTGGGAGGCCAAAGTTAGTGGATTGCTCGAGTTCATGTGTTCAAGATCAGCCCGGGCAACTTGGTGAGACCTCGTCTCTACAATAAATAAAAAAAATTGGCAGGGTGTGTTAGCACATGACTGTAGTTCCAGCTACTTGGAAGGCTGAGGCGGAAGGATCGCTGGAGCTCAGCGGGTCAATGTTGGGGTGGCCGTGAGCTTGCCACTGCACGCCAGCCTGGGTGACAGAGTGAGATTCCAACTCAAAAAATAAAATAAATTAAAATGGAGTAGTATTTGCATATAACCTATGCACATTCTCCCACATACTTTAACTCACCTCCAGATTGCTATTAATACATAATACAATGTCTACTTGCCACTTCATTTGTAGGAATTCAACTTAGCAAATTTGCATGGCTTGTGGCACATGGCAGATTCAAGTTTTGCTCGTTGTTGCTTCGTGGAATTTTTTTCCTCAAATATGTTCGATCCATGGTTGGTTGAACACACCACTGCGGAACCCATAGATACAGAGGGGCAACTGTATTTATTAAATGCTGGCAACATGATAGGCACAGAGCAATTCATCCCAATGGCACGGAATTGTTAGTTCCCCAAAATGTCACCGACAGCCTGCACCACTTTCTGAGAAGTCTGTCTTTTTTCTTTGCTTCCAGAAGAACTCATGCTTGAGCCCCCAATCCAGCTACCTTCTTAGTGAAACTTTCTCCCAAGTGCTCTTTTGGCCCCCAGCACTTTGTCCCTCTCCTATTAGCATGTCATTGTCACAGAGCAAATATGTTAGTGCTTCTC
The DNA here is from genome assembly GCA_027257055.1 of Cephalopachus bancanus. NCBI lineage: Eukaryota > Metazoa > Chordata > Mammalia > Primates > Tarsiidae > Cephalopachus > Cephalopachus bancanus. Next base: position 3,354,116 of record JAPVLO010000202.1, on the reverse strand, counting down.
TCCCTGGCTATAGCTCAAGGGAGTGGGAGTTTAACTTATTCATTGTTAGGAGTTTTCAAGTGGACTTCTCTATTTCCTGCCTGGTTTCTGTACACATTGAGAAATAAAAGAGAGAAAATGGGGACCACACTGTCACTTCTTAAAAGATGAAAGCTAATTATTAGAGAATTTAGCTTTTGCATGAGACTAAATGGCCCTACTAAGTGAACCCAGAATCAGGCAGTCTCATCTACCATGCAAGGACCCCACAGGATGCGGCAGGCCCACTAGGGGTAGAAGAGCCCCTCTGGGAAGTGGCCCAGGAAAAACCTGTTCCCTGAGAGCAACTCTCTTCCAGGAAGAAAAGGGCAGGCTGAGCGCTCAGGCCCAGTGTTTTTCTTCCCACACTTACTAACCAGGGGTTCTCAAAGAAAGTGCCCCTTCATTCAGCCATGAAGTGGGGTAGGGATGTTTTACCTGCTAAAACTAAACTCATACGATGCACAGATCATAAAATTTCAGAAAACCAAAGAGATGGGACCTCCACCATTAGCTATTCTGACCAGCCCTTTCATTTTACATATTGGGAAACTGAGACCCAGAGAGAAGGGGCTTGCCCAAGGTCACTTAACTCTTATCTGTGTGTTCTGTAACTTTAATCTCTAATTTGTATGGCAGATAGATACTATTGATTAATATTAGTTAATATTGCCTCCTGACCCTTGGCAATGCTGCTGGTATTCCCAGACCCATCCTGGAATGCTTACTCAAATGAAACTCTGGGGTCAGGATGCTGTAAGGGTCTGTCCCTAGGATATCTTGGCATGCGGCTGTAATTGCAGCTTCAGGAAGCCCGATCCTTGGCTAGCTCAATTCTCTCCGGATAATTAAAAAAGGGAGAAGTGAAATGTCAGGAGAAAACACGCATTTAATACATTTTTAAAGAACCTTGTTCATTTTTGAACCCTGACCTTTTTTTCAGCCTCAAGTCTTGGCTCCGCTAAATTAATTCAAAAAACGATTTTAAAATAGAAAAGGGGCCAGGAGGCAGAGAAGCTGTCTTCAACGTTTTGCCGTCCTTTGACATCATTTAGGATTTTAATTCCGAAGCACGGCAAGGAGGCAGAACCGGCTGCAGGCCACAGACAATCACTCTAAATGAAGACAGATGTTTTTGCTGGGCACTTTCCCCTAAAACTATCTGAAGAATAAAGACCTCTCCCCGCGCTGCTTTGAAGACATTTCGAATTCCTCATTAAGGGGAATAATAGGAACAAAGCAAAGACTTACTGAGTTCACTGCTAAATCCACTGCATTAAGCTGGGGCTGGAGGTGGGGCGGGAAAGTGTTGACATCAACCTCGTGTTTGGGAAATATCAGTGAAATGCTTTTGTTACTTCATCATTATCTACTCAGGGAAAAACAGTACGATTCAAGCCTCCTATCTGCTTGAGAGTCAGGAGCTTCTAAACCAAGAAAGGAAGAAACCAGGCGGGTTATTTACGAGGCCCTTCCCTCTTGCAGTTTTAAACCATTGCAAAATAAGCCCATTTGTCATCCCTCTGGGGCCACGGCGGGCGAGTTCGCCCCGCTGGGCAGGGGTCGGCGCGGCCGGCCTCCCCGCCCCCTCGCGGACCTGTGTGGTAGTGCAGCCCGGGCCCCCGCGGCAGAAAAGCCGGCCGCCCGCAGACGGCGCCGCATCCTGCCGAGACCCGCGCGCGCCCCGCCGGCGCTCCTCGCTCGCCTTCTGTCCCCATCCAGCGACCAGCCGGGCTGCGGGCGACGGGATTCCAACCGAGGATCCAGAGTCCGAGACCTCAGCAGAGCGCCAGACTCGGTGCCGCCCGCAGCCATCCCAGCCCGGGAGCGCAGGCGTCTTTGGGGCGGTCGGCGGCGGTGCTGCTTCCCCGGGGAGCCGACTTCAGGCTCACCTGCGGGCTCGGTGCAGGTAGCTGGAACCTGAGCACTGGCGGGAGGGATGGCTGGCGCCGGCGGCCGTCGGGACCCGAGTGGAGGTGTGGGGTGCCTCGCGCTCCTGGTTCCCGGAGGCGCGTGGGGAGCTCCGGGAGATTGGAACGTGGCCGCTGGGGACTGACCGAGACGCGGAGCCCTTGGACTGTCGGGGCCCAAGACCCGCGTCGGGTTGTCATATTCCAGAACCTTCGAGGTTGCTGGCTGGGGAGGATGCCCGATGGGAGGGGTCGGACCAGGGGTTCTGAGAACAGCGCTTGGACGTCCTGGGGGTGGGCTCTGAGGCAGAAGGGACGGCTGGAAGGGCTTCCACGGATGGTGCCGAGCAGGGGTTTCCCAGGCAAAAGGAAATACCTGGACTAAGGATTCCTGGGAGAGGGGCTGGTCTGGGCGTCCCGGGGCGGTGGATGCGTTGAGGGTCCTGAGGGGTAGGTAGTTTGGGGATCTCCAGGGAAGGTGGGTGGCTTGGGAGTCCCAGGCTAAGAGGAGTGGCTGATTGCGACCCTCCCCTCTGCCCGGTGGGAGCCGCTGAACATCTCAGGCAGCTGCGATGGGGAGGATTTGCGCTCCCCTGCAGTGGCTCAGAGCGGCAACCCCACAGGGGGATTTCTGGGATGGCTGCTGAGCAACCGGTGGCCAGCGGTCGTGTCCGGAGTCCCAGAGAACTCGGAGTTCCCAGGAAGCGGGCACGTACGCGCCCCGCGCGTCGGAAGAGCCGCGCGGCCGTGTTCTCACGGCTCTGCCGGTGTGTTTCAGGTCGGACCTCGCAGATCCGGCGGCGGTCTCCGGGAGCGGAGCCGAGGCGCCCCGGGCCCAGGCTCGCCGGGACCGCGCTCCGGGCCCCGACGCGCCCCGCCCCGCCCGCCGCGCCGCTCATAAGGCGTCCCGAGGCCGCGCGCCGCGGCCGCCGGGGTCATGGAGGGCGCGCTCGCCGCCAACTGGAGCGCGCAGGCGGCCAACACCAGCGCGGCGCCGCCAGGGGTCGACGGCAACCGCACCGCCGGGCCGCCGCGGCGCAACGAGGCCCTGGCGCGCGTGGAGGTGGCGGTGCTGTGCCTCATCCTGTTCCTGGCGCTGAGCGGCAACGCGTGCGTGCTGCTGGCGCTGCGCACCACGCGCCATAAGCACTCGCGCCTCTTCTTCTTCATGAAGCACCTGAGCATCGCCGACCTGGTGGTGGCCGTGTTCCAGGTGCTGCCGCAGCTGCTGTGGGACATCACCTTCCGCTTCTACGGGCCCGACCTGCTGTGCCGCCTGGTCAAGTACCTGCAGGTGGTGGGCATGTTCGCCTCCACCTACCTGCTGCTGCTCATGTCGCTCGACCGCTGCCTGGCCATCTGCCAGCCCCTGCGCGCGCTGCGCCGCCGCACCGACCGCCTGGCGGTGCTCGCCACGTGGCTGGGCTGCCTGGTGGCCAGCGTGCCGCAGGTGCACATCTTCTCGCTCCGCGAGGTGGCGGACGGCGTCTTCGACTGCTGGGCCGTCTTCATCCAGCCCTGGGGGCCCAAGGCCTACATCACGTGGATCACGCTGGCCGTCTACATCGTGCCGGTGGTCGTGCTGGCTGCCTGCTACGGCCTCATCAGCTTCAAGATCTGGCAGAACCTGCGACTCAAGACCGCGGCGGCGGCGGCGGCCGAGGCGCCCGAGGGCGCGGCGGCGGGCGGGGGGCGCGCGGCCCTGGCGCGTGTCAGCAGCGTCAGACTCATCTCCAAGGCCAAGATCCGCACGGTCAAGATGACCTTCATCGTCGTGCTGGCCTTCATCGTGTGCTGGACGCCGTTCTTCTTCGTGCAGATGTGGAGTGTCTGGGATGCAGATGCGCCCAAGGAAGGTAGCCGGGGAGGGGATCTGGAGGAGGGGGTGCAGGGCGGGCGGGGGCGGGTCTGGCTGGTCCAGGGGTCGGGGGACTTTGTGAGGGGTAAGCTGGGTTTGAGGAACTGCTCCGTTATCCCTTGGCCAAGTGACTTTGGGCAAGTAACCTCCCTGAGCCTCGACTTCCTCTTCTGTAAAATGGCAATAATAAAAGTACCAACTCTTACCAGGCAGTAGGGAAATGAAATGAGAAAATGCATCTAAAGTTCTTACCAGCCGGGCTCGGTGGCTCAGCCTGTCATCCCGCGCCTTTGGGAGGCTGAGGTGAGTGGATTGCCCGAGCCCGCGGGTTCGAGACCCGCCTGGGCAGCGAGACCTCATCTCTACAATAAATCAAAGAATCAGCCGGGCGTGGTAGCACAGGCCTGTAGTTCCGGCTACTCGGAAGGCTGAGGCGGAAGGATCGCCGGAGCCCAGCAGGTCGAGGCTGCGGTGGCCGGGGGTGGCCACTGCACTCCAGTCTGGGCGACAGAGTGAGACTCCAACTCAATAAAAAAAAAATACATAAATAAAGTTCTTAACACAGTGTGTGGGCTGCATGTGGGCTGCATGGCTCCTTATCATGAAGGAGGAAACCGGCCTCTCCCATTCATGTCTTGGGTCCCTAGTGGTTTTGCTTCCTCCTCCTCCTCTCCTTCCCTCCTCATATGGCTTCCTGCTGTCCAGCCCCCTCCTCTGCAGGCCTCATTCTCATTTTGTCTTTTCCCCAAAGAAGGAGAGTACATGGTCAGCATATGTGTCATAACCATGAAGTGAAGTGTAGGTCTTTTCTACACTTTAAAATTATGTCAGCAACTCATCTCTCTGTCTTTAAAATGAGAGAGACAGAGAGGAGAAAGGAGAGAGGAGAGAGAAGACAGACACGCGGTTCAAGTGGAGGCCCTGGGCCTTTTGGGCATGTAAGGTCCTTCAAGGATTTTCCTGCGGACAAGACTTCTGTGGAGATGGGCTCCTCTCACGCTCAAGGGCAAGGGGAGAAGCGGGCTGTAGGAATTCCAGGTCCTATTTCTCTTTGCTCCTTTACTAATTCACAGGAAAGGATGAGTGTCACATGGAAAAGTCAGGGATCCCCTTGGTCGGTGTTCTGTCCCACGCTGTGGCCAGCTCATGCCAGGACCCCAGAATTGCAGAGGTCAGAGTGGATGTCAGCTCAGCTTGGGCACATGCCCTGTGCACGCTTGGCCTTTATTTGGATAAGTGCAAATAGCAATGAGAAACGCCGGTGTTTGCCTCACTTTGCAGCCACCACTCAACCTAGCAGCTGTCAGCAAGTGCTGCAGAAGGAATCAAAGGTAAACGCATTCGAGCCACTCGAGAGATTGTGATCGCCAAAGTGGAATGAATGCACAGCCCTCACTGTCCTCTCCTAGAGGAACAGAATTTATAAGAGATGTGAAAAGATCGAGATCAGGGCCCCTCATTCAGCTCATCCTTTGGGGAACCCAAACCAGAAGTCCAGGGAGCCCGCTGCTAGGGGGTAATGCCATCCCAGGAAGCCTGTGTTTAGAGCAGGCTCCAGGGGAGACAGAAGGGGGCGCACTTGTGGGATCTATGCATGTCAAAGGCTTCGTTGTGAAAACCTCAGGAGGCCGGGGGAGCTCAGTGGAGAGTGAGCACCCACCAAGCCTAGCAGAGTGGGTGGGGGTGGCTGCAGTCCTGGTGGCCCCTCTGGGACCCAGAGTCTCTTCCTACCTCAGCACTCTCTTGCTCTTTCCCATCTTTCCACTGAATGACTTTGCAACTGCACACACCTTCACTCATGCCTGGTGCTGCCTTTTATGAGTCTAAAGCTTGCCTGGTTTCAAAAATAATTTACCGTAGGGTATCAAAATTCAGGTACCATGACAAGATAAAATATATATGAGGAAACTGGGATGAAGGAGGAAAAAGATAGAAAAATATTAATATGACAATACTAGTAGTAATACTACTACTACTGTGAACAATAAAGTCTCTGTGTGTATGGGCGAGTTGCACATGTGGTTCCTTTTCACTGGAACCAAAGCGAAGAGGAAGACTTTCCATTTTAATGTTTTCATTGCTCATGAGGAAAAACCAAGGGGAGCAACTGAGTAATTTAAGGGAATCTGTTTTTCAGAGCGGGCACATGCCGTTGGGCTCCGATTTGGTGAGGCCAGCAGGTTTTGAAGAGCCCTATATGTATCTTTCAGAATCAAATTCTGCAGCCAAAGATTTGGCATCAGCCTTTTCCCTTGCACCCAGTGGAATCTGCTCCACTGCTGGTTTCAGGGGTTCAGAGACTGGGCAGGTTCTGAGGGAGGAAAGGAAGATGGGAGGGAGTTTAGGGGGAAGCGAGGTGTGTTTGCATTTCCAGGGTTGGTGCAGAGGGTTGATTCAGCGTCTCTCTTCCTGGTCTTCCCCTTCCAGTGTCCAGTGGGCAAGAGAGAGAGGGGGAGGGGGCACAGGTTGGCACAGGGTAGGGCTGGCTGCCTGTGTACCCTAGAGGGTGATTGTGGCTCCCGTGTCCTCACCATTCTCAGATGCCTGCCCAGAAGAAAAGCCCTTGATGCAAAAACAAACAAACAAGAAAACAAAAAACCCAAACAACCACCAAGCAAAACAAAACAAAAAAACAAGAAATCTCACGCTTGGTGGAATGTCCATTGTGTAGAGACCCCTCGGGACCAAGGAGTCTGGCTGGTTAGCCAGGACGCTGTGGAATCCCAGAGGACATGCAGGGGTGTTAGAGCCACTTGGCTGACTGTGCTTGGAGCCAGCTCTGCCACTTTCTCCTTTGTGTCATCGTGCAAGTTGTTTCACCTCTCTGAGCCTCTGTTTGACCCTCCATGTAACTGGGATAGCAACAGACTATCTCTGGGGTTGCTGTGAGGATTACACGGTATGACCCATGGCACCCGGGGCCATGTGGTCAATATCACTCTTTTCGCCACCGCCCATTCTCCTTTTTAAGTTTTGCTTATATTCTTGGGATTGATTGTCTCAGCGGCTGTTCCTGATGGAGGGGATGGATGTTTTTCTTGAGCTTGGGTGGAGGGGAATGGGATGGAAGCAGAGACTAGTGGACAACAGGCTGTGTGTCCAGGGAGGCGGGGAGGTAGGGGCAGATGAGGTGGACCGTTAGCCTTGCCGGGGGCTGCCTGTCCCGTTCACTGGTGTGTGCCAGTGCCCGGCACAAGGTTAGGTACCCATGGATAGCTCAACCCATGCTTGTCAAACACGTGGAAGATGGGAGGAGGATGGTGCATGAGACAGGGGAGGATAGGTATGAAGAGCTGGACTTGGGAGGAACAGGGACTTTCTAAGCAGCCCTCTAGCAATAGAACTGGCAGCCTGAGGAAGAAATGAGCACCCTGTCACTGGGGGCAACCAAGCATCTGTAGGGAATGTTGGACCAGGGTAAGGGTGAAGTGCCCAGGAAGCGTGGTTTAAGTGTTCTCCCACCTGCAGAATGAGCTTCTCAGCCCCTCCTTGCTTCTGTGGAACTGCGAACCCTCCCATGTGTCCTGTCCGTTTTTCGTTTCCATGGACACCATGCCCACTGTGTGGGGACCAGGCACCTTGGAGGGCTTGGCCTTCAGGTGACCCAGGCATGTGGAGAGCATGAGGAGAAGGGTGGGAGGAACTTGCATGGGATATTCACTGTGGGCCAGGAAGAGGGCTTGAGTACAAATCACAATTAGATGGACACTTAACAGCCACACTTGTCTGATTAAGTGGTTGCGAGTTCTTTTTCTTTTAATTTTTAATTTTAAAGATGTAGCGTACAATTCAGAGTTACGTATACAAATGTTCATTATGCAGGTGCCCTTGTTAATGAGGTGTACCCCCCCACCCCTGCAGCTTCCCACTACTGCCAATCCCTTTCTTATACTATTATGATAATTGTTCAAGGTCAAGCGGTTGTGAGTTCTTTTATGTTCCTGGCTAATGTGAGTGTTTTCTTTTGGATTTCTTCCCCAAGGTGGAGTCACTTTCTCCCCCCCTTCCCCAAAGTTTGAAAAATAACAGCAAAAAAGGAAAAGAAAGAGAGGGGAAAAAAATCTGTTGGGGGAGGCTTAGCTACACGCCCCTCCCCGCCCCCCCATCTGAGCAGGTTGGGGAAGGGGCAGCGGAGGCCCCAAGGGCCTCAGATCAGGAGGAGATCGCACTCCAGGAGGCAGCACTGTGCCTGCTGTGGCGGGCTGGTCGGTCCCTGTGTGGCTTGAGGGGCTGGCCCACCCGCTGACCCCACCACCTTGCCCTGGCAACTGTAGGAAGCAAAGGAACTCCGCAGGGCTCACTCCCAGGTAGGGTGGGGGCCTACCTATATTCTATTAGACCCTATACAGCAGGCCCCAGGCCCCTCCTGCCAGATGCCTTCCTCTCCACCCCTCATCCCTCCACCCCCAAGACTGCACTGGGAAGTAGTGAGAGTCTCCTCCCGGGGCACCTTGTTGCTCTCTGTGTGACTTGCAGCCTGTCTCTTGATGGTGTCTGGGCCTCTGTCGTTCCCATCTGAGCAATGGGGATGCCAGCTCCTGATGGAACTCGACCCCTCTCCGGGTGTCAGCTTTGGTGAAGTGAGGGGCCAGCACGATGCCTGGGCCATCTCTGGTCCTCACCCAGACACAGCAAGGTAAGGGGGCATCACCCGTCTTCTACAGATGTGGCTCAGAGAGGCATAGCCTGCTCAGGATCACCCCTGAGTGAGTCGTGGGGCTGGGGTTTGGGGCAGGGCATCTCGCGCCAGAGGCCGACACTCTGCGTCACACCCTCCTCCAAGGTGGCCCATGCTCTCTGCGTTGTAATATTCCAGGGTGCTTGCTAAAATGCTGATTCCTGGGTCCCGTCCCAGAGCCCTAAAGCAGAGCTCTCTCCCTCTGTGGCCTCAGGACCGCGTGAACTCTTCCTGCAACGTCTGGGCCCACACCGATTGGCTGCACGTCTGCTGGTGGCGTGGCGCTCTCAGCACTCGGGCTCAGTGCCACGTCCCTCGGCTCTGCCCGGTGGCCCCTGGTTTCATGCTTGTGGCTGCACCATGCGCTCTTGGAGGCCCTTTCTTTCTCCTCTCTTGATCACCTTCTTGGTTTCGAGCCCGAGGTTTCAACTCTGCGCTGTTGAAATTTGGGCCAAATAATCTGTGTCTGTGCCTGTGTGTGTGTGCATGCGTGTGTGTGTTTGTGTGTGTGTGTCGGGGTGGGGCTGTTCTGTGCATTGCAGGAAGTTCAGCAGTCCCCTTGACCTCTGCCTCTTGCATGCCACCAGCACCTCCCTGCCAGTTGTGGCCACCAAAAATGTCGCCAGACATTACTGAATGTTCACCAAGGGGCAAAATCGCTCTTAGTTGAGAGCTGCTGGCTTGGAGCCACTGTGTAGGCCTGGCCTGGACCAGTCCCCAACACACAAATACACCTTCGTGACTTCTGTCCTGAGCCTTGCCCCACCTGCATAGTGCACCCCAGCCAGGTCTGGTGGCTCACCACTTCTCACGAGTTCCTGTTTTGCTGTGTTTGCTCCCATGCTAACATGGTGCCCACCCCAGTCTCTTCCATGGAGACCCATCCTTTTGAAGCCCAGGACCAATGCATGAGTTACTTTGTGGCACAACCTCAGAGGGCACCTTTAACCTCCTGGTCTGTGAGAATGGTGCGCCTAGAAGCTGTGCAGTGCACAGCCAGAACAGCTGGACATGGCAGCCTCATTCAGTGTCCATTTCATGAAACCCTCTCCCTGTTTCCCCAGTTTGGGCTCATCCTCTGAGTGCTAATGTATTCATTCCACAAACAGTTATCGAGTCCCTCTGAGGCTCCCATCCACAGAACCTCTGCTCTCACCTGTCAGTTCTCCAGTGAAGAAAGTCAGCCCTCCCAGCCTCTCGCCCTTCTGTGGCCAGTCGCTAGCTCACATGAACATGGGGCAGTCTGGCCAAGCTGTATCACAGAGTTCTGGGTACATCTACAGATCCCTGGGAGGGTCACTCCCAGTTTCTGACGGGCTAGTATCTTATGTCCCAAGGTGTGCCAGGTGGAGTGGCAGTCCTCACTCTGGGCAGGCGGGGTTCAGAATAGGGCTTAGGCTGTGGGAAGGGCAGGATGTGCCGTGGGTGCAGTGCCCACATGGAGTGAGTGCTTGGTAAGACAGTTACTTTTTTAAAAAGGGAGTGATTTCAGCACCTGTCAGGGTCCTGGGTGTAGTTGCAGGGGTGGCCACCTTTCGAGTGTAGTTGCAGGGGTGGCCACCTTTTGAGCACAGAACTAGCATTTTAGCCGAGGGGCTGCAGTTTCAGATGGGGGTGGGAGCAAGCCCAGGGATACTGGAGCGAGTGTGGCAAGGTGGTAAGAGAAACAGACGTCTTGCTGGAGGAGCAGTGGGAACCAGGTGGGAAGCTCTAGATCTGGTTTGGAGTGCCCCAGATTGATGCCTGACACACGGGTGGGAGTGAGGTGTAAGCAGGCCACCCTTAACGTCCCAGCCCCCAGGCCCAGCGTCCTGACTCCTTATTCCTGTGCTCCTGATCCCTGGCCACTGAGGGGCAGACTCAGCCGCACCACCTTTGGGGCTCCGCGGGGAGCTGGCACTTCCTGCCCCTTGGCCAGATGCCTGGTGCTGGTCTCTGCCCACTTCAGCCCACACAGCACACTTTAACGGTCCTGCTAGCTCCTTCTGTCCCTTACTCTCCACCTGGCCTTGATAACTGAGTGTGACTTTAATTTTCCTAGAGGGAATTGCATTTCAGTCTAGTCACCTCCTGTTGTTGAGCGGGGAAATTATCTTTCAGCCATTCTAACGTGCTGGCAGAGGTGGCTGATTTATCAGGACTTCCTGTCTGCTAATTTCATGCTTCGCTTCAATCCAGTCCCTTACTGAACTCTTCCTATTTTCCACTCTCTCTGCTGGCAGCCAGGGAAAGAGCTGCAAATGAGACAGTCTCCGTAGCCAGAGAGTAGTAAAGAAATAATGACAATGTGATGGGATGATGCCATCACAGAGTTACTTATTTATCAACTCCTGGGAATACCCTGAGAGGCATTGGTTGCTTCTGTCTCCCTGGGAAGAAATCAGGAGGGCTTCAGAGAGAAGTAACATTTGAAACGGAGTTTGAAAGATAAGTAGGAGCTTGCTATAGAAAGAGGCGGATGTACATTCAGTTTCGAGATCATTGGATTAGTTTCTTCCCCTTCTGTCTTTCCTTCTTCTTCCTTCTTTTTCCTCTTCCTCCCTCTTCCCTATCTACATGACTTGTGCTAGTTGGAAGGATGCTTCACAAACTTTAATGTGTACTTTGTTGAAGTGCAGATTCTGATTCAGCAGGTCTGGAGTGGGGCCCCAAAAGTCTGCATTTTTGACAAGCATGCAGGTGCTGGCCCACTGGCTACACTTGGCGGAGCAAAGATTTGATGAAGTATCTCTATTACTCAAACCCATCACTTGCCTTTACACATGTGGTCCAAGTTGCCTGAAGGGCCCTGTCATTCTCAAAGGGTGGGGAAGGGCTGGTCATTTATGCAGACCCTGGCTTGTCGTCTTCTAGAATGTGGCTTTTCCTCAGGCCTGGCCCAGTGAGTCCAGTACATCCACCAGATTAGAGCAGCGCCACTGCAGTAGCCCACCTTCTGCTCTGAAGCCCGCCAATTTGGCGCTTTATCCTGACCTTATGATATGTGGAGTGATCATACATCTGTGATTCTAGAACAATCACAGCTGTAAAAGAGTGGCCTTTTCAAAGATGCCTCCTTTCAGTATATATTGAGATACAATCTTTCTACAAGCTTACATTTAAAAATCATGTTTTTAAAAAAGGCCTTCTAAACTGGGTGTGGTGGCTCACGCCTGTAATCCTAGTACTTTGGGAGGCTGAGAAAGGAGAATTCTCTGAGCCCAGGAGTTCGAGACCAGCCCATGCAACGTGGCGAGACCTCGTCTCTACAAAAAAATAAAAATAAATAAAAAAGACGTGGTGGTATGTATCTGTAGTCCCAGCTACTCGGGAGATTGGGGTGGAAGGATTTCCTGAGCCCAGGAGGTCAAGTCTGTGGAAAGCCATGATCATACCACTGCACTCCAGCCTGGACGGTAGAGTGAGACCCCGACTTAAAAAAAAAAATACAGAAGTCCTTCCATAGACTAGCTCCCAAATGCCCACACAGCCCTGTAGTTATATGAGACTTGCACCTGAATTGCTGGTACCTAGGGGATTGGTTTCTCCTGTGAGGACCTCTTCTCAAGGTGACAGACTTGCATCGGCTCAGACGAGACCAGCCAGCCGTATGTCTTGAGTTGTATGTGAGACATGCCAGTCGTCTCAGAAAGAGCAGAGCCCTGCAGGCTGTGGCCAGCTGCCCGTCAGCTGTTCTGGGCTAATTTGGGCCTTCAGTGCCAGGGTGGAGGGAGTGCCGGGAAATCCGAACAGGGGAGTTCTTGGGGCTTGAGGAAAGCCAGACCGGGAACGACGGGAGGCTTGGCGCCTGCGGCCCTCTGCCTCCCACCCCTGCATGAATCATGGTGCCTGGTGAAGATACAGAGTGATTCTCGTCTCTTGGAGGCAGAGTTATTCAGCAGGTGTTGTTTGCTTCTGATGCGTGGCCATTGCTGCTCATATCCCCTGCTTGGCACATAAAAGCCCCCTCCTCCGAAGATCACCCTGGTCCCCAGCCTTGTGATCCCCCAGCCCCTTCCCCAGATGCCGTGTCCCCATTGGATGTTGTGCTGGTCTTTTACATGTCTCTCTCACCCTGAGTTTGGAAATTCCTTGAGAGCAAGTGAACTCGATGGGTCCACTTAGGTCCCAGCATCTACTCAGTGCTGGCATGGAGTTGGAATGAAACGCCATTAAGCAAGAGGACTGCAGCCCAGGACAGGCGGAGGGACCAGTGCCTCCCCTCACCTCTCCCTGCCTGGCAAAGATCAGAAAGAGCAGGCTTGCAGCCCTGGCGCATGCTCAGGGCTTGGTCGTGGGCAGATATATGATTTTTATGGCAGGCTAGTGGGAGAGACATGATTAGAACTGGCTCTCCCAGTAAAGACCCTCAAATCCTGCTTCTTTCTGTCCACAGTTGTGACAACCTTCCTTTTGGGATTTCTTAGGCACTGGCAGAATAACTTTTAGCAAAAAGGACTGTCTAGAGTTTCTTTCTTGTCATGTAATTCAATCCAGTGGCCCTGGGGGTTGATTTAATTTTTTTGTTTTTGAGAAGTTTCGGATAAAAAAAGGCTAAGGATGATTTCTTTAACTGACTTGGGATCAGGGGTCCCTAACCTTGGACTTAAAAAAAAATAACTGTGGTTGGTTATGCCGCATATTCATGAACACCAGTGCTAATAATAATCTATCGAATGGACACTTGGCCATTCACAAAGCCTCTTCACACTATCTTTTTAAACTTTTTCCCATCTTCTCAGTGTGCTCGTTAGTGTCACCTCCATTCCACAGAGCAGGAAACTAAGGCTCCGGCAGCAGATGTGGTTCAGAGAGTGATGAGCAGGGAGGGGGCTACAGGCCCCAGGGCTTTGCGTCTGGATCCGAGTTCCTGCCTCCTCCTCCCCATCCCTGCACCAGTGCTTCTCTGAGCTGGGCTCCCTCTCTGAAAGGCTTCCCGTAACCCCAGGGAAGGTGCCAGCTGCAGCTGGGCCTTTCTGGGTCAGGTTCCTGCAGACTTTTAGGTCCTCCCTTCCTGTGCACTGACTTCATCCTGGCTCTGTAGAAAATGCGGCAGTGCCCCACGAGAACTCAGATGTGGGCGGGCAGCAGGTGGCAGGGGGTGGGGAGGAAGGGGATTGGAATGAGTCACTGGGTCCTGAAGGGGTGGGGGCACCACAGCATCTGCCGCAGACCTGCTGGACTCCGCTGGAAGGCAGAGCCCATGTCTCATTCGCCTTTTCTGTCAGCGCCCGTGAGCGCCACCCGGTGGGTGAGTGTGTTTGGAAAGAAGACAATGTCATGTAAGGATTTCGGTGTGGAAGAACCCCAGAGGGTGGTGAGGCCCAGAACTTCAAGCTGGACTGCAGGTGAGCAGGAGGAGAAAGGGTCGATTTACAGGTGCTAGGAGACAGCATCTCCCCTCGTGCAGGCCAGCGTGTGAGCGCAAACGACTTAGCACTTCAGCTCTGACCAGGACCTGAAATCAGCAGGACAGGAGCAGACACAGCCAGGACTCCAGGGAAGATGGAGTGAGGCCAGGGCATTCTCATCTCATGGCGGTTCAGTGAAGTGCAGACATCCCCCCTGCCTTCCCCAAAGATGGCCCATCCTTTAGTCGGTCTAAATCCATCATAAAATCACAAGCTGACCGAGGAGGGCAGGTCTCTGGAGGCTACACTGGTGGTGGGGGCTTTTGAGGCTGCACAAAAATCTACAGATACGCTGACCTCCTTGGTCATGCAGCCTGGCCCAAGAGTCACACTGGACTGACACCACCATATGGCAGTGAAGCTTCCAGAAGCTCAGCCAGTGGGTCCTGTGCTTTTGCCCCACCCTGGGCTGCTTCAGATTTCAAGACACACCCCAGCCCAGGTATTGGCAACTCCCCTTTGTTTCACACCTATGATGTTAATTCTGTTGTTGAGTAGAAAAATAACATATTTATTGAGTACTTGCACAGTGTTGTGGTAGTAATTACAATAGCTAGACTGTATTCTGTATTTACTGTTACTGAGTACCAGGAGTCACTTGGTAATCTAGCTAAGTGAGTAAGTCTTCTGCGATGATTCTGGGAAGAGGCTCTTTTATTATCCCATTTCACACACAGAGAAACTGAGATTAAGAGAGGCTAGGTGACTTGCCCAAGAGCACACAGCTGCAGAGTGGGAGAGCCAGGATTCGTGTCCAGGTCTGAGTGACTGGAAAGCAAAGGTACCACATGATTCTGCTAATTGTAGTATGGGGTAGACTGCTCTGAGCTTGTCCTGTGGGTCTGTTCTTTCCCTGTTCTGGATCCTTTCCCACCTACTTTTAAATATCTGTGCCTCCTACAGGCATTTGGATCAAGGATCAGTTAACTTTTTTGGGAGAGGGCCCGGCAGTAAATACCTTAGGCTTGTGGGATATAAGGTCTCTGTCACAACTACTTGATTCTGCCCTTGTGGTGCAGAAGCCGCCACAGACAGTAATTGAATGAATGGGCAGGGCTGTGTTGGAATAAAGCTTTATTTACAATAACAGGCAGCAGGCAGGGTTTACCCGATGGGTTGTAGTTTGCTGGTCCCTGGTCTAGACCAGGGCACACTTCTGCCAGGGAGGACAGTGATCTGACGGAAAGCACTGTGTACACTGGATTTCAGAAGACCACTGGGGAGCGGGCAGTGCTTGCTCTCAGTGGGGACTACATGTATTCTGGGAACAGGGAAGTTGCTTTCTGTCCCTGAAATCATACCATGAGGAAAATTACCTGATCAGGCCAGTGTCTTTGCTTCGGAACTGAGAGGATTCACTTATGGGAACCAACTTGACATGTGAGAATGCTAACCTGTGTTTAAAAGGAGTCAGGCTTCATTACTTTTGGATAAAAACTCAGGGTGACTTGATGGAGAAATGACTCTCCTCTGACCTTCGTGTTCCTCATTTGTAAAATGAGGATAAAGCTACTTTGAAAACTGTACTGTTCTGGGTAAGCTTGAGTGGTGATTATGATGGTCAACATTGCTGGCATTGTCACACATTCACTTGGAAATGGCATTGTGAAATGCAAGGACGGCCGGGCTCGGTGGCTCAGCCTGTAATCCCAGTACTTTGGGAGGCCGAGGCGAGTGGATTGCCTGAGCCTGCGGATTCGAAACCAGCCCGGGCAATTTGGTGAGACCTTGTCTTTACAATAAAATAAAAAATTAGCCGGGCGTGGTAGCATGCGCCTGTAGTTCTGGCTACTCGGAAGGCTGAGGCAGAAGCATCGCTGGAGCCCAGAAGGTTGATGCTGGGGTGGCCATGAGTGTACATGCCACTGCCCTCCAGCCTGGGCGAAGGAGTGAGACTCCAACTCAAGGAAAAAAAAAAAGAAAAGAATTGCAAGGACAGTGTTTTCTATGCTTTGTTCTGTTTTGATGCCTCTGTAATCCTGTGAAGTCTTCCTAGCCACCAGAAAGGGCAATGTTGTGGCCTAAACAAGATACAGTAAGTGCAGAAAGCAGGTTGAAGTAGAATCAACTGCTTAGTAACCATCAGTGGCTCCCTATGGCCTGCGAGCGAAGTGCAGACTCAGCCTGGACTCAAGATCTTTCTCCACCTGGTTCTAAACCCTCTTTCTGCCTTTTATGTCATGAAACCTTCCCACCTCTTGCCCTGCTGGCAGTCCCTGAAAGATCTTGGATATTCTCAACCATGGGCCTTTTATTCCCGCTGCTTGTGCCTTTTGAAACATCCTCTACAGTCTCTGCTTTTTATTCCCAAATAGCTCTCCTCTGGGCTGCCGGTAGAGCCTTGAAATGCTGGGATATTGCCAAATTTAAAAGAGCCACATACACCCTTCGAGCTGGTCACTTGGCACAAGCAGGCTTAGCTTGGAGAGGGTCCTTCCCCCTCCTGCCGCCAGGCCAGGCCAGTCATTCAGGTGTTGGCCGCCCGGTGGGAGCTGAGGTGCTGGCTAGACTCCTCCCACGAGACCGACCTCTTGGAGGCAGAAGATCATGTGGTTACTTAGGAATTCGTTAACTATTTCCTTTTTTGTTGAGGTTTCTATAGTTTTTTTTAAAATGTAGGATAAAAAAAAAGTTAAAAGACCCAAACGTGGAGTGAGGCAAAGAGGTCAAATGAACAGATAAGCCTATACCATCTACCTAATACACGAGTAGATAAAAGGTGGTGTCTTGCTGTCCAAGTGTGAATGGCAGGCAGTCCGGAGAGATCCTTCTATCCCAGTTTGTAGCTTTGCTATACTCACATCCTTGCTTTTGTGGCTGGTAGTTGACTTCTCGATGCCTTTAAAAATTCTGCCTTTTATATGTCGATTTTGTCTCTTATATGATTTCGAAGACATTCTATTTTTAGAATGTGATTTTTTGTGGGTGATTTTTGTTAAAATTTTTGTAAGTTTTTATTTTTTTAGAGACAGAGTCTCACTTTGTTGCCCAGGCTGGAGTGCAGTGATCATAGCTCACAGCAGCCTTGAACTCCTGGGCTCAGGTGATCCTCCTGCCTCAGCCTCCTGAATAGCTAGAACTACAGGTGGGCACCACTACATCTGGCTAATTTTTTTTTTTTTTAAGATGCAGTGTCTTGCTATGTTGCCCAGGCTGGTTGTGAGTGATTTTTAATTTTGTTGGTGAAATATTTCACCAGAGTTTCTAAACTTACTCTTCTGATTCATCTAAATCAACACAAATTTGTAAACACTTTTTATTAAATGCAAGGAATTCAGTCATATTGACTTTTTTCTTTTTCTTTTCCTCGTTTGTATTCTTTATTATTTTAGTTCCAAGGATTAGATTCCCTTCCTTTGCATTCCAAAAATTCTCTTGTAAGAACCTTGTTTCTTGTCTGCTGTAGCTTGCTTTTGTCCCAACAGGTGCACCAATTGATTAAACCAGTGGTTCTTAAACCTGAGGGTGCACCAGAATTACAGCAAATTGCTGAACCCCAACCCTGGAGGTCCTAATTCAGTAGTTCTGGGGTGGGGCCTGAGAATTTGCATTTCTAACAAGCTCCCAAGTGCTGGGCTCACTTAGACTTACCAACAGCTGCCCTTCTCCCCTGGGTACCTGTTCTGTTCATCAATGGCCACATCTAGATCTTACAACTTTCTAACGTCTCCCATGAAGAGTCCTTCCCTGGATTTAGCTCTTGAACCCTGGAGTTATTTTTTGAAAACTTTTGCAGAAAAGACAGAAGACTAGCGGATTTTCCCAGCCTTCTTGTGGTTGCCTTCATGCATAAGGATATGGCTAAACAGAATTCTTAGTTAATGTTGCTTTCCTTGTGTTTCTGGAGAGGCTTCCTGGCCTCGTCTGTTGGCAGGAGATGTCTGGTTGTTCAGATTTAAAGCCATCGAGTAGCAGGAAACTGTCGGGAGGGAAGCGGGGAAGCGGGATTGGCAGTAGTGGGAATCTTCCTGGGGAAGACGGGGACGCACCTCATCAACAAGGGTACCTGCATAATGAACATCTGTATACCTAACCCTGAATGGTACCCCACATCTTTAAAAAATTTTAAAAAAATATATTATAAGAAAGGGTTTGGCAGTAGAAACAGCCAGAAACTTCCAGGAGAGGTGCGTGTGTGTGTGTGTGTGTGTGTGTGTGTGTGTGTGTGTGTGTGTGTGTGGAGGGTGGTACATAACATCAATAAGAGTACCTGATCTCAAACCAGGCAAAGTAGAGAACAAAGGGAGGCCCAAACTTTACCTGTACGATGACCACTTGTATACCTAACCCTGAAGTGCACCCCACATCTTCAAAATAAAAAAAATTTTAAAACAAACAGATTTAAGACCATTGAAAGAAACCTAGATTTTTTTTCCCTGTACTGGGAGGTAACTAGGATTAGGTTTTCTTCTTCCCCTTTGTAGCTTAAATTTGTGACAGGCAATTTCTTTTTATTTTATTTTTTGGTAGAGATTAAGTCTCACTGTGTTGTTCAGGCTGGTCTCAAACTCCTTGACTTATGTAAGTCTCCCGCTTTGGCCTCCCAAAGCATTGGGGTTATAGGCATGAGCTACCGTGCCTGGCTGAAAATGGCACACATAGGACAAGCAATGTCTTGAAGTTGATTTCTGTAACTCCATGAATTCTCAGTATAATAGCTTTTACATAGTGCCTCAAATCATTTTAGTGTCACTTTTTTGTCCTATATAGATCTTATTGGCTTGTGGAAGCAGTGCTCTTAGGAGTATGTTCACAGAATTGCTTTTGATTTTATCAGCTATGAAGATGCCACACACTTTCTTGCCACCATTCCTTGGCCGTTGCCACTCCTTCTGTCTTGAGTGTGCTCCTTCCCTTCCCTGCCTGGAAAATCCCACAAGCATCTCGGGAATCAGCTCAGATGCCCCCTTTGTGGGGCGTGATTCTCTCAGAGCGGCACCCTCTTTGTGTGTGCCCACTTAACCCACTAGGTGCCCACGTTGTGAACCTTCTCATTATGTTTATTTTTGTGTCTTCGGTGTCTAGCCTGGTCCCTGGCACCTGGTTGTGATAGCAGCCACCATTTATTGGGCACGGATTATGCACCAGGCAGTCTTTAATCCTTGTGGCATTCTCGGGAGGGTTGGCACTCTCACTGTGCCCATTTAGAGATCAGAAACTGAAGCTTCTAAGGGGTTAAAGTAACTAGTTGCTGATAGGGTTAGAATGAGAACTAGGTGTGGCAGCTTCCAGGTGTGGTGCTCTTAGATACTCCACGTTGCAGGCACTCAATGCTTGCTGGGTGAGTGATGTGTGAGCAGGCAGGCATGCTGCGTACAGCTTCTGCTGTGGCAGGTGGGGGTGGGTACACTTTTGATGAGAGAAAGGCTGAGACAGTTCTGGGCCTGGGCTGAGCCTGGGAGGTCTTGTATGGCAGGCTGAGGTCACGCCCAGGGCAAGGAGGTGGATGGAAGACAAACTTCACCTCTTTAGTATGTCGTCTTGTGATCCAGGATGTGGCACCTGGAAAAGGCTGTTGCTCAGGAAACCATGGTTAAGTCACATAGGTCTGGGAGCAGCTCTGGTATTGACGCCCCTTTCTCCTTTCTCCCACCTCCCCCTGCTCCAGCCTCTGCCTTCATCATTGCCATGCTCCTGGCCAGCCTCAACAGCTGCTGCAACCCATGGATCTACATGCTCTTCACAGGCCACCTCTTCCACGAACTCGTGCAGCGCTTCCTTTGCTGCTCTTCCAGCTACCTGAAGGGCACCCGGCCGGGGGAGACGAGTGTCAGCAAGAAGAGCAACTCATCCACTTTTGTCCTGAGCCATCGCAGCTCCAGCCAGAGGAGCTCTTCCCAGCCATCCATGGCATAACCGATGGGCCTGGGCCAGGGCTACCTCCCGAGGCTCAGGTTGTGCCAACATGGACGGTCTACCCCTTGGTGGCGGTGTACGTATGTGTGTAAGGTACCTATCAGTTTGTATCCCTTCACACCTTGGTGGTGGTCTGAGTGCAGTGGGGAATGGTCACCGTGGTGGAAGATGATTGGAGACTCAGCCATCAGACTGTCCTCTGGGCTCCTACTTGTACTTCTGCCAACCTAACCCCACAGCTGCCCTGGGTGGTGGGGGGGTTGTTTTTTTCTCCTGGACCTCTAATTTTGCTCAAGTACGTATTTACTCCTTTATTCTGGGATCATGTAAAAGGTAGGAAGTATAGGATTGGTGACTGACTGGGCCAGGAAGCCCAGTATTCTGGGCTAGGAATAAGGAGTGAGACTAGGACCTCAGATGGGGAGGCTGGTGCTAATATCCTCCTGCCCTCAGAGTGCATATGCCTTTGAATAGACAAATGCTAGTGTCCTTGGGACCAGCTCATCAGAGGGTAGCCCTAGGAGCAAGGGATTATCCTATAAGACCATCTGATGCAGGGGGCCAATTAGAACTTGAGTTAAAATGTTTAAGAAATTGAGTTAAAATGTTTAAAAGCATTTGGGAAAGAAAAGAAATAAAAGGTATTCAGCGTAGAGAGGAAGAAGTAAAACTACTTGAAGATGACATGGTTTTGTGCATATAAAATCCTAAGGAATTCACACACACACACACACACACACACACACACACCCCAGTTAAAACTAATAAACAAGTTCAGCAAGATTGCAGGATACAAGATATTAAAAAATCAATTGTATGTCTTTACACTAACAATGAACAATACAAAAATGAAATTAAGAAGCAATTCCATTTATAATAGCACCATAAAAAACAAAATAGGAATAAATGTAACAAAAGAAGTACAAGACTTATACCTTGAAAACTAAAAAATATGATTGAAAGAAGGTAGAGCAGATTTAACTGGTAAGACATCCTGTATTTATGGCTCAGAGACTTAATATTGATAAGATGACAACACTGTCCTAATTGGTGTACAAATGCAATGGAATCCTCACTAAAATCCTAGCTGGCTTCTTTGCACAAATTGATAAGCTGATCCTAAAATTCATAAGGAAAGGCTAGGGCCC
The DNA here is from genome assembly GCA_027257055.1 of Cephalopachus bancanus. NCBI lineage: Eukaryota > Metazoa > Chordata > Mammalia > Primates > Tarsiidae > Cephalopachus > Cephalopachus bancanus. Next base: position 3,333,258 of record JAPVLO010000202.1, on the reverse strand, counting down.
AGAATAGCTAAATAAAGCTTGAAAAAGAAGAACAAAGTTGGTAGATTCACACTTCCTGACTTCAAAACTATACAGCTATCAGAACAGTGTGATACTGGCTTAAGGATAGGCACACAGAGCAATGGAATGGATAGAATAAGTATAGATGTCATAAAATCAATTTATGGTCAAAATCAATTTTTGACAAGGTTGCCAAAACAATTGAATAAGGAGAGAACAGTCTTTTTGACCAATGGTTCTGGGACAGCTGGAGACGCACGTGCAAAAGAATGACATTGGAACTTACAGCATATATAAAAGTGCACCAAAAATGCATGCAAGACCAAATGTAAAAGCTAACACTATATAACTCAGAAGGAAACGGGTATGAATCTTTGTAACTTTGGATTAGGCTATGGGTTCTTAGATTTGACATCAAAGACACAAGCAACCAAAGAAAAAGTAGATGAGTTGGACTTCATCAAAATGCAAAGCTTTTGTTATTCAAAGAACACTATCAAGAAAGTGGAAAGACAACACACAGAATTAAAACAAATTTGCAAATCGTATATCTGATAAGGGACTTGGATCCAGAATATACACAAAAACAACTTTTACAACACAACAATAAAGTTTAAAATGGGCAAAAGATTTAAATAGACATGTATCCAAAAAAGACATGTAAATTTTCATTTGCATTTTCATTAAGCACATGAGAAACTGTTCATCATTATTATTCATTGGGGAAATGCTAATCAAAACCACAATGAGATTCTACTTCATACCCACTAGAATGGTTAGAATAAAAAAGATAGACATTAACAAGTGTTGGTGAGGATGTAGAGAAACTGGAACCCTCCTCTGTTGTTGGTGGGAATGTAAATGGTGAAGCCACTTTGCAAAACCATTTGGCAGTTCCTCAAAAGATTGAACATAGAATTAGCATAAGACCCAGAAATGACACTCCTAGGTGTTTACCCAAGAGAAATGAAGACACACAACACACACACACACGTGCACACACACACAAACTTGTCCACCAGTGTTCATGGCACCATTATGTATAATAGCCAAAAAGTGGAAACCACCCAAAAATTTATCAGCTGATGAATTGAAGATAGAATATATCTATCCAATGAGGGAACACTATTCAACTGTAAAAAAGAAATGGAGTATGGACACATACCACAACACGGATCTGCCTTGAGCACGGTATGCTAAATAAAAGAAGCAAACTGCAAAAGACCATGTACTGTCTGATTCCATTTGTATTAAATGTCCAGAATAGACAAATCTGTAGAGACAGAATATATAGGTTATTGTGTGCCAGGGCCCGGAGGCTGTGAGAAATGGGAAGTGACTAAGGGTATGGGGCTTCTTTTTTGGGTGAAGAAAATGTTCTGCAATTAGTGGTGATGGTGCACAATTTTGAGACTATGGTAAAAATCACTGAACTGTACACTTAAAAAACTAAAAGTAAATAAATAAATGTTCAACAAATGAATTCAGAGAAGGCCAGCTTGATGGATGAATTCCTTGGAATCTCTTACCTCCCAGAGCTTTTGTTTCTGTATGTGACTCACCACTTCAAGGGGTCCCATTGTTTTCTTACTCAGTTCCTCTGCAAGAGATAGTGTTTACATTTTGGCCAATAGTAACAGCAGTGATAACACCCCCATCTGGCTTTAGTGAAGGCACAATTGATGCCTTGTAGCAGCAGACTGTGAGGTTTTACTTAGAATAGCAGATCACCAGTAATCTCAAAGGTTTTTCTTACCTGGTAAACATGTTCTCAAACGTTCTCTCATCCTTGATGGTAGGACATGACTGTGTCTAAGACATACTTTTAGTCATTAAATACATGACACTATTTTTTTTTTTTAGTTGGATTCTTACTCTGTGGCGCAGACTGGAGTGCAGTGGCACGCTCCCGGCTACTGCAGCCTCGACCTGCTGGGCTCCGGCGATCCTTCCAAGTAGCCGGAACTACAGGCGCGTGCTACCACGCCCGGCTAATTTTTTGTTTTATTGTAGAGATGAGGTCTCGCCTAGTTGCCCAGGTGGGTCTCAAACCCACGGGCTCAGGCAATCCACTTACCTCGGCCTCCCAAAGCGCTGGGATTACAGGCTGAGCCACCGAGCCCAGCCTCAGGACACTATTGATCAGAGGTTTTCTGTCAGGGACTGACTGGCTCAGTGCAGTTTGGGGCACCTTTTGTTTTTTATTTTTTTCTATTTTTTGAGTTGGAGTCTCACTCCACCACCCAGGCTGGAGTGCAGTGGCATGCTCACAGTCACCCCAGCATCGACCTGCGGGGCTCTGGCAATCCTTCCACCTCAGCCTTCCAAGTAGCTGGAACTGCAGGTGCGTACTACCACACCCAGCTAATTTTTTAATTTATTGTACAGATGAGGTCTTGCCAAGTTGCCCGGGCGGGTCTTGAACCCGCGGGTTCAGGCAATCCACTCGCCTCGGCCTCCCAAAGTGCTGTGATGACAGGCTGAGCCACCAAGCCCAGCCAGGCACCTTTTAAATTTCCAGGCATATCTTTGGACTTACTGAGATGCAGCAGGCTCACTTCTCAAAAGCCACAGATCCACTCTCTCTTTAACACACTTTCTTCTTTTTCCTCCATGCTGCAATAGCCACACACATGCGCACACACATGCAATAGAACCAGCTGGCATGGTCTAGATAGTCTGGGAGGAGAGGCAGCACTGAAACTTCAGTGTTCAAAGTCTAAGGGTTTAGTACAGGATCTTCAGTATTAACTGGAACCTGAAGACAATAGCATCTTTGGACTCAGAGGCATCACACAATATTGCTGGGACATGCACTTAGAGTGCCAACCCTAGCCATCCCTCACCCTTTGGGAAGCTAACAGGATGCTGGTTTGGGATCTCTGAACCCATGTGCTGAGCCATTGACCACTCTGGGTGCAAATGCAGTGGTTGTGGGGTCTGTTAGCCCACCAGCCAGAGATGCCCCAGGACTCTGCTGTTCCCAGGGAAGTTGCCATCCTGGCAGCCAACAGAGGCCACTGGGGTTCAAGGGGACAGCCACGCACAGTAACTTTTCTGACCGGGAGCACAGCCTTCCTGGGAACCCTGGAGTTGTGAAGTTCTTGGGCCTCAGAACCGACTAGGACCCTTTGATCGTTTCTTCATGTGAAAGCTCTGACTGGTGACTTGGGTCTCATGGTAGCACAGGAGTCTATGTTTTGTGGCAAGTAAGTGACATTTGTCACAGTGCATAAGTCAACGGCACCTCTGGATAACCTCCCTTTCTCTCTCAGTCTCCTCCTTGAGAATATGTTCACTGTGTCTCAGTCTTTCCCCAACCAAGCTCTAGAAGAATGAGCCCAAGGGTCCAGAACACTACCTCGAGCTCAGTCGTGTTTGGGCTCCTCCCAGATCCCAAGCCCGAGGTCTGCCTGCCATCTTTCCCTACAGTTTCAGACCTGTTTACAAACCAAGCGCGTGACTGGAGGTGCCAATGAATTGGAGCATGCAGTTTATCTTCTGGAATGTTTCATTGTTCTGGTCATCAAAAGTGAATGTGTGGACTCTGAGCCTTATTTCTTTAGTCTCTAAAAAAAATCTGTCACATACTTTGTCTCCTTTTGGGAGGAGTCTATAAGCCGTCATTTCAGGAAACACAAGGGGACCATGCAGGCTTGAAGATCTTGGCTTCAAAGTGCTCAACCTTTTTTGTATTCACTTGCAGGGACATGCCACTTCACACAAATGTGAACTCCTGATTGTGTTCTACCCAGTGACTTCCCGTGGCACCCTTGTGTACTGTGTCAATTGGTGAATGATGTCGCCAATCACGAAGTGTCTGCTTCATTAGCTGCTTGATAAAAGGTGCACTTAATAAACATTTTTTCCATACATTGCTTTGCCCTCATTCTCTCTCCCAAGAACAGCGCCCCTATCTGGTGGCTCTCGGATATATGTTCCCCCAGGGCTTCAGAGCCTCTGCTTGATTATGACACAGGTGCATGGGTGGTGGTGGGGAAAGCAGGACCTGCTCCCGTTTTCTGGAGTCACGGATGCTCTCTTTTGTCAGAGTTTTATGGGAAGATGCCCTAAGACCCAGGAACAAACCTCTTGTGTGATGTCACCAAACCCACCATATGTGACAGTCGGAACTCAGGAGAGTCTAGACTGTTATCTTGAAAGGACTCTAACAAATAATTCTTAAAGGAGAATTTGGAAGCCATGTGCAGGATCACAAATGGGTTTGTGTTAAAATGCAGATTCCTGGGCCCCACTACTGAATCAGACTCTGGAGCTGGAGCTATGAACCTGCATTTTAAGCTAGAATGTCTGATGACCAGTATTGGAGAATGAGAGGGAGTGGAACTCCTTCTCCTCCTCGGGCCCGTTCTCATTATGCCCTGGTGTGCTTTTCTGCTGTTTCTCAAGGGGATTCCTGGGGGAGCAGGACTCCTTGGACATCCATGCCTCTCAAATGTGCATCCTGTCCCCAGTTCCATAAACTTCCTGGGTAATAGAGCACCTGTCATAGCCTGTCCTTAGTGAAAGAGAGTGAGCTTGAAAAGTTAGAGTCGTAATCAAATCAAGTTATGGCAGAAATCTCTGTACCAAGATGGCAGAAATCTCTGTATAATCCAAGATTCTGAGTCTGAAATGGATGGTCTCATGATTTCAAGAGATGTTGGAAAGGGTAGGCCCCCCGAGGGGGTATAAGTAATATAGGCCTTTTCAGCAGAGGAACCTGGGTCCACTGAGTCCACTTGAGAACGTGGAAGAGACTCAGAGGAGAGCACAGGCAGGGAACTGGACCCACAGCGCTCATGCTGCCGACTGGCTGCCTTTTGGTGACCTGTTGACCTCTCTGGGCTGTAACTTTTTCATCTGGAAAAATAAGGAACGAATGAGGAAGCGTTTAAGGACAAAATATGCTGGTATCTGCAGTATATTTAAAAATACATAGCCGGGCTCGGTGGCTCAGCTGTAATCCCGCGCCTTTGGGAGGCTGAGGTGAGTGGATTGCCTGAGCCCCCGGGTTCAAGACCCATCTGGGCAGAGAGACCTCATCTCTACAATAAATCAAAAAATCAGCCGGGCGTGGTAGCGCATGCCTGTAGTTCCAGCTACTTGGAAGGCTGAGGCGGAAGGATCGCCGGAGCCCAGCGGGTCGAGGCTGCGGTGGCCGGGAGCGGCCACTGCACTCCAGTCTGGGCGACAGAGTGAGACTCCAACTCAAAAAAAAAAAAAAAAAATACATAAAGACGGGAGGCAAGTGGATTGCCTGAGCCTGCAGGTTTGAGACTACCTTGGGCAACATGGTGAGACCTTGTCTCTACAATAAATAACAAATTAGCTGGGCATGGTGGCACACACCTGTGGTTCCAGCTAATTGGAAGGCTGAGGTGGGAGGATCACCTGAGCCCAGTAAGTCAAGGCTGTGGTGGCCGTGAGCAGCGTGCCACCGCACTCCAGCCTGGGCGACAGAGTGAGAATCAGACTTAAAAAAATAAAAACAAAAAAATAAAAATACATAAAGAAAGATGAGATAGATGGGTGAGTAGAGGGGTAGAAACGTGAGAAAGCAGGGGGAGGACAAGTGTCAGTTGTAGGACCTAGATGGTGTGTATGTACACAGGTGTTCACTGCAAACCCTTTCAACTTTTTTTCTGTGTTTGAAATTTGCACAAGATGCTAGAAAAAAACAAAAATGCGTAAAATTTTAGAGCTGAAGTGCACATTAGATGTCATTTTAGGGATGATCGTAAATAGAGGCAGAGAAGGCAACTAGAACCAAGGCTGCCTGTGTGTGGCCTAGTTCCCATCCATGTGTGGCCCACTCCACCAATGCCTCCTGAGACCACTGGGCTGGCGGTCAGGCGTGAGAGGATGCCCCTGAAAACCTGAAAAGTGCTGGCCAACCTTAACTATATGGGACCTCAATTGGTGTTGCACGAAAAGAAAAAAAGAGAGAAGGTTAAAAGAGAGAAGGAAAAAAAGAGAGAAGGTTGGAGGATGCTGGTCTAAACAGGTTTCTCTACTACCGAACTTGTCAGAGCCTTTAATGTGCTAATGTCTGTTGAAAATCTCTGAGAGAAATATATAGCATTTCCAAACGGATTTCACCACAGAGACTAACTTCCACCCACATTTCCCCCTTTTCTCTTTGAGGATTAATTTCTTTTCTTTTTGAGGATTAAGTTTAGGTAGCCCTAAATAATGTAAGAGTGCTAGGCTGTTTTGTGTTTGTTTATTTTTTTGGAGGCAGGAGGAAGCTTTTTCTTTCCATAGTGAGTCCACACATGCACAAATTAGACCCTGTGCCCTCATCACACCTCTTAGGGCTGAAGGTACAACAAATGCCAAATGGCAATGCCTGGGGCTCAGGGTCTGGGGACCCAAAGGAGAGGTTCAAGGAGATTGGAACCCTGGCCCACCCTCAGTGGTACCCAGAAAGGGTCACTGCTGCTGCCAGCCCAATGGCCATTTTTCTCTGTTGGTGCCCATTAGCTGACTCCGGGGCACAGACGTCGTTTGGACACAATCTCCCAAGGAACATATAGAATCCCTGCAAATACATAGAAACCCAAGAAAAAACAAACTCTGTTCTGGTCTTTGACTTTGGCCAAGGGAAGAGATGACCAACTTTCTGTGCTTCTGTTTCTCAAGTCAGTGAAATATATTTCTGGAGTGGGCCAAGACACATACCAATCTTACGGATGTAAACAAAATGCAACCTTTCCCAGACGCAGCCGAAACCCTTTATTGGAGCCACCCACCTAACACCAGTAGTCACGGGTCGCTTTCCCGGGTGTGCGTGGACGGGTTGACCCCAGGTGGGAACCAGTGCTGGGCGATGTTGTTTCAGTACAAGAGAATGCAAAGACTTGCAGTAGCTGCCTCTTAGCCCACGACCGTCCCTCACGCCCGGTCGCCGGGGCATCGTGGTGGGGCTGGGGCAGGGTGAAGGGCCGCCGTGCCCCCCAGCTGGGCTAGGCTATCTTTTCTTTCTGGCTTCCCTACACCGTGTGCTCCTGTCTTGGGAGGAGATCAAGCAGTCCCTCGAGAGAGAGAACTCGCCAGCAGCCCCCGTGGAGCAGTACAGGGGGCTGGCCTGGCCCCCGTCCCCTGCCCCGCCGGCCCCACCCCACACCTGGCTTTAGATTTCCTTCCGCAGCACCACCTTGATGTTGCTGCAGATCTGGCCCAGGGCCGCGAAGAGCGGGTTGCAGAAGGTACGGATGCAGAGCGAGTAGATGTGGCTGATGCACTGGATCTCGATCAGGTAGCTCTTGATGCACGGCACCACCGCCCAGATGTGGCAGAAGGAGATGCAGGCAAACAGGAAGCCCCAGAGCAGGGCCAGCGGGACGCCCAGCAGCGTGGACAGCAGGCGGTAGCACCAGTACTTGGAGACCGTGAAGGTGGTGTAGCTCACCTTCCACACGCCGTCGAAGCTGTAGGTGCCTACGGGCTCTGCAATCACATCTTCGAAATCCACCTGCAGGGGCGGGAGGGGGTGTCCTCAACTCACAGCAGCCACTCGCTTCTCAAGCTTTTGCCTGTGTGTGTGAGTGAGAGAGAGAGAGAGAAAAGAGAGAGAGAGAGAGAGAGAGAGAGAGAGTGTGTGTGTGTGTGTGTTGTGTGTGTGTGTGTGCGTGCGTGCGTGCGTGTGTGTGTGTGTGTGTGTGTGTGTGTTTGAGAATCCTCCCTAGAGGGCGTGTTAAACCCAGCTGTCCGGGCCCTAACCCCATTCCAACTCTGTAGGTCTGGGGCGGGGCCTGAGGCTCAGCATTTCTAATGAGCTTCCCCAGTTCTGCTGGTCCCTGGGTTGTGCTGACCAGCACAGCAAAGAACTTGTCCAAGCCCCCATTTTATGGACGGGTAAACGGGCCTGAGAAGTTGAGTGACTTACTTAAAGCCGACAGTAAGTAAGTTAGAGGCAGTGTTAGAGCCCTGGCTCTCACATTCTATTGTTTTATGGTCCTCAGGATGTTGGATGTCTTATTCAGCCTGCAAAGATGTATTGGGTGTCTGTGGATAGGATGGCGAATGAGCGCAGGTTCCTCACGTCCCTTGCCTAGCCTTTCCTGAGTCCCTGCCATGCATTAAATCTTGTCATAGCTGCCTACTCCTAGGTGATGTTACTTAGCATCACTGGATCATGCTGTCTTGTCTATAAAACTGAGGCCGTGACTATCTTCCAGTAGTATAGTGAGGATAGGAGGCTGAAAAGTTGTGAAATCCACTGGGCAGCTGGATAGCAGTGAGTGAGTGTAGAGGCTTAATGCTTGCCCATGGTCATTACCAGCAGGGCCTGCCAGGCTGGGGGGCGGTGGGGGTTTGCAGAGCTATTTGCTATAGTCAGCAGAGATGCTGCAAATCCTTCTGAGATGTTTCCTTTCTAGCAGGACTGCTGGACCACTTAAATAAAAGGAGGTTGAATGAAAGCACATACTAATTGGACCAACAGGAAGGCCTGTATGGGGCCAGCGGGACCAGAGCACAAACCTCAATCTTCTGGCCCTTTTCCCTTTGGTTGTGGGAAGGGGATCCTTTTCTCTATGTGCACAGTTATTATTAAAGTTACTTCTCGAGGCTGGGCATGGTAACTCATGCCTGTAATCCCAGGGAGCTGAGGCAGGAAGACTACTTGAGCCCAGGAGTTAGAAACCAACCTGGGCAACATAGCAAGACCTCCTCTCTAAAAAAAAAAAGCCAGGAGTGATGGTGCACACCGAGAGGCTGAGGGGAAAAGGATCACCTGAGTGCAGGAGGTTGAGACTGCAGCAAGCCAGGATTGTGCCACTGCACTCCAACCTGTGAGACAGAGTGAGACCTCGATTCAAAAAACCATTACTTTTCATGACACATAGTTGCATCACAGAGAATGAAGAGAATAGAAAACAAAAGAGTCTCTGATTTGTATTTCTTTAATACTACAGATATTATCACTTTGGTGCATTTCTTTCCAACATAATGCTTTTTGGGGAAGGAAGTGACTACAACCATGTTGCTCAATGTTGGGGCCCCCTTGTTTTGGAGACTGATATAAAACAGCACGGGGTCCTTTTTTTTCTCACGTGAGTTTAGATGATGAGCTCTTGCACCATGCTTCGGGTTCCTGGACCCCTTGTGCTCTGGGGCTGGGGACAGGCAAGGTGAAGGCCCCCTCGGGGTGGTGTATTAACAGGGGGCACACTTTACCAGGTGAGACTCTGGGCTGCAGATGATATGGAGAAGCTGACTTGAGGGTGAACAGGGCTTCCCGGGCCCTCTGTGCACGATCTCAGCTTTCTCTGCTAGAGATGACTTAACCTCCTATATGGCCACATGGATGGGAGGAGAGGAAGAATATGGGCCTTATCTTCTCAGGAAGGATGTCACTTCTTCCTGGAGGGCTTCCAGGAGGCAGTGGCTGGCTGAGAATTTGGGGGCCTGTGAGGTTCGTAGCAGAAATGAAAAAGTCATGTTCACCCACCTTGCTTACAGAGGTTTCAGTCAAGACCCCGGGCCTGTATCCTGTCCCCTGAGGTGTTCTGACCTCTGCAGCTTGCTCACCTCATCATGGTTGATGCCCCACCTTGTACCTGCTGCCTCCTAGCCTGGCTTATAGGGACACTCTGTGGCCTCAGGAACTTTGCCAGTAGAAGGAAGCATCTGGGCAGAAGTTTTCTTCTCTGTCTTTGTGTCCGCAGGCAACCTCTGTCTTTCCCCCCTCTCATGCTCAACGTCTGGTGGGCCTTCTGCCTTTCTTGTGATGGTTCCTACTCACAGATCACCAGGTCCATCTCCTCACTTGTAGGTGGCAGACAGGCCAAGAGAAGGGAAGAGAGGCTCTGGAAGGAAGGCTCTGGCCTGGGCTCTCACAGAGCCCAGACTGAATCCAGGTGACCCAACTCTCTTCCTGCTTGCCCCAGCAGGGCTCAGACCCTGTGGTAGATGCGGGCTGTGCCTTGGCTGTCTCCTTTGAGGTCTGGCCCTTGTCAGTCAGAGAGACTTGCCCCAGGGCAGGGCCAGGGCTCCTTCTCCTGGGCCACCCAGCCAGCTCTGAAAGCCAGCAATTTCCCTGGCAGCCCTGCTTGCTGTGTCCATTTGCCCCAGCAGATTCTGCCATCCCACAGGCTTATTATTTGTGCCTGCCCTCTCAGAGGCAGGAAGAGAACCCTGACTCTGCAGCCATACTGCTGGGGTTTGAGTCCAGCTGGGCTTCCTATTGCAGTCTGACCCCAAGCAAGTTACTTAGCTTTTCTATGCCTCATCTTCTAGCAAGGTTGTTGGAGAATTAAACACATCAAGACATGCAAATACTCAGAACACTGTCTGGCACAGAGTATCTGCCTAATAACTGCTAGCTGTTGGTGGTGGTTTTTACAGAGTTCTTTCCTTGGCGGGAAGCTGGCGTTCCAAAGCTGGGGTTGCTTGCCATGCAGTTGCTGACCTCTTTGAGCTTCATTTACTCATCTGAAACATGGGGTTCCTATTTCTTATAACCTTGTTGTGAGGAATAGAGATCATTTTTCTTCCATGCATTCATCCATCCATCTCTCCATCTACCCTCCCATCCGTCCATTCATCCATCCATCCTTCCACTCACCAAACAGATATTCATTGAGCACCCACTTTGTGCTAGGCTTACCACCTCTTGGGCAGTGCTTAGCACTGATGGTAATTATCTGTCCAAGTGTTCTGAAGTTCCTGTGAAGATGTATCTGAGAAATCCTGTTGATACCCAGATCATTCTCCAGCCTCTCTAGTTATCAGTGTGCATGTGGGTCTCAGTCTAAGCTGAGAAGATGGATGGGGTCCTCTTTTCCCTCATTTTTCTGCTTACTGTAGTAATGCCACTTCTAATGACCTGCCTGTTGTGGCTTTGAATTATCCTTTTTTTTGCAGAAGCCATTGGTGCTGGTATTTGAATTATTCCCAGGCTGTCTTTGGGTGCTGTGCCTGGGGCAACTGCTTTGTTTTCTGTGAATCAGAAAACATGCGGCCAGAGGGCTGGGCCGGGAGGAGACAGCTGTTCCCCTAGCTCAGATTTGAGCATCGAGAGCTTTTGGCCTCAGTGTGCTGGTTTGGGGAGATATTTATAAGGCCCGGATCAGGCAGCCCTAGGCAGCTGTGCCAGTGTAGCAGGAGCACACAGTGACTTCATTCCTTAATTCATTTCCAGAAGAGGAGGGGAGTTGGTTTTTATTGGAGGGTGATGAGCGGGGGTGGGGGGGTGGCAGGGAGGGCTGAAGCTACTGGCTGAGCCGCGGGGGCTCTGGGTGCAGTTGAAGACAGGGGCTGGAGGATGAGGAGTGGAGGACGACAGTGCTCATTCTGTGGGTGTCCACTTCTCTGACATATTTATTTTTGGAACAGCAAGAGAGCCAGTTGATTAATCGGAATCAGCCAGCACAGCCCGGCGGATTCTGAGAGGGCGGGGAAGGTGCAGGACAGCAGGGCCAGGCGCTCGCTGCCCGAGGATGCGGGGGAGGCCAGCAGCCACCCTGTCAAAAATACCTCCCTCAGAGTCCTTCATGACTCAGGCCTCGGGCATCCAGCACCCTGGACAATTCAGATAGGATATCTGTGGGTGGGGGAATAACCGTAGCAGGGGCGTAGGCATATGGTTCCTGTCTCTACTTGGCTGCTGAGTTACTGTGTGATTTGTGACATGGTACTTTCCCTCTCTAGACCTCTGGTGGTGGTTGTTTTCAAATCTGCATAGAAAGGTTTGGACCTTTCTAGATCCTAATACATGGAGTTATCTTTGGAGTCAGAAGACCCAAGGGAGTGGCTTAGCTTTTCTAGGAACCCAGTTTCCTCGCCTATGACCTTGCTGCTTAAAGGGCGGTCCACAGTCAGTGCCCCCGTCCCCCCGCCCAACAAGGTAGTTGTAGAAGTTGGGAGTGTTTAGAAATATTCGTAGAAATTTAGTGGAGTACTTTTATATCTGTTGAATCTAATAATAAAAATTGGTGCTTATATTTGTAAGACTGTTTTGCATCTTACTTCTCTAGCTATTAATTTTGATTGCATGTTACAAAAGTATTGGTGTACAGAGGATTGGAATAATAATAATAAAACTGGCCCTTCACCCAGATAGTTTGAGAAGCACTGGCCTATAAAACAGGAAACTAAAATGAGGTGTAGCTGCAAAAACAGCTTAAGAATGGCAAGGCTTTGCTTCTTCTCTTGTAATTGGTAATAACAATAATAGAATTCTGTACAATTGGAGATGACCCTAGTGACACCAATGATGTGTTTGACCTTGTGGGTGTCAGCAGTGACCTGTTTCACTGCTCTGGCCATGCATCAATCATCTCTTATCTTACACGGCATGTAAGAGACTGGCAGAGTGATTCACATATCAACCTGGCATCAAAGGGTGTATCTGCATCCCTTTGCAACCTCCTTTTCCAGGGTTATCACAGGGGCGGGTAGTCTAGCAGGTGCTGAGGTAGAGAACATGGCACAGGCCAGTTCTGAGGAGGAGAGGTGGTCAGGCATCATCTGGAGCTTGGGTTTGAGAGCATCCTAGAGGGGACATCTAGGGTTCCCAGGCTGAGGCATAAAGAGACTTGGGTTCATGTATAGGAGCTGGGAAGAGACTGAGATAGCAGAAGGCTGCCAGGAGAGAGAAGGGAACCTGCTAGGAGAAATCCCTCAGCATCTCAGTGAGGCCTGGTCCTTTCCCTCCTGCCTGTCCTTTCCCATCTCCTTCCTGTCCTCTTAGCCTTCAGGAAAATTGGTGCAGGCTGGAATCAGGAGCAGTAGAAATACCCCAGGGAAGTTCTATTAATAGGCTTGGTGTGCACCATCTTTCAGTGGGTGGTTTGCTAGTCTTCAAAGATGACACTCAATCAATCATGCCTCTCAGTGTTTATGTCTTTGAGTAGTCTCACCTCATCTTGAGTCTGAGCTTGCCCTGTGACTCACTTTAACCACCAGAATGTGGCACAGAGGATGCTGCATCAGTTCCATATCCATTAGGAAGGCTTAGTGGCTTCTGCTTATGGGATCCCTGAGCCTCCACATTAGAGATTCACTTTTATACCCTGCTCTAGAGACCAGTGGAGCTAGAAGCCCACTGCTGAGCCCTGCTCTGAAGACCAGTGGTGCTAGAAGTCTACCACAGAACCCTGCTCTAGAGACTGATGGTGCTAGAAGTCTGCCACAAAACCGTGCTCTAGAGACTGGCAACGCTAGAAGTTCACCACTGAACCCTGCTCTAGAGACTAGTGGAGCTAGAAGTTCACTGCATACTTGGTACCAGAGACTGGTGGAGAGGCATGTGAATGGGGAGGACTGAAACTACATGGAGATAGAGGCCCAGCCATCCCAGTGTCCCAGCCTTGCCTTGCCTTCCAGCAATCTCGTCAATACCCCAGGCACAGAAGTGAACCACCTTGGATGATCCAGCTCAGTGGAGCCCTCAGGTGATTGCAGCCTCAGCCATTGCCTGACTGCAGCTTCATGAAGTTCCAGTGAGATCAGCAGAGCTGTCCAACTGAGCCCCGCCAACCCACAGTACTGTGACAGATCCAACACATGGTTTTTGCTTTAAGCTGCCAAGGTTTGAGATGATATGTGACACAGAAATCAACAACTGATAACAGTGTGTCTTTAGGGAAAGCAGGTGATCTGGACTCCAGGTTTGTGTTCTATAGGATGAGGGGGACTGGTTTGCTGACAAGTTGACAAGTTTGAGTGTGGGGCTTTCATGCTCAAACATGACAGTGCAAAACATTCACTAGCTCAGCTGAATAAGAATTTCTGGTGGTGGGGCTCAGGAATCTGCATTTTGGCAAGCTCTCCAAGAAAGTGGATCGCAGTTTGTAAAGCTCTAGACCAGCTAATACCAGGAGTCCCCATAACACTAAATCATAACATCTCACTGTGAACTGTCTTCTTAGAGGTCACTGTCAGAGGACATGTCATGTCCAAAAGAAAAGAACTGTCAGTGTGGAATGACTAGTGGGGTGGATGCCCCTCCATGACCCAGCCTCAACTTTCCCTCCCTGTCTTCTATCCCACAAATTCCCTTTCAGATCTCTGTCCTAATCCCATTCGACAGTTCATTATTCTGCAGATGGGGTAGCAGAATCTGTTGTGCCCACTGACTAGCAGCTGGGTCGCAACCAGAACAGTGCTAGGATCCATTAGTCATGTCTGCTATAAACACAAAAAAGAAGCAGGGCAATACCTGTTACTCACATTTGCCAACTCTGCCTGACATTCTTCCCAGTGTTGTGAAAGTCTCCACAACTTTGCTTATTTTTTATGTTTTTACTTATTTTATTTTTTCTCCCTGTTCCTCTACTCCACGTTTTAAACTTTTGTCATTTTTATAATGCACCTTGGATACCACCTTCCCATGCAGCTGGCTCCCGACTTTCCCAGGTGAAAGTGATTTTTTGCCTCCCCCAACCTCTTGGCACTTCATCCAGCACTAACTTGGGGCATTTAGGATCTTCTCCTGTATATTTTCATTATTCTAATCTTCTTTCTTGGTTGAATTCTTTTCAAGGGAGGTAGTATCATGTCAGTTTCATCTTTGTGCAACGGGGTGTCCCAGATGGGCCCCTAATGGGCAAGAGTTGGTAGAATTGGCGGGATGCTGGTCCCTTGGGGTGTTTATTAGCCTGAGTTGAGAGGCAGAATGGTGTTTTTCTGAAGAAGGCAGGTGTCCTGCGGCAGATGGGGTGGAAGTGGGTGGGAACTGGTCTGATGGAGGACGGGGATCCTGTCTGTCTGCTTCCTGACCTGTCTGAAGGGCCGACTTGGGAGCATCTGAGGAGGGAGGATTTGACTCTATGCAGGAGGATCTGTATGACACTCGGGCTAAGCATCGCTGCTTTAGGGCCTGGGTGCATAGGTGTGAGTTGGGGGAGAGAGGACTGTCACAAACTAGCCCTGAGCCATCTCAGAAACAACGTGGGAGGATTCTGGGGTGGGGCTGGGATCCTGAGGCATGCATGGGGGTGGGCCTTTCCAACTTGGATCTAAAGGAGAGGCGAACTCAGGTTACCTGCTGGCCAGCAGAGAGTCCTGGGGACCTTTGGCGGACATTCCCGTCGTCCTAGCCCAGTAGGACTTGCACACAGCGGGCCCATCCTGCCAACACCATGTCCTCTGGGATAGCACAGTGCTTGGCACATAGCAGGTCACAATTTGTGGGATCGGTGTTGGTGAGGGGGGCAGGTGGCAAAGGGAATGGGGTGTGTTGTCCCCATTTCCTCAGCTCTAACCTCCCTAAACTTCCACACTGCCCTGTGCCTACCTCGAACCTTGGAGACCACCACTGGCATCTGTTGGGGCATACAGGGCTCTCCCTCTGCCTTGGCTGCAAGGGTTTAAGGGCAATGCCGAAAGGGCGTGCCTCCCTTTTGCTGGGGTCAAATCCATGGGCGTGGTGGTTCTAGTTCCTCCTCATTTTTGACTTTTCTGTGTGAAACCTCAGCGACTGGTGGCAGAGGGGACAGGGTCTCTCTTTTCTCTACCTAGTCACTTTCTGCACCAGGGACACAGACCTAAAGAGGGAAAGGGATTTTCCCAGAGTCATACAACAAACTAGTGTTGTGGCTGGGGCCAGAACTAGGGTCTCTGTAGCCAGGTCCCCTTCCAGCATCCTTTTCATGTCATTCAGCCTAGCCCATGAGGAGCCTGCTACCACCACAAGGCCACCCTGGCAGGTGCCACCCAGGCAGTGCAAGGGCCTCCTAAGCCTTCTGCTTGACCTCCGTCTTGTTTTTCCATCTCTCCCTGTCTCCCCCACTTCCTGCTGCTCTATCTCCTCTTTTCCCCAGTTGGTGACAGAACACAGGCCACCCCCATTCCTCCTCCTCTGTTTTCTTTTCTTGTCCTTTTCTTCCTTCCCCCTTACCCTTCCCTTCCCTTCTCTTCTTTGAGTCAGGGTCTCACTCTGTCACCCAGGCTGGAGTACAGTGGCGTGATCACGGCTCACTCCGGTCTCGACCTCCTGGATTCAGCAATCCTTCTGCCTTGGTCTCCCCTGTAGCTGGAACCACAGGTGTGCACCACTATGCCTGGCTTTCTAAAATTTTATTTCATTTTATTTTTTGTAGAGATAGGGTCTAGCTATGTTGCCTAGGCTGGTCTGGAACTCCTGGGCTCAAGCAGTCCTCCTGCCTCAGCCTCCCAAAGTGCTGGGATGGCAGACAGACATGAGCCACTGTGCCTGGCCGCTTTCTTTTATTTATTCTTCAGCAGACTATAACACAGCCCTGAAGTCTACTTGAAACTGTATGTGGTATTCATCTGATTCTGTTTTATAACCCCTTTTTTTGTAGCAAACTTTTAAAATTTCTCACTCATTAAAAATAAAAGAAAATGTCAAATAACTTCCCAAGCCAGATAATTTCAAAAAATACCAAATAACAACCCCCTCCGAGCAAAACTATTTGTGGGCCTCTTATTTAGCCTTTTGTGCTATTTTTCTAGGGCTCAAGGCGGCCAGGAGAGGACAGCTCTCAGCCCAGGGGAGGCAGCATAAAGCCACCACACCTGTGCTGCCTGGGCTCGCCCTCTGCATCATGATCTGGGCCTAGGGCTGGAGCCACCCCCACCCCCTCCTGTCTCAGTAGGACCCAGGAGCTTCCTCTGGACACCTGTTGTGCGTATCCTTTAGAAACCATGATCTCTCACGGGGTTCTCTTCTCCACCCCCCACTCCTTAGCCCACCAGGGCACCCCAGGACAGTCGCCTGGACACAGCGCTGGCTCCTGGCCTGTGTTCTCTCACCCTTCAGACTGCAGGCTCCTCAGGGTCCCTCTCCAGCTCACACTTGGCACACCCTTGCTGAGCGCTGGGGACAGTATGAGACACTTGCAAACCCTGTACGCTATTTAATCCTCACATTATATTTTTACTGCATAGCTCTGCTCTGAGATTCATTTATGTGGTGGAGGTAAATGATATTATTCTCATTTTACAGGAGGTAAAAACCTAAACTTACCCAATGCTGTTGTTTTTAGGTAAAAGAGCCTGGATTTGAAATCAGGGCTGTTAAAGTCAGATTTGGGACTATTCCTGCCAGACCACACCATAGTTAATAATATTTTACATGTATATAGTGATTTATAGTTTGTGAAGTTTGCTCCCTAATTTTCCCCATTGCAGCTTTCACACTGTGCTGAAATAATATATACTCTGTCCCTACCACTAATGCCTTATAGAAATCTATAGTATAATATGAACTGTTCTGGGGCAATGCCCCAAGTGAGTGGATACACAGATGAGGGACCAGCGGAGCAGCTGATTGCCTGTGGAGTCAGGGAAGACTTCCTGGAGGAGGTGCCATTTGAGTTGGGCCTTGAAGACTGAGCTGGGCATTTACCACTTGGGAAGAGGTGAGCACTCCCAGCAAAGGTATGGGGATGTGTTCTGGTGGACGGGCTGGCAGGCAGGAGCAAAGCAGGCTGAAGAAGCAAGCTGGTTGGGCCTCATTGTGCTGGGTTTGGAAAGCCACATGGGGAGGTGAGGTTTTATCTAGCATAGGAAGAGCCACATTAAGGGAGAGCAATGCAAGACTGTCCTTAGTCACATGATCTAATCCAGGGGCCTCAAGCTTTAAGCACTTGAAATGTGGCTCATGCACCTGAAGAATTCTACAATTTGTTCAATTTTAACTAAAACGTAAAACTGATACCTGATTCCACTATTGGAACACTTCTTAAAGCATGTTGGAACCAACCGAGCTCGGTGGCTTAGCCTGTGATTCCAGCACTTTGGGAGGCAGAGGTGAGTGGATTGCCTGAGCCTGTGGGTTCGAGACCAGCCTGGGCAACTTGGCAAGACTTTGTCTCTGCAATAAATCAAAAACTAGCTGGGCATGGTAGCACGCACCGGTAGTTCTGGCTGCTTAGAAGGCTGAGGTAGAAGGATTGCTGGAGCCCAGCAGGTTAATGCTGGGGTGGCTGTGAGCATGCCACTGCACTCCAGCCTGGGCAACAGAGTGAGACTCTGAATCAAAAAAAAAAAAAAAAAAAATTGAAACAATCTGGGCAAGTGAATCAGTTTCTAACAGTAAATTTTAGTAAATTTTATGAAGAAAATTTGGAGCCCAAACTGAGATATACCATCGGCATAAGATACACACTGTATCTTGCAGATGAAGAAGGACAGCACTATAATTCATTGATACGTGTTTTGATTATTTGTTGAAATAATACTATTTTAGATATATAAGATTAACTTAAAATATCAGGAAAAATTATTTCACCTGTTCGCTTTTACTTTTTAAAAATGTGGCCGCTAGAAAATTTAAAATTCCATAGGGTAACGATATCCCGTTATTGGACAGATCTAGCCTGAGGTTTTGACACCATCATTGGGACCCAGGAGGCCCCTGGCACCCGCCCTCTTAACAGCCCCTGCAGTGACTCTGATGCTGGTGCCTAGGTACCCTGCTCTGAGGAATTCGGCTTTGGAAAGATCCCTCTGGGTACTGGGTGGAGGTGGGATTGGGGGGTGGCCTGGAGGCAGTCAGGCTAGTGTCACTGGGCAAGGGAAGAGACCTGACTTCAGGTAGTGGCTGTGCAAAGACTCCCCGAAGGATGCACAACCCTGAGCACAACTCTGAACACTTCCTTTCAGGAACTCGGGTGCCCTCTGAGAGGCCTCTGCCCCGGCCTGGCCTGGCTGCCAAACCTGCGATGAGGTGGGGCGCTTGAGGGGAGGGCTGGGTCTGGACCCCAGGACTGGGGGACAGACTCCGGGTGGAGCTCTGGGGGAGGAAGCGTGCCTCAAAGGGCCACTGGTCCTGCTGGAAGTTGCCCTGTGGGGATTAACCCTGCACCCACTGTGGAGACCGCAGAAATGACCCTGGCATAGGAAAGAGCCCAGCTTGGCCACAATTCCTTACTCCTCCCAGGAGGAGGTCCAGGCGTGAATGGCCAGAGCCTCTGAGTAGTAAGAAGGTATTTGCAATGTGAGTGGCCTCTCCTGCCGATCAGCACTTGGGTCGTGTAGAAGAGGCTAATTTTTTGCTTTTGATTATGCTAAAGGTCCTATGGGGATTTCCACGCCCCTTTTTTTGAGGGGGGTTTGGAGAAGACAGAGCAACAGGTCTCTTGTCAGGGAAGCTGTGTCTACCGAGAAAACCCTACCCCGCCGAGCACCCAAACTCGCAAACCTGACACCCGCGGGGCCACGGTGAGGAAGGCCTGCAGAGCCTACCTTGACTATGTCCTCGTTGATGTTCTTGGGGTCTCGGTTCACCAGGTCGATCTCCTTGCAGTGAATATCCTTGACGATCTGGGCCTCCAGGTCTGTGTGCTCTTCCGCCATCATCGTGGCGCCGGGGGACCGCAGGAGGAGATCCGAGCCGTGTGGCCGGGCGGGGCTGAAATCACTCAGGGCAGAGTGACCAATTCAGTGTCCCCAGACTTGTGTCCCTGCTGGCTAAATAGGCCCCACCCAGCATGCCGGCTGACAGCTGTCCCACATAACTTCAGCCTGCCTCTCGCTAAAGCCTCCCGTGGCAGGCCTCCAAGCTAAAATTAAGACCGGAGCTCTTCTGGAAGGCCGAGCACTCCTTAAAGGGGGCTGTGCGGCCGCTGGGCCTCAGGTGGGAGCGCGGAGGACCTGGCACGGCGTGCCCTGAGGGTCCCCTGGAATTTGCCCCAGGGCTGTCAGCGTTTGGGCTCCTCTGGGGAGCGGCTGCCCATGGAGGAAGGCGGGGTTGGCTTGGCCCCAGCCCTGTCTGGCCGGCTGTGTGACCCTGGGCACACTTCACCTCTGGCCACCATGTCCCCACCTGGAAATGGGGACATGGTCATAGCAGCCTCCTGCCCTTGTGGAGAGGAGGAGATGGGTTCGTGGGGACAGCTTCGGGAGCTGGAAATGCTGTCTGGTAGGATGGCTGGGACCTGGTCCTGCTATTTGGTGGCCTGGAGCAGGATTGAGGTTTTCCTATTTCTAAGGTTTTCTTTGGAGGGGGATTCAATGGACGGTGAATGTGGGTGGGGCTGGGGATGGAATGAGAGAGGAGGCCTCTGATGGGGTTCGCTCCTGCTCTGTCTTCCTGACAAGTGACTCTGCACTGGATATGCCAGGTGAGGGGAATGTGATGTCCATGTTTACACTGCCCTGTGCCCCTCCCTTCGACAGCTTCCGGGATCTCCTTGGACCCCAGCCCCTCCATGTGCACCCATATGCACTCTCTTCTTAGATGCCTGCCAGTTTCTCCAACACCCTCCTCCAATTCAGCCGTCCCCTGGGCCCCAGCAGCAAAAGGGGGGAAGGTTCCAAATCCCCAGGGGCCGGGGTCTGCACCCATTTCTTTTCTTTTTTTTTTTTTTGAGTTGGAGTCTCACTCTGTCGCCCAGACTGGAGTGCAGTGGCCACTCCCGGTCACCGCAGCCTCCACCTGCTGGGCTCCGGCGATCCTTCTGCCTCAGCCTTCCAAGTGGCCGGAATTACAGGCGCACGCTACCATGCCCGGCTGATTTTTTGATTTATTGTAGAGATGAGGTCTCACTTGCTCAGGCGGGTCTCGAACCTGCGGGCTCAGGTAATCCACTCACCTCAGCCTCCCAAAGGCGTGGGATTACAGGCTGAGCCACCGAGCCCGGCTTGCACCCATTTCTCTGTCCATCTACTCACTCATTCAGGATACGCTGATGGCTGGGGAGAAACAAATAAAACTCTGTCCTTGCCTTAAGGAGCTCTCAGTCTAAGGGGACATCAATTTAAAAATAAGTGATTGGGCAACCTTCTTTTGAGTCCCTTCCCATGGCAGGAGCTTTTCTGTCTTCTTAATAAACTCCTGCTTTCCAATAAACAAATAAATAGATAAATAAGCTGGGTACGGTGGCTCAAGCCTGTAATCCCTGTACTTTGGGAGGCAGAGATGAGAGGATTGCCCGAGCTCAGGGGTTCGAGACCAGCCTGAGCAACACAGTGATCCTCATCTCTACAATAAATAAAAAATTCAGCCGGATATGGTGGTACATGCCTGTAGTTCCAGCTACTTGGAAGGCTGAGGCGGAAGGCTCACCTGAGCCCAGCAGGTCAAGGGTGTGGTGGCTGTGAGTGTGCCACTGAACTCCAGCCTGGGTGACAGAATGAGACTCCAACTCAAAAAAAAAAAAAAAAAAGTGATTATAATCCATTGTAGCAAGTGCTACAAGTCAGAGGATATTTTAAAAAGAACTTGACTTAGATGTCTACAGGAGGCAGTGGCTTAATTCTGAGGGCATCAGGGAAGGCTTCTTGTGGGAGGTGGCTTTAGAGTTAGATACTGAAGGACAAGCAAAAGCTCACCAGCTAGAACTCTGCAAGGTGCAAAGCTACAGATATTGAGAAGTGGTATAAACTGGAATGTTGAGCCGTATGGAATGGCTGAAGCACCAGGTATCTGGGAGGTGAGACAGGAAATAATGGTTTAGCTTGCGCCTGGGTGTGGAGTATCCTGAATGTCATGCTAAAGAGTATTGAATTTTTAGGCTGGGCTCAGTGGCTCAGCCTATAATCCCAGCACTTTGGGAGTCCAGGGCGAGTGGATTGCCTGAGCCCATGGTTCGAGACCAGCCCAGGCAACTTGGCAAGACCTCATCTCTACACTAAAAAAAATAAAAAATTAGCTAGGCATAGTAGCACATGCCTGTAATTCCAGCTACTTGGAAGGCTGAGGTGGAAAGATCCCTGGAGCCCAGCAGGTTGATGTTGGGGTGGCTGTGAACATGCCACTGCACTCCACCCTGGGTGACGAAGTGAGACTCCAACTCAAAAAAAAAAAGAGTTTTTTTATTTTTTGATATAGGATCTTGCTCTGTTGCCTGGGCTGGAGTGCAGTGTGTGATCATAGCTCACTGCAGCCTCAAACTCTTGGGCTCAAGCAATCCTTTGGCTTTGGTCTTCTGAGTAGGAAAGTATGGATTTTATCTAGATATGCTGGAAAACCATTGAAGGCTTCAAAGCAAGAGAGGATTAATATCAAATCTGTGTGTGAGGACACCCACTCATGGCCAGGCAGAGGATGGGTTGGAGCTGGGTGGCATTTGAAGAAGGAAGCCTAATTAGAAAGCTGGAGGTGACTAAGGCTCTATTGGTAATTGGACTTGGCTACTAATAATAAGGGTTCAAAAATGATACTGGCTTGAGTAAGGTAGGTACTTTTTAAAAAAAACTTTTATTACTTAGTGCAAATAGGTAGTTCAGAATTACTATAGTGGCTGCATGATGTCATCAGGCACCCAGCCCCCGTCTCTCTGTTCTGTTATTCTCAAAGCTCTCTCATGGGTATAAGATGGCTCCTGCTACTCCAGCCACCAAATCTGAGTCTGGACAACAAGAAGGAAGATGACAAGTGCAGTAAAAGACATCTTCCAACTGAGTTAGTGTCATTAAAAAGTTTCCCCAGAAGTCTCACCCAACAACTTCTGTGTATATCTCACTGGCCATCCCTCTTGGCAAAGGAGAATGGAATTGTAGATTTTTAGCTGAGTATACTGTCAGCCCTCACAGTGTTCCTAGGGATAAATGGTAGGCAGCTAGGAAACTCTGTTGCTGAGTTAGGATAATTTTTTTTTCCATTCCCTTACTTGAGTCCCCAGGTCCTCCTGGTCCTAGCTATGTGTATCTCTTCCTGCAAAGAGATAGGGACAAGGAAAGAATGTTGCTGCTTATGGTCCTGTAGGATATGGCAGGGATCTGAGCCCAAGTTTGAACACTTTTGCCCACCGCAGGACCAGATATGTCTGGGGAAAAGGTGGGCCAGCCAGTGGCAGCATTGTCAACAAGGGATGGAGGAGTCACCTGCAAGAAACTCATCCTAAAGGGGGAATTGATGGTGGCAAGGTAATAATAATGATATGGAAGATTGTATTTTCCAAAGATGGCCACATCTGTGCTCTTACAATGGGACTGGCACTCCTTCACCAAGTTCTTTCCCCAGCTAGCTTTCTGGCTCCCACAGGATTCTTGCCTTGGAACTCAGCCACCATGTTGGGAGGAAGCCCAAACTAGGCTATATGGAGAAACCACAAGAAGAGGAATTGAGGCCCCAGCTGTCTGCCAGCATCACCATCAGGTGTGAGGCAAACAAGGTTTTTGGATGATTTAAGCCCCCTTTTTCCAAGTCACTTTTAACCCTCATGGTTTCTAGCTGAAGTCCCAGACATCACAGATCAGAGGCACTGTGCTCTCTGTGTCCTGTCTGAATATAGAAACCACAGAGTTGTGTGCATAATTTTTGTAATGTTACTGAATTGTGGGGTAGCTTATTTCACAATCATGATTTCTGGAACAATGAGTGATCATGGCAACAGCAGCTACTGTTGTGAGATTCGTTCTGTTGTTCTAAGGCACCCTCAGTGTGTGTTAGAGACTCATTTGAAAGGGCCTTTGCCTCTAGCTGGCGATCAGTGCCGAGAGCCAAGGGGGTGGGGCAGTTAGTACACATTGTGGGGTTCAGAGGAAGGATGTGTACTTCAGTTGAACCAGGAGGATGACTGGACTCAGAGAGAAAAGGGCTAGATGCCAGAGTCAGAGAGTCGTTCTCACTTCCTTATCACAATCCTGTTTCCAAAGACAGTGCTAGTGGAGAGAGCACTTAAGTCAGAAGCCATCCGTCTTTTCTTGGCCCCATCACTAACCAACTCCGTGGCATGGATCAGCTGTTTCCCTTCTCTGAGCCCCAGTGTTCTCACTAGTCAAGTGTGAATGGCAAAAAATGCGCCCCCCCCACCTAGTGGGAGAAGCTAACGGGGCACCAGAGGACCCATGTACCCATGGAAAAGTGTTATGAAGCGAACATACTGAAAGATAAAACTCATAAGTCAACCCTGGGGTGATGTGCCTGACAAGAGAACACCATTAAGGAGAGAGAGCGACTTTCTGAAGCCCATTTTGTGTCGGGGGTTTTGTGGAGGACTCTGCGTTACTTTTTGTTGTTGTTCTTAGAGAGAGAAAAAATTTTAGAAAATGGAATGTGCAAGAAGACATAAATTTGTGGAGTGTGAACAGGAGAAGTAATGGGAAAGGGAAAGTTGATGTGGGCCGACTCGCCAAGAAACTCGTGGCACCGCAGTCTGAAGACTGGATGGGCCACCTAGGACCATCGCCACTCAGCAAGGTCTGTCACTTATGCAGATGTTTCTGAGGTAGGCAAGGCTAGAACCACGAACAGGAAAGGAAACTTTTTTTTTCCCCCAGGAGTTTTAAATCCAGGCCGAGGGCTTCTCTTTTCTTCATGACCTAGCGTTTGGGGTCTGCATTTAGAAGACAAATCACAGCATGCTAGAGCTGGAAGAGATCCAGCTTCCCCATTTTACAGATGAAGAAATTGAGGACCCAAAAAGCCTTGGTTGGTGGAGGAGAGAGCTAAGGACTTGAAGACAGAAGAATGACCATGTACCCATGAGCAGGCCACTCCCTTCTAAATTCGAGTTTACTCACCTATGTAATGAGCATAACAGCATCATCTTTTCCTGCCATCAGGGATTTTGGAGATTTTTGGAACGGATTCCAAAACAGGCAATGTGATCTCAGGATGTCTTAGTAGAGATATTCCATCTGGAATGATGGTGGTGATTGTCCTAGCAGTGGCACACTGGTCAGTCTACACTTGGAGCCTTGTTTGGGCTCTGTGCTTTAAGAGGGGTCTTGGGAAAGTAGATCATATATAAGGAGTGTGAGTAAGATGGTTCAGGGGCTTGAACCACGCCAAGGCGGAAGAGATGAGATTTTTTTTCTGGGTGGTCTCAAGGACTGGGGAGTAGGTGACAGGCCTTGACTTGACTCAACCCAGGGCCTGGCTCACCGTTGGTCCTCGATAGCAATAGCTGATAGGATTTACTATTAAGGGCACCAGGAAGAATTGCCTCATGATTTTCTAAAAATGTCAACCGCTGTTTCAGAAAGGGGCTGGCTTTCTGGGGCCAGAAGCATTTAGGCAGAGGACTGAAAAGAAACCAAGGTCTGGAAAAATAGAGGGAGAGGCAAGTTGTAGGGCCACATGCTAAGTATTTGAGGCAGAACAGGCTACATGAGTTGAGAGGTCTAGGGTCCCTTGTTAAAAAAAAAAGAGTAAATATTTCAGGATAGTGAAATCAAGCTGTGGCGTCTCCTGAGCACGGGGCCCTGTGGGTTGCATGCCTGTGGAGTCGCCCCTGGTTTCAGGCTCTGCGGGCCATGTGGTCTCTGTCCTGATGACTTAACTCTGTCCTTGCTGCTCAAAACAGCCACGAAGGGGCACAGTTGTGTTCCATGGAAACTTCACTTACAAAAACAAGTGGCAGCCATACCCCTGGCATAAGATTTTGGCCCATGGGCTGTAGTTTGTAGCCCCTGTTTAGAGTCCTGGGTTGGCAGTACCACCTCAGGATGGCACTGTCCTGATCCGTATCTGGCCAGCCTCGGTTTCATGTTTGAGTCACCGTGGGTTTGCTGTCCTACCTTCCTCACTCACCTGGGGGAAGAATAGCTCTGCCTTGAGCCTCATGACCCCCAGGGATTCCTTCAATCCTTACCTTGCCTTTCTGTCAGAGAATGAGATTGAGTAAATGAACCCCAAGTTGCCATGTTGTCCTCCAGTGGCAGATGCAAGACACCGGCCCTCGCCTTGTTCAGGGAGAACCCACTTTGCCTCCTGGGCGAGAGAAAAGACATGGAACCTTTTCCAGCCTCAGGGATCAAGAGTGAAGCTCCCTGTTCAGACACCACATAGGAGCGGGCTCGGGGGAAGGGCATGCCTGCATGTGGGTGGGAACATCATTTGCCATTTCTTCCATCCAGGCCCAGGGTGGGCCTTGGGCTCTGAGAGCAGCAGGTTCTTGGTGTTTACAACAGCTTTATCCATTCACTGAGAACTTGTGCTTGGATAGGCTCTGCAGGCTGGGCTTCCTGCATCTCTCTTTGGGTTTCATGATAGCCAACTCTGTCCCACCTGATGTTCCAGAGACTGGGTGCCCTGAATATGACCCCTGCTTCCGTTGGAAACTTCGTTCTGCCAAATTCACAAGGAGTGAGGGTAAGAGAGACGTCACTGATCCTCCTTGTCTCTCTGTCATTTCCCGTAGGATCTCAGTCTCTGCTTTAAAAAAACATTGGTTCCAACTTGAGACACAGGTACAAGCTGCCCACAGAGTCCTGGCGACTCAGAGCACTCTGCCCCCCCCACATACCTTGTTTCAAAACAGGCTGAGCTCCACCCTTCTGCACTGAGGGATGCTTTTCGGGGCCACATTTCCATTGAACACACACTGACTTTGTGTGGTGTTTTGGCTCAACTTGGTGGATGGGAAAAAAAGATGAATAATGCATCCTTTTGACATGCACTTACTGGGGGTGTGGCACACAGCAGGTGCTGAGGATAGATGGGTAAAGAAGACTTGGGCCTTGACCTGGCAGACTGCACAGACCCCTGCTTAGTGTGCTGGAGTTCCAGTGAGTGACTGGGTTGGACGCTGTCCCTGAGCACCGGGCAGACGCTTTGTGAACTCTTTGCAGCAAAATAGGAGCCAGCGGAGAGGGGAAGTCGGAGGGTCGCTTGCAGGGAAATAATTACTGCCCTCCCTCCCTGGGATTTGTAAGGCCAGGCTGCTTTTAGGAGTATTGGTGTGTTAGGAGTTGACCCATGTCCCCTCAAAAGATGTGGAGGTCCTAATCCTTGGTGCTTGTGAATGTGACCTTACTTGGAAACAGGGTCTCTGTAGATGATCAGGTTAAGGTGAAGTTATTAAGACAGGCCCAAATCCAACACGATTGGGATTCTTATAAAAAGGGGAAATTAGAACACACACACACACACACACACACACACACACACACACACACACACACACACTGAGAACAGGATTTGTCACAAGCCAGGGAGCCACCATAAGCTAGGAGAGAGGCCTGAACTGACCCTTCCTTAGTGCCTTCAGAGGGAGTGTGACTCTGCCCACCTTGGTCTCGGACTTCCATCCTTCAGCACTGTGAGACAACGGATTCCTGCTGTCTAAGCCTCTCAGTACGGAACCCCAGCAGACACACACGGTGGAAGGACCCAGACTTCTACCTCCATTGGTCTCCTATTGCTGCTATAATAAATAACAACAACATATTCTCTTATGGTTCTAGAGGTCATAAGTCCTAGATTCAAGGTGTCGGCAGACCAGCGTCCTTCTGGAGGCTCTGAGGAGAATCTCCTTCCTTGTCTTTTCTAGCTTCCAGAGGCTACCTGTACTCCTTGGGTCATGGCTCCTCCTTCCTTCTTCGAAGTGTATCCCTCCAACCTCTGCTCCATGTCAGGAACTGTGATCCAGGCTCTCACGCCCCCTCTTCCTCCCTGTGCCCCCTCCACTCCACCCTTCTGGTCCCCAGGGGTCCCTTGTTTCTTGCCTGTTGAACTGCAAGCACCTAGGTTCCTTTCCAGTGCACAGCCACCGCCTCTTTGGGATCCCAGAGCCCATCTCCAGGGCCATGTTTCCAGACAAGAAGGACACCACAGACCCCAACTGAGCAGAACCTGCTGGTCAGCCAGAATGCATCTGACCCCAAATGCGCTTTCCTGCCCTCTTTTTCTACATGACTATTGTGTTTGCAGCTGAAAAGCAGACTTGGGTCTTCATATAAGAAGGGATTTTCCAACTGCCAGAGCCCTGGTAACAGAGTAGGGTAGGGTTCTGGGCAGCTCACCTGCAGAAGGAGGAATCCTGTAGATCTTAAGAGCCTGAGCTTCTCCATCCATTGAACTGAGAGCATCAACAAGTCACAGAGTTTATGACCTTGAGCGTCAGTCTTCTCACCTGTGAAACAGGGTGATAGTACTGAGGACCGTGCCAGGGTCACAAACCAAAATGTCCTCAAGGTGAGTGAATGAAGCGGGCCAGGTGGAAGAAACACACAGCCTCAATGGTCACCTCTTTTGTGATCAACCTGGGGGCATCCCTTCCCTTTGAGCTGAGGGAAAATAGGCAGGTCAGCTGTAATGATAAGAGCAAGGGATCCTCAGCCTCACTGTGGGGAGACAACAAGGAAATGTGGGGACTGTGGAAAATTGAGACCACATGCCCAACTGACTCAGAGAGAAGAAAGGTGTGCAGACTTGGTGATGGGACTTGGTGATGGGACTTGGTGTCAGACTTGGCATGGCTCAGCCTGACAGAGGACACACAGTCTGGGACCATAGCCCCATGGGCTGTGAAGAAGCCCAGTGCCCAGGCCACATCCCAGACCAGTTTATGGCAGAATCTCCAGGGCAGAACCCAAGCGTCAGTAATTTTTAAAGCTCCTCTCCCAGTGATTCTCTTTTAGAACCAGCATTTAGTGGTTGCATCAGGGAGAGAGACTAAGGGACAGAAGGGGCTGGTGGCAGGATTTGGGGGTGGAGTGCTGACTGCTGTACAGCGTGACACTTCCCGTGACTCATCCAAGTCTTCACAAAGCATCACAAGTCCCACGTGCCTGTCATCACTGGATTCAGGGAAAGGAGCTTAGTTTCGTATCAAATGACTCGGGCTGGAGCAGCTACTGTGAATAAGCCACTGATTTATTGAGGAGAAAAAGATCGATATTCTTGTGACATTGCTTAGTTGTAGTCAGCCTTTCATGGGTAACAGCATAACCCTTTCCAGAACTCAGGCAAGAAAAGTGACAACGTGTATATTTACATTGAGAAAGAATCCCGAAAGATTGGATATTAGGAAGATAGCGCCTTTGGGAGCTCCAGAGTAACCAGCTGGTGTTAGGGTTATAGAAGTGCAGGGTTAGTTGATCAGGACCCACAATGAAATAAAATGTCCCAATTGCCACAAGCTTGGCAAACTCAAGCTTAAAATTTAAACCTGCCTCAAAGGAGACAAAGGTAATAGGATGTGTAGGAAGTGGCTGTCAGAAGTTTAATCGAGTATTTTAGCCAGGCGTGGTGGCTTACACTTGTAATGCAAGCACTTTGGGAGGTTGAGGTGGGAGGATTGCTTGAGCCTAAGAGTTTGACACCAGCCTGGGCAACATAGCAAGACTTTGTCTCTACAAAAAAATTTTTTAAATAGTCAGGCATGATAGTGCATGCCTATGGTCCCAGTTACTTGGGAGGCGGAGGTGAGAGGATCACCCAAGCCCAGGAGGTCAAGACTATAGTGAGCCGTGATCGGCAACAGAGCAAGACTCTGGATTCCAAAAATAAAAGTAAAAGTAAAAATTTTAAAAAGTTTATTTAATAGAGTGTTTAGACAAATTGGACCTCGGCCAACTCAAGAAAACGAAAACAGGTATTCAACAGGATCATATTTTTTTCATTTTTATTTTAAATTTAGAGGGTACAAGCACATGTTTGTTACATAGACATATTCTTTACTAGTGGGGATTTGGCTTCAGGTGACCCATTTCTCAGATAGTGACCTTTGTGCCCAATAATTACTGAACACTAACCTCCCTCTCAGCCCTAACCCCACATTGGTGCCCCCAGTGTCTATTACGTCCATCTTTGTGGCCATATAGCTCCCACATATAAGTGAGAACATGTGGTGTTTGGTTTTCTGTTTCTGAGTTAGTTCTCTTAGGATGATGTTCTCCAGCTCCAACCATGTTGCTGCCAAGGACACGATTTCATTCTTTTTTATGACTGTGTAGTATTCCATCATGTATCTGTACCACATTTTCTATACCTAGTCAATCATTGGTAAGCACTTGGGTCAACAGGATCATTAAACAGAGGCAGTGAAGGAGAATAATTCTTTAGGTTGTATCTATCTGATAAATTGGCACCTTTGCCAGGTAAATAAAAATCACTCTTACTGAAATATAACTTTTGTGGTTTGCTATTGATATGTTTATTATGTTTTGCTCAGATAGGTGAGGATATCCCTGTCATAACTCATGTCAACATGCTGTAGAGCTGATGTGGAGTTGCAGAGAGAAGTTTAATTTTCGCCAACATGTGTATTTACCTCCACTGTCTGTGTGTGGTAGTGTAGGAGGCATGCATTTTATTAGGCGAAATGTGATGTCATTTCGACAGATCTCAGTTTTATCTTTATTTAGTGGACCAGGCAAAGAGTGATCCCTCTGGCTGGTTCCCTGGAGCCAAGGAGGTTGGGCAAGGAGGTGGCAGGGTTAAGGAATCAGGCACTAGGTACCTTACTCTGCAGAGGTGCGGAGGAGGAAGCGACTCTGCAGTCAAGGCAGGAAGACCAGCGATACGAAAGCAAGCAAGCTCGTGAACTGAGCAAGGAGGGGAAGCCAGAGTAGAGGATGAGGCGGAGGCAGAAGCAGAGGCTTGTAAACTATCCAGGGCAGGCTTGTGGAGTGGTATGGATTTAGCTAGGGGACTGGGGCAGGACAATCTTTTCTTCAGAGGAGTGAGGCTCACTGGGAATAACTGAGCCCATAGGACTGTCAAGGTTTCTGACCATGTGTTCTGAGGACTTAACTGGACCAGCCCCCTTGAGATCAAAAGGAACTTCTGGAAGAAACTGACTTATGGGAAATGAGTAAGAACTGGAAATTTGTTGCTGTGAATTTAGCTTTTTGGAGCATCCAGTAAAAACTCTATAGATACTTATTGAGGCCATAAGTAGAGATAATATCACCCTGATTCATATCTGGGAAGAAAATTAGAGCAAAAGTGCTCAGCCAGAAAATTCTGTGAATACAGTATGTTGGAAAAAATTGTGCCTTGTTATGTGTGTTCATGTGAGCTATTCAGGTTCGGGACTCTGGTATCTCTGGGCTGTCTCCCACAGAGAGAAGACAAGAACTTCAAATGTGGGTCCAGCTGCAATCAAGTTGACTGTCGGCTGCTCGAGAGGGAGGTGGCTGACAGCCAATCCCAGCTTTGCGTGTGCTCTTCAGAAGCTGTTGGGGTGCAATTTCTATGCACATGTAATGATTCATGTCAGAGCCGAGTCAAGAAATACCAGCAGCTTTCAGCTTGATTCTGAGTACTTCTGAATTGATGTGGAAGGCCATTACATTTACATTAAACACAGAAAATCTTGAAATTTGTTTTTGAAAAGATCGGGTATAGATTGGGATGCATTAATGTGGATTCATCCTGGCTCTGCTACCTACTCAGTGTGACTTCAGGCAAGTTACTGAATCTCACCAGGTCTCCGTTTCCTCCTCTGTGAAACAGGGGAGATTGTGTTTCCTAACTCACAGGCGTGAACACATGACTTAACACATGTTAAATACCTATTGTCATGCCTGAGAGCTCCATACATTAGTTATTGTTGGTAACCAGTGGTAGTGATGTTTATTTTAAGGAGGAAGAGGTAACGTTTGTAAGCTGTCTGTTGAATGAGTGGGCTCTGAGGGTTATATACCAGGCATTGTACTCACACACTGTATCCACCGTCATTGGATGGATACCATGACTCTCAGAAGAAGGTGGCTGTTACTAGGTTCAGAGAGGTGCAGTGCAGTAACATGCCCAAGATAACCAGCTGTAAGTGGTAATGCTGGGACTCGATCGCAGTGACGTAAAAGCTTCCTCTCCCCACCCCAGGCCCTCAGGGTGGTTCTGAACGGGATCAGGTGTGAGGCTCAGCCTGTGCAGAGATGCTGCTCATGAATTCTGGGTTGTAGGGTCCTCACTTGGAGTGTAAGATTGGGGATCATGGATCTAATATTGGGAGCAGTCTCTAAACTGTCACCTTGATGAACCAGCAGCTCCTGGTGGGGTTCCCTTGGCAAGGTAGCCAGGAGAGAAGTTGCTAAGGAGAGAGCCAGGGGGTGGAGCTGAAACCAATGGTCAGGAGCTCAGGAGGCCAGAAAATGTCTGGCATCCCCTTGGGGCATCAAGGTCCCAGTCTGTGAGACTAGGGCCAGGAAAAGGGACAGTGGGAGCAGCAGCAGTGGCCACCAGGGTCTGAAGTCAAAATGTAAACAATCACAACAATAACCAAACTTTGTGAGGCAGGGTAGCTAGCATAGCTTAGAGATAGGTGAGTTTCTTGCAGGCAGGCATGGCTTAGATAATTAGAAAACAAGATGGTCAGGTATCCAGCTGAATATCATCTTATCAGAATATAACTCTCTAGAACAATACCTGTACTGACCAAATACCCAAACCCAAGCTCGGAATGTGGGGCAGCTGATACTCTCAGCTACAGAAACCAGAACAAGGCAATAAGGGAATTACTGAAGGCACAAGGGCATGTGTTTTCAGTAAGAAACTTAATTAAACCATAAAATGGAAACTCATCATTATCTTGAGACTTTCACAGGATGCAAGTGAGCTTAGAAGTAGATGATAAGAATGGAAACTTGTGATCAATATATTGGAATCCACCATGGAGCACACAAATCTTAGTTTAAGAAATAGTTTGCTTAATCATCACTAAGAAAATACATAAAACATTCAGTTAACAACAGGTTGGAGTATTCTTTCTTTTAAGGTACCCACGCTGTGTCTTGAACATGTCTTTTCTTTTAAATAAACTCTGTCTTGAACTATACTTTGGACTTACTCTGAAATTCTTTTCTGTGGTGAAGTAAAGAACCCACAGAGAAACTACACTCTATGCCACTTGGCACCATCTACAGATCTCAGGTGCTGGTTGATGATCATATTTTTTTGAATCCAGGAAAGATTCCCTTTGGGAAGCCCTTGAAATTTGGGATGGAGATCAGGGTGGAGAGAGGGCTAGCATCCAGAAAAACCAGGCAGTGTCAGAGAAACATGTCCCCATTTAACAGATCAAGAAATAAAGGCCCTGAGAATTAAAGTGACCTACTCAATGCTGACCTGGTAGAAAGTGGAAGAACCTGCTTCGTTCAATTCAAGCCCCATGTTCTTTCCATCTTTTGAATTGGCCATTAGTCCTTTCAGCAGGATTGCAAGCTCAGATTAATATGTGAATCCACGCAGGGTAGAGGAGTGGGGGTTCGGATGCAGATGCAGGTTAAAAATGCCACCCATTGTTGTGATCTGAATTGCTTCTTTAGTAAGGCACTCTGGGCCTTCAACAGGGGCTAGGGACTGGAAACTGGGACCAGGATACTATGTGTCTGCATCTTCCACCCTCCCTCCCTGAGGGTGGGTGAGAATGAGGGTGGATGTGGCTCCCTATCAGAGAGGCCTGGGTTCTACATCAGGCAGTGCTCCTCTGGGGAGATGGAGAAATTCCTTGGCAGTGCCTGGGGTGAGGCTGGACTGAGAAAGGGTAGTATCTTGGGGGGGGCTCTAGACCTTCACCCCTGCTTCTTGCCCCCTTCCCTTGCTTGCCCCCTCAGTCCACCACAGCGGCCTTCCTTTATGCTGCATGCGACACTGAGCTTGTGTTTAAGAGTGTGTCAGAAGCAAGAGTTCCAACTGTAAAATAGTTTGAAGACAAAGGTAGCAAGACACATTGTCCCTGGGCGGTGAGACCTGTGATGCACATGGTTCCTAGTGGCTGCATCTGAAAGGCACAGTGCGTTGACATATTTCACAGCAGTAGACTCTGTGAGTGCCCTGCCCATCTCCCCATTGCCCTTTCCATGTCCGAGTGCCTTGATGGCCTGACTCCTGGCTACTGACCCTGCTGAGTGCCTTCCCTGGCCCCGGAGCCCACTTTGGTGAATTATTGCCCCACGGGAGCAGCAGCCAGCAACCACTGATGGGAGTGGTTGTATACATACATATCCTAGATCCCTCACCCTTGGGAGCCTGGGAGATGACTCTGTGATGTGTACTTGACACTGCTTCCTAGAGGCCCCTGGCAGGATCACATGCCAGTTGCCCACAGTGGTAGCTGGCTTTGATAGGCATCTTCCTTTTCCTTCCAATTCCCTACTCCCTACCAGTCTACCGTGCACCTCTCACATAAGTTACTTGTTCTGAAATATTTGTTTCAGAGTCTCCTCCTGGAGCACTCAAAGATCCCTCCTATCCCAGCACCTGGCCACTGATTCACCTTTAAATATTCTGTTGACACCTTTGTCTCCTCTTTGTGACAATAGACCTGTTGGAAAATCCCGTCATTGTCAGTTTTGGGGATCTGGTTATTTTTCCTAGGAAACTCTGCCACCAGATCATCCCAGTTCCTTCAGGCAACATTGGCTATATGTATAGAATAGTGGTCCTTGACGAGGAACAATCTGGGGACATTTGGCAATGTCTGGAGACACTTTTGATTGTCATTAGGGTGCACCTGACATCTGGTAGCTATAGGTTGGGATGGCGTTGAACATCCTACCGTGTACAAGATAGCCTCCAAAACAAAGGACTTTTCGGCCCCAAAGTCAATGATTCTGAAGAAACCCTGCTGAAGACAACAGAAGCCAGACACCTGGCATAATTCTTGGCAGAAGGGTGGCCCAGGCCCCAGGACAGACTCTCAAGAGCAGAAGCAGCCCTGGAGACTCCCCTGTCGGCACCTAGCAGGGCAGCTGGGGAGAGGAGAGATCTGCCTCTTGCTGAGAGTGCGCTCACCTCTTCCAGGTGTTAATCAGCTGGAAGGAACCTCAGAGAAGCAGCACCACAACCAGATTAGTCTTGAGGGGCCAGACTGCACAGGTGTGGGTGGCAAACTCAAGAGGTTGCAGGCTACTCAGAGGAAACAGCGCTGGACGGTTCTCCTCTGTAACGGAAAAAAACACGGAGCAGCTGCTGTTGTAACAGTCCCACAGACCCCAGGCTTGGCAGCCACAGCAGCTCTGCCATTGCATTTTCATGAATCTGGAGTTCAAGTGCCTCAAAGATCAACCTGGACGGCTGGTCAGGAGTGAAGGGGTACAGTTAGAACCTGCAGAGTCACAGGGGAAGGAAGGCCAGTGGGAGGGAAGGGGAGCTGGTTTTTGCAGGAACTGGGCTCCACTGGGGCCTTCAGAGGCCAGCTTTATTCTCTTCTTCCAATGCCTTCAAATCCCTCTCACCCCCTGTTGGTGTCCTGGGCAGACCCTCCAGCCTTTGGTTGTCTTTGGGGGAGTTACAACAGACTAATTTCAGGCTTAATGAGGAAAACTCACTCTAGGCCCCCAGCAGCTCCTGGGGAGCTGGAGATAAATATTGGGGTGCCAGCTGCTTGGGTGTGCCCGTATGTAAGCATTCCCCTCAAGCTGTAGTACGCTAATGCTTCTCAGACTTTTTGTGGGCAAGTGAATCCCCTGAGGAGGTTCTTGTTAAAATGTAGATTATGAAACAGGTCTGGGGTGAGACTTGAGACTCTGCATTTCTGACAAGATCCCCAGCGATGCTCCATCTGGGACCACACTTTGGATAGCAAGGTTTCACGCCTCAATTTTAAAAAGAAAGGAAAGAAAGCTCAGCTTGTCACAACTTTAATTTCATTTTCAGTACCAAGCTTCTCTGCCCTTTTCAGGTGAGGCTTCCCCTGGACTGGGGCTTAGAGTGGGGAGGGCAGTGGTCTGGTGGTTCACCCTGCAGTTCTACGTTTACCTGCCACCAACATCCTGGATGGAAGATGGGCTGTTAGAAGAAAGGCTCAAAGGCCTTTTCACACAGCTAGTGCTGTCTGTAGCTGTTCTTTCTGGGTGGACAAATGGCTGATACTCTAATCCAAGCTTGCCCTGGAGAGCGCTCTACAGGGGCCTCTGTCCAGTCCTCCCCAGATGTACTCTTGACCTGATCTTGGGTCCTGCCCTGGGGGTACACACCCTCAGAGGTTCTAGGGCCTGGCAGGCAGCCCTTTGCAGAGTCTTTCTGGGGCCTAGGGACACGTAAGCATTCTGACTGTCTTGGTCTACTGGAGGTGCCATAAAAAATACCTAGTCTGGGTGGCTCAAATAACAGAAAGCTATTTCTCACCATTCTAGAGGCTGGAAGTCCAAGATCAAGGTGCTGGTCAATTTGGTTTCAGGTGAGGGCTCTTTCTGGCTTGCAAATGGCTGCCTTCTTACTGTGTCCTCACAAGGCAGAGAAGCAAGCAAGCTCTCAGGTGTCTCCTTATAAGGATATGAATCCCATTGGATCAGGTTCCCAACTGCCATGGCCTCATGTAACCTTAATTATTTCCTTCATCCAAATACAGTCACTTTGGGAGTCAGGGCTTCAACATAAGAATTCTGGGAGACATGATTCAGTCCACAGCCCTGGGCCCACTGTATGAGCGAGCTGCTCTCCTTACTCTGCTGTTGTAGGTAGCTCCTGCCAGCCACCAACCTTAGGCCACCCTTGAATCCCTCTTCAGATTCCTGGGAACTCATGTTAGGCACTACAAAGAACTCCAGGAACTCCATTCACACTTAGGGTGGCCTTGGAGATGCTGCAGCTCAGCAGAGATTCAGCCAGGGAGAGGTTGCCTTCCTCCTGCAAGCCCTCTCTAGCCTTCCCTCATAGTTCTTCTGGGCTTCCACCAACTTGGTTTGGGAGGCAGAGGAACAGCCCTCACTCCCCTCATGCCTAGGGAAATGCCATAGTACCTGCTACTGTAGCAAATTCTCCAGCCTTCCCTTGCATGGATAGTGGCAGGTGATGCGTTTGGCAGTTAAATATCCTAGGTGATCATCTTTTAAATAAATAAGCACTTGTATGGCACTTTCTAAATGACAAAAGTTGTTCTAGATGCTTTACCTATGTTATCTTATTTAATTCTCACAGCACTCTTGTCAGATAGCTATGGTTGTTAGCCTTCTTTGATAGATGAGGAAGCCGAGACTCAGAGAGGTGAGAAAACTTGCTGAGAGTCACACAGCTTGCATGTAGCTTGTATGAAGCAATCCCAGACGTTGGCTCAAGAGTCAGGGCCTCCCACCACTGCTGTCTATAGTCTCTCAGAGGCTAGGATGTAGGTGTCAACACCTCTCTCACAAGTGAGGAAAACAAGGCTCAAGAGGAGAAATTGTTAGTGGAAATGTTGGTTTGAGGTTCGTTGGTTATCTGTGAACAAAGAATTGGACACGACACCAGACCCAGGACAGCAAGGCAGAGTTTTATGGCAAGCAAGTAAAGCAGAGCAGAGTGGGCTAGTCCCTTCCTAAGAGTCAAGAGGAGTGGGCTTCTCAGAGAGTGAGACAGCCTGGTTATTTTTTTGGTTGGTTTTTACAGTTTTCTTTGTCTTAGTCTCTGGTCTTGGTTGGTTAGTTCCCTCTTGGGCTTTCTTTTCCCTCTTTATAGTTAGGTTATAAGTCCTTCATGTGACCTTTGACATGAACTAATGTTTAGATATGTCAATTCTACCTTGTTAAAGTTACAAGTGTCTTTAAAAAATTCTGGGGCTACGCATCTTTGCTTTTTTCATGATGTCTTACCCATACATGCAGTGAGCTCTAGTTTACAAGACTAAGTTAATGATTAACATAAAACATAAGTCTGGTCCATCAAAAGAGGACTGGATTAAAAAAATGTGGTACATATACACAATGGAATACTACGTAGCCATAAAAAAGAACAAAATCATGAATTTCGCAGCAATCTGGATGGAACTAAAATCTATAATACTCAGTGATTTCACAGCAACAAAGATCTGAGTATCACATGTTCTTACTCATAAGTGGACCTTGAACATCTATCGTAATACTGTAAGAAAAGGATCGACAGTGGTGGGAATCTATGGGGGGGACAGGGAGGGGAAGGGTGGTGGGATTAATGGTAGTCAATATCTGTCTGGGGATGGGGATAGAGACAGAACTTATCAACAAGGGTGCCTGAACGATGCATATTTGTATACCTAACCCTTAACTGTACCCCACAATTTAAAAATTAAAAATATGTTCAATAAAAAACAAAACAAAACAAAAAAACATAAGACTGAAACTAAATAGCATAAAGAAAAAGGGTTTACATTTTTAGGATTTTAGAGTGTTTCAAAAGAGTCCAACGGAATTGCTCCTTATCTAGGTTTGCAGATGTTTCTTTAAAGATGTGTAGCCTCTCCACACCTCTTAGTTGGTTATTAGGTGGTTTTACATGGCTGTTTGTCCTCACATTAGCAGTGATTTACTAGATAAGGTCAGCCTCCCTAACAGATTACATTGAGAAAGGAGGGAAAGCCACGTTCCTGAGGGCAGAAAAAAGAAAGAAAAATGTACTCTTTAAATCCAAACTACTTTTGCATTCGGCCCGGCTCATCATGAAAGAAAATTTCTAAAATGAGTAAATAACTAAATGTCAGCTGGCTTCCCGTTTCCTACGCTTTTCTCTCTTCATCCCTTGCTCATGTCTACCTAACTACCTAACAAAATGATTACCCTGAGTTCACACAGTCCCTAAGTGACAAAGCCCACATTCTAACCTGGGGCTTATGACTTCAAGTCTAGTGCTCTTCCTCCAGGGTTATGGCTTAGGCTATTTGTTAAAGAGCTCCTCCTCACCTGCTTTCTCTACTGTGTGGACTCTTGAAAGCTTTCAAGCACGGTCAGACATAGAGACAGAACTAGCCTTGCACAGACTGTAAACGTCCTTTCCTTAGGATGGAGGTCTCTGGGATACCTGGAAATGAATTCCCTGGGTAGAAACCGGACCCCAATTCTCCACCACTCCCTTGGAGTTTTATGGCAAGGACAGGCAGACATTTGTCCTATGTATGCTTCTCTGGAGCTCTAGTCAGAGTGAGCCTTTTCAGAAGTCTGGAGCACCCAGGCCACCTGGATCCCCACCTTCCTGTGCCCCCTACTGCGTGCCTCCCACTCATGCCCCTACCCTCACAACCTTCCATATTTACACTTGACCCTTGGCACAAGAATGCTGGCGTCCCAGCACCTCAGAGCCCATAGACAA
Organism: Cephalopachus bancanus; assembly: GCA_027257055.1. Classification (NCBI taxonomy): domain Eukaryota; kingdom Metazoa; phylum Chordata; class Mammalia; order Primates; family Tarsiidae; genus Cephalopachus; species Cephalopachus bancanus. Next base: position 3,294,680 of record JAPVLO010000202.1, on the reverse strand, counting down.
CTCTAGATCATGCCATCTTGGGTGAAAAGCACCCCCATTCGTAACAACACCAGCCACTAACAGCTAGCATTAAAATCCCCGTTCCCCTGATCAGTCATTCAGTTCCATGCTTCTTCACTCTGTTGATCATTTTAAATTAAAATGAGACAGACTGGTTGCCAATTTAAACCTACTAAAGCATTAGCTCATGATTGTCCACAAATGTTAGGTTGCCTAGCCCCTGATAGAAGCTCTGCAAATATTTGTTGAGCTAATGGGTGAAAGAACTCTCCAAGGACATTTGAACAGAGGATTCTGGAAGATGCTAAATCCTTCCCTAGAAGAATTAATCTCTGGTAGTGGCATGACTGCCACTGTCGTTCAGGGCACTGGCCTAAGTCTGGCAACCTCACCTCCCCACCCCGAGCACCTCTCCCACCTTGCAGGGTGAGGCAGCCCCTGAGTGAGATAATCTGTAAAAGTTCTTAGCTCTATGCTGGGCCATGACAGCTGCTGCAGGTCACCCACTTACCCAGTTCATGGGTCTCCCTGCCCACAGGAAGTGTGTGACATGTCCTCTGTCCCCTGATACTGCAGCCAACACATCTAAAGCCCTTTCATCAATGTCCAGGTGGTCAGCCTGCCCATCTGGCCATTGTTGGCTGGGTATCTCACCTTCTTCCTACACGACACTCAATCATTCACCGGCATTTCCACACCCTCCAACCCACCAGCACTGAGCATTCATCACTCTAATTGCTTTCATGGAAGTTGCTGGTGGAGTTGCAGGAGAGGTCACTTCCCCAAGCCGCGGCCTTTCTCCCGTCTCCTCAATTCACTTTCCCTTGGGGAGCAAAAGGGTGCATCTTTCTCCTAGGTTCCCCGCCAAGACCATTTTTTCCCTTTGTCCCAAGTGCATTTTTAACCTCAAGCACGTAACAAGACTTTCTGACCAATGGCTCTCAAAGTGTGGTCCCCAGGTCAGCAGCATGAGTACCCTGTGGACGATGGTCAGACATGCGAATTCTTGGGTCTCACCCTAGACCTACAGACCTGAAAACTCTGGATGGAACTTGGTATCTATTTTAATGCCCTCCAGATGATTCTGACACTTGGCCAAGTTTGAGAAGCTTGGTGTAGACAGCGCTGGTGCTCTCTTCCTTGGAAGATTTCTGGCAAATCAAAGTGTCTTCTCCTTGTTATGAAAGTTTCAAGGGGAGTTGGGCTTTGGGGCAGGCAGTTCAGCTTCTCCCTCTTTAGTCAAAAGATCGTGGGCTGGAGTCATCAGACCTGGGTTCTGGTCTCGTCTCTGCCCCCTACAGGTTGGGCAACCCTGGGGAGAGTTCTCCAAGCCTCGTTTTCTTCCTCAAATGATATTCTCCCTTCTACCTTCTCCAGGATTCTTGTGTGTCTCGGAGGAGATCAAAGACATAGAGTTCTTTATAAACTGTAAACCCAGAGGAGTGTAGGGTCGCTGTGTGACTTTCAGGCATCCTCCCAGGTGGAGTCACCAGTGGTCTCTCTCTCTCTCTCTCTCTCTCTCCTCTCTCTCACACTCATTCTCTCCCCCACTGAACAACCTCTGAGTGCTGAAGGCCTGGGTCTCCTGCTGACCAAAACAGGGGTGGGAAGTACAGGGCCTGTGGGAAACTGGATCTGAAGCATGCTGGACGTGGGCAGGCCTTGCCAGAAGGTACCCTCCACATCTGACCTCGGCTCCTTCGACAGCTGCTCTGCCCCTGCAGGCTTTGCCCTCCCAGAATCCTGAGCTGAAGGGAGAAGAGGAGAACGTGGGTTGAGCCAACACTGTGCAGGCTTCTTCCAATATATTATCTTATTCATACCCCCTGATTGCAGAGTGAGCGAGAGTGAGAGTGAGAGCCTCGAGAGAGAGAGCGAATCAGACTGCCCCAAATCCCTTGATGAGGAAGCTGAGGCTAAGACTCATCCAGTCTCCATTACTCTACCAAGTTATAGCACTTTCATTATCCTGAGTTCTTTTTACTCTTGTATCTCTGCAAATATAAATTTTTCCTAATTGTGTTCCCAAGCTTTATACACTTTTCTTTTTTGCACGAAACACTTCAAAAACATTTTAAAAGGTGTTATGTAATCTTCAAAATGGCCATTTTATAATTTGGGCATATTATAAATTTGTTGAACTATTTTCAGACTGTGGACATTTAGATTGCTTTTAAGCTTTTTGAGGGGTGCCTTTAAATTATGTTGCAGTGCCAATATCTTTGGAAATTTAGCTTTTGGATTCTTTTAGAAATATTTCCATGGAGCGCGATCATTGTTGTGTCATAGTGTATCAATCATTTTATAGCTCAAGAAACTTTCCGAATTACTTTCTAAGATACTCTGCCACTAGCAACATTGAACTTACCAGTTTCCCTGCAACCTTGCCAGCATTGGGAATCACTGTTATTTATTATTTTTGCTTATGTAATAGCTGTCATGTGGCACAGTTTCCATTTGCATTTCTTTAGTAATTGGTGGTGTCAGAAATTTTTTTCTATATTATTTTATTATTTTTACTTCCTTCTGGGGAAGTTTTCTCCTGTCTTTTGCATGCTGTCTTAACATTATAATTATTTGCATAAGCTCTTTATATAGATATTAGCTCTCTGGTAGTTTTGATTATTTGCTTATTTGTGGTAATATTTTTCCCCTGCTCAACCTGGTTTTCAAACTGAGATCTGTAATCACATAACTCGGTGTACCTCTAATTTATGATGCTTGATAAGTCCATGGTATTGCCAGAGGCTGAGCACTGGGAATATTGGAAGTTTAATTTGCAATGAAATGAATTGGCTTTCAATTCAATCTGCAGTCTAGGCAGGGATGGATTTCTGAGTGTCTGATGTCTCAAGTCCAGTGCCCACTGAGCAATTTGGCATTCTCCCCTCCTTTGCTCTTATTTCCTCTTTTCTTCTTCATTTTAACTCCTTTAGCTGAAGACAAACCCAAATAAGAAGGCTTCAAGTAAATGATGAGCTCTGTGGCCACCAACAGTCATTGCAAAAGCCATGACCTATGGGAACTGATTCCTTTCATGACCTGTTGGGACACCCACCCAAACTACTCAAGGTATCTTTCGGTGTTCCCTGGGCCCCAGGTAGGGCTGGCTCTGTCTACTCATGACTGCCTATTTGGCCAAGGAGACTGTTGAGTCAGACAAACAACTATTCTTAATGGGTGGCTTTCAAAATAATCACCCACTGATTTGCCTCTTGTCAGTGCATTGATTTCCTCTTCCAATGGAACCAAGTTGAGTTAGAGTAGAAGAAGCACTGAACTTCGGATCTATAGGCCTTGGTGCAACTTCTACTTGTCCTTTCCGGCCATGTAAGCTGAGAGGGCCACTGACTTCTCTGACTCCCAGCTGCCTCCCCTGAAGAATTTAGATTATAACCTCCAAGTCACCAAATGTTCAAGCTGGAAGGACTTTCTACTTACCATTCCACTGAAGTCACACAACAACCCTCAAAAGTTGGTTCTATTTATTATCCCCACTTTACAACAAGGTAACTCAGTTTCAGTGTGGCTAAGCAAAGCAATCTGAATGAGGGTGTTAGTGCTGACTAAATGTTGGCCCCATCCCATATTTTATATAAAAACATTTATATCAATATTCTCAGAGCAATTCCTAGGGCACAACCATTCTAGTCGTTGATTACTGGCAACCTTCTAACTCCTATAGCTTTAATTTGCATGGTAGTCAAGGACTGTATCAGAAGCAAGGGAACTATATGAGCTCACATTGCCAGGAAGGCATGGGGAGTAGCTTGCAGGAACAAGGGCCTCAAAGAACAGAGCAGGGGTTTATGCCACCAAGACGCTGTCTCTGTTTCACTCCCCATCTCCCTCAGCTCTCTAATAATCTCCAAAGGGTTCTGTTTCTTCCTGCTGCCAACAGGATTTCTCCATAGGTGAGAGAAGATGGCCACCTAGGTCTTAGCTTCAGGTTCTTTTGCCAGCAAGGCAAGGCTCCTTCTGTCTCAGATTCAAATAGGGTAATCCCAGGGGAGAGCCTGTTTGGTCTGGCTTGGGTCAAGAGAGTTGGATCTGGGCAGTAGGGGGTCTGTGGTTGGCCAGACTGGGGTCATATGCTTAATCCTCACCATGGGAGCCAGGCATAGGGTGGGACTTCTTTAGCAGAGCAAGACAATTAGGAGAGCTTGTTGGTGTGACCAAGTAATATACCCACAACCCATCCCCTTGTGTGTAGTCCATTGTCTCCTTGAAGTGACAGTTGTAGATTCCAGGAATACTTTTGCTGGATGAGTGATTTGGGGAAGTGATTTTTATCTTTCTAAATAATCCTGTTTATCCCAGTGGAATGAGAAATAGTGTGGGTTTTGGTTTTTATTACATTTATTTTGGTTCACCCCCTAGCAGCGGTGGAGCTCATTTATAAAAGTTCTATATAATACTTCGTGTGCTTGCAAAAATTAATGGATCCCTGGAAAGAATCCCGATGGCCTTGCAGCATTGAAACATCTTGGTACTCAGAATTTCTAAAATTCTGTAGCTGAAAGAATGCTCAAGAATTCACTTAGCTCAGGTCCTTTGGGCAGGTATCTTTCCTTCCAGAAATTCATCAGGTATGGAATCTTTCTGGCCTCCTTTGGTGAACTTGGTGGGCATTTGTAATTCTTGGCCACCTGGAGTCTGAACTTCCTTCCTGTCTTTGGAGCATCACCTCCCTACCTCAGGGGCTAGAGTCCACTCCTAAGATGACCAATTGTCCTAGCATGGCTAGGACTGAGGAGGTTTCCAAGATGTGGGACTTGTAGCTTTAAAACTAGGATTATCCCAGGCAAATCAGGGTCCATCGGTCACTGTATGTTAAAAACATCAGCCACTCACCTCTCAGCCTCCCTGGCTAAGGATGGGTGCATGACCCAGATCCTCCAATCAGGCACAGACTCAGATTTGATTCAGAGGCTGCTGATTGGAGGATACAGGGATGGGGGGGGGATTAGAGGGGCAGAAATGATTGCTACACCACCCACAATTGGCTAGTATCTTTTCTATTTAAAAAAATTTCAACTGAAAACAGTGTTTACAACAGAAGATATATTTATTCTTCTTTTGTTTCAGAAAAACTGAAACTACGGTTTTCTTCTGCTGTCAACAACAGTAACACAATAATCAACACAGAAGACTTCTGTGACTCCAAAATATGTAGGGGTTTCTCCCCACAAGCAAACAAGTAGTCATTTTGCCACTGATTGTCTAACTGGGTGTTCTCCAATTTAATTCTGACACTATTTACCTGGAAATAATGTGTTTAAGAGGCCACATCTTAGTTTTACACCATAGACTCAGTTATCCCCTGTGCCTCGGTTTCTCCATCAATAAAGTGGGGATAAAATGCCCTCTTCAATGGGCTGTGGGAAGAACCAAATGCAATGGAATAATAATTATTATATTATCATGATAGTATAATTATATTTAACCATGATAGCGATATTATTACATAAAAAATAATAATAATTATTGCATGGACTAAGAGCATGGACTCTGGAACCAGACTTCTGGGTTCTGATCTTGGCTTTGACACCTACCAGCTCATGACTTTGAGCAAGTTCCTCAATTTCCTTGTCTGTAACATGGGAACAGTAATAACAGTGCCAACTTCTTAGGATCATTGGGAGGCTTAAATGAGTTAATATATGTGACAATACAATGGCTGCGATAATATTTGCTTTTAACAGTAAGTGTCACTTGGACATATTCACCATCATCCTCACCACCCCACTATAGTCATTGTGGAGAAATATGAGGCCCAAATAGGTCAGCAACAATTGGGTAAACTATAGAGGAAAGGGAGCCTGGGGGTGAAATTTATAAGGAATTTACTAACCGTAGTAAGAGTCGTAAAAGCTTGCTGACTGCTGTGAATCATTGTTGTAAACTAACCTTTAACTGATTGTTGTAAATGGAAAAGTAGTTAACCGTTGCTATAAATTAACCCTATCTTAAGAAAAATACCCTGATCAATCAACTGTCTTGCAGACCCCTCATATGTCATATAGATAACTTCACTCTTGCCGACCCCCTTGTGTATCACATAGGCAACTTCCCTGGTGCTGCATGTAAACTCCCCAGCACAGCCCTATAAAACTTCCCTCTAGCCCCTGCTTTGGTGCAGACAGCAGACACACACACTCTCTCTCTCTGCTATATTGCCTGTTGCTCCCTTTGCAATGTATCCTGCCTTTAATGCATCTGCCTTTCTTGATTCACTACTGTCTTGGTGAATTCTTTCCAGTGCCCGTGTGAAATTTGGCCTCAACTGTTCATACACACAACAGTCATCATTCCTTTAAACGTCCCATTATTCGCCTTAAGCACAGCTGTTCCACATTATACACCACGTGGGGCACTTACAACAAAGGCCCAGGGCTTTCCTCAACTCTTGCTTTCATCCTAGCTACCAAGTTGTAGGTGAGCAGGCTGTGTACACTTCTCATCTGCCAGTTTGGTGCTATGTAAAATGTCACCTTTCCACATCATACCTTCACTTTTGAATTTACTTTGAGATAGAGGGAGGAGAAGAGATGTTATTGTACCTATTTCACAGAAAATAAAATTGAGGCCCAAAGCAATTTTCTCAAGGTCACTAAGCAAGGACAAGGCAGAAGGGGAAGGAGATCCCAGGGCATTGATACCTGGGTCAATGCCTGTCTTCTCTCTACTCTCAAAAGCCCTGCTCCTATCCAGCCTCCTTAAGGAGAACATCCCACCACCCCTCACTGGACCCAGCAGATAATGCTTGATTTTTAGAGCTATTGCTCTAATTTCTGTTTTTCCTGCAGATGTAACACGTGCTTAGAATTAGCTTTAAATTACGTTCCTGAAATTGTCATCCAAAAGATCACCTGGATGGCTAAATAGTAGAAAGAAGAGCTTTATTGGCAATATCTGTTTGCAAACTAGGAGGAGAGAGTCTCCAATGTGTACTGAAGGTGCTCTCCCTTGAAGAAGGAAAGGGCCGGTTAGTTTTTATGCCCACAGGGTCTGTGTCACATAGAGTCATACATATTCAGCAGTTCTAGGGAAATACTATACATATTTATGAGAGGAGTCAAGCGTATGCATGATGAGTAAACAAATATGCAAAATACATCTCATGGTCACATGGTGGCAGTATTTTAGCATTAAAATGAGGTAGAATTTGGCTCTTTATGTCAACAGGTAAACTATAGGACACAAAGACAGTTTGTGGCAGTTATCTATAAGCTGCTGAAATTGGCTTAAGATCTGCAGTTGCTTATCAGGAAAGAATGTTTGTGAGGTTGGTGCTCTGCCCAATCAGAGTTGTAGTGGTCTGGGTTGTAAATTAAGAGTTAGCAGGGGTTTGATAATTTGCCTGACTGCTCCTATGGATTAATTTGAGTTTCATGCTAGAATCAAAGATGGAGAACTCCTCAAAAGACAATGTTTGCAAAACTGAAGAGGAGTCAGGTTGATTGGTGAGGACAGTGTGAGTTAAGACTATCTGGCTTGGTCTTTTTCATGTTTGCCTCCTCTGCTACATGGTGAAATTGTTCAGGGATTTGACTATCATGTTCTTTGCAGAATTCCTTGTGCCCAGATGTGAGGTGGCATCTCCAGTCTCTTGCTATGGAGATGATATTAACTCGGAGCCCCATCTCCATTGCCTGTAAGTCTAAACCCCTCCCCCAAGTCTCAGTGAGTTCCCAGGAGGAGTTCCTTTCTTTCTTTTTTTTTTTTTTTTTTTGAGTTGGAGTCTCACTCTGTCACCTAGACTGGAGTGCAGTGGCTGCTGCCGGCCACCACAGCCTCGACCTGCTGGGCTCTGGCGATCCTTCCACCCCAGCCTTCTGAGTAGCTGGAATTACAGGCACGCACTACCACGCCCGGCTGATTTTTTGATTTATTGTAGAGATGAGGTCTTGCTGCCCAGGCGGGTCTCGAACCCGCGGGCTCAGGCAATCCACTCACCTCAGCCTCCCAAAGGCACGGGATTACAGGCTGAGCCTTTCTTATGGTGACTTTTAACTCCGAGCTCCTGCTTCTTTGACTTACAAGTCATCTGTTGGGAGCCAGCCGTGGAGGCCCGCCTGAGCGTGAGGGATCCAGACAGGCTGTGGACCCTGAGACCACTAGGATGAGTTCAGGAGCTGATGGCCCATTCCCTCTTCTCTTCCTTGCTGTTTGGCATGTCCCACTAGCAGGGACTTTGATGATCTAAGCACGAAGCTCTGAGAGTACGACAGGCATGGCTTACTTTAGGAGTCCATTGTTCCTGTTTCTCACAGACTGCGGTTTCGGCTTTAAACTTAACATAATTCAAACTCAGGTCACATTTGGGAGCCTTTAATATGGTACAAGCTTCTTTTAAGATTTAAAAGTATATTTGTAGAATTAGTATATACATATAAAGTGCTGTTTCAACCTTAATAATATAAATAATTATCTAGAGTTACTAGAAACGGCCCAGCATGAACTTTGGGCTGGGCCACATTCCTAAGGGCCCGATGCGTACTTTGGACTGGGTTGCATTCTTTTAAACTGGTTTTTAGCTACTGTTAGTATAGGGTTTTTCTACTTATTATAGAAATTGAATTTATTTTATTCATAGAAAGTATTGTAGAATAGGTTATGCTATGTCAGTGAATTATGTTAGTTCAAGCATGATCAATCATGATATTTTGAGGTTTAATAAGAATACAGCTAACTTTAGAAATTTCATTGTTCCCATTTTCTACTATTGTGGTTTTGGTTTTAGTACAATTTACAGTTTATATTTGGGTTTTATTTTTAGAAGATTTATTGCTGATGATCAGCTTTATATACTAGGATTAGGAATTAGAAACTTTTATAGAAATTAAGATAGATATATAGGATTTTAGAACAGTCATTTTGTTAAGAGATTGTTAGCAATTGTTCCTAGAAACGGCCCAGCATGATCTTTTGACTGGGCCACATTCTTTAGGAACTGGGTTGGGCTATAATTAAGAGTTTCTATAGTGTAGGTAGAATTAGCGTAAAATAGAAAGGAATTAAGATTTAAGTTAGTCATTAGGTGTTGTGTATGCATAAGTTTTAAAAGTTATTGGTCACTGGAATATTATGATGTTAGAAATTGTTGTATTTCTTTTGAGGAATATTAACCAAGCATGAGGAACAGTGAGATAATTTTGGGATTGCCCTTCCTCATGCTTGAGGAAACACCTGGTGGGTGGGGGACGCCCCTCACCCACCTGGTTTTGTGTTCATGTAAATGTCTTGTGATTTAATTGGGATTGTCCTTCCTCATGCCTGAGGAAACACCTGGTGGGTGGGGGATGCCCCTCATCCACCTGGCTTTGTGTTCATGCGAAAGACTTGTGAGACTGTCTGTGTAAAATTTGGGGATAAATACCCGCTGTAACTTCCAATAAATGGCTTCTGCACTAGACAGAGTCTAGTCTCTTTCTTTCTTTCTTTTACTATCTATCCTACAGAATTGGCTTCTGCACTAGACAGAGTCCAGTCTCTTTCTTTCTCCCCCCTTTTTCTTTCTTTATCTCTCCAGAATAGTCGCCAATGCCGCCACACCTCATAAGGGACCCCCTAAATCTCTTTGTGGGGGTTGGCCCCCCGCAGTCATCCTGGTTTCTCTGGTTTGCATTTGAGGGGTCTAGATGTGAAGTTTTAATTTCTCTTCTGATCAACACCTCATGCACACATGGACATTTGCAAATGGAAAGAGCAGGAAGAAAGGTTGAATCACCACATGATGACTGAATTGGGCAGAGGACAGCTTTGTGTGAGCCCTGCCCCCTTGGCCTTTTACAAATCTATTCAAGGTCTCCCATTTCGGGCCATCTCATCTCCATTCTCTTTCTCTCCTTCCCTTCCTTTCTTCCTTCCTCTCCACAGTCTTGAGAAATTCCGGTGAGTAGCAGTTTGGTTCTTTCTTTCTTTTAACCCTTATGTCCTCACTTGACACTTCTTCTCCCCTATGTCTCATCAAATAAAAATAGATCCCTCAGCAGGATGAAATGTTCGCCCCACTCTAAATGGACAATGTCGGTTGAAATGCCCAAGTCTTCAGCCCTGGCCTCCCTGCTCTGAGACTTCTTTCCTGCCGTATAGCCACCATTACGCTTACAGGGTCTTTGAAGTTAAGAAGATTTTGTCTGAATCTCAGCTCTGCCACTTGGTTGGCAAGACCCCTGCCCTCTGTGGACCTCCATTTTCTTGCAATTTTCAGTGAACCTGCTGTAACAGAGATGGGGCAATATTCATGAGTGACCTCCATTAGGACCACACAGAAGTTGTCACCCCAACAGGTCATGTTGGACTTAACATTAAACTAAGTGAAAATCATACCCAGTGTTTATAAGGATTACAGCTCTCAGGGAAAAAAATCCCAAGGTGTAAAAATAATGTCATACTGTAAAAATTGCTTGGCAAAAAATATAACCCCAGGCTTCCTATTTTGATAGAGTAATGTGCTAGTGTCTGTTTTGTAGCTGAGTTTTCCTTTCACTCTGCTTTAGAACAAAGCTGCCCTAACATCGATTTGCCACTGAGCAAACTTTCCAGATAACCCTGTGGGCAGCCTGGATGATTACATGTAATGTGGAGCATCATCTTGCTTTTGGGATTCAACAAATCCAGTCTTTTCCCATCTGCTGTGCTCACTACTCACACAATAAGTCTTTAAAACTCCCTCACATTTGAAAAATTTAATCACTGAGATTGCTCACGGGGCAAGTAGGACAGGGGCTATAAATCCTACTTGATAGCTGAGTGGGCTGGGGGTTAGGGGGTAAGGAAACTCATCCAAATCCAGCTGCAGGTGGAACTCAAGACTGGTGAAGGAGTCTGGGGTTCTGCCTGACTCACCGTTGCCTGGGCATGTCCTGCCCCTGCTGAGCTGAGCCCTAGGCCACAGGGGTATCTGATTGGTCAGCTGAAGCTCTGCTATGTTCCTCCCTCTGGGGATGCCCCAGGCCATTTGCACCTCTGAACTCATGAAGCAGAGGAGGTGAGGAAAGAATCAGTGTGCCACAGCCAATGGTTGGAGACTTAGAGAAGCCCACCTCAGCCGGCCCCATGCTACTTTGCTGTGTGCCCTAAGGCAGGATATTTCACTCCTCGGAGCCTTCCCTAGACAGTCCAGACCTGGCTGTCTCTTGAACTAAATGAAATTGTGTGGTGGGTCACTTGTGGCCTTCACCCCTTTTGGCATTTCTTTTTGCCCTATCCCCTTCCAGATGATGCCTCTATTAGAACTGGCCCCAGATTGCTGTGGTTTTGAGTCTTTTAGATGCTTTCCATAGCTTTTCCATTTCTTTTCTTACTGTCAACTGCTGCCTCTTGTTACTACCAGCCACCTCCTAAATTTCTGTCCCTTCTTAATTAATTATTTCTAATCTACTGTGATCCAGAATACCAGATAACCAACTTTGTTAAAATTCTGCCTCAAACAACCTGGCTCTGCCCCTCAGTAGCTGTGACACTGGTAAATAATACTAATTAGAACTATGACAGGTGGCATAGTCACTATGTGCTAACACTCTGTTAAGCACTCTGTACATATTATACATTTCTGAGCCTAATTCCTCAGAAAATCACAGTGCAGGTATTTATTCCAGGGTCCTTGTGAGGATTCACATGGACAATTCAAGCACTGTGCTTACGACAGAACTCAATAAATGGTAATTCCCTTCCAGTTCTGGGCCCAGGTCTCATCACTGGTAGAACTGATTTAATTTCACCTGTTCCCACCCATTCAAGGAAAGTGAACGAATGCTGGGTATGAGTGCAATAGATGACTTATTCCAAATATGTAATTTCCCCCTTTTTCTGGTTTCTTAAAGAAAGGAAGCTCTTTCTTCCCATTGAGATAATTTACAAATGGAAAGTGAATTCCGACTCACATTCTGTCTTTGTGAAATTTTGCTCCGGGTGTACCCTGAGAACCATCAGCCCATCGTCACTCTCTGCAGCCACTGCTAGGCACCTGCGGAAGCTTTGAGAGGTCCTGTCACATGTGTGCTGTCAACTTGTTTTTCTAGCAAAATTGGCTGGGTATGCGTTTTTATATAAATGGCCTTGTTAGATAACCACAAGGCCTCTAAATTCAACACACACACACATTTTGATAAATAGTCCGTGTCATTTATCCCTATAGGATGGAGAGTTTTTTAAATGCCAAATTCTAGAGTAGACCCTTTGTATTCACTAGTTCTTTGACTCTCAGAGCAACCATGAAAGAGAGGAACTGACTCATGTGAAATTAAATTTAATTTTTTTGTGGTTGCTACAATGAAGTGTCAGAAGCAATTATTTTGATGACATCTTTTTGACCCCTCCTGTGGTTTAGACTGCCTCCTGCCTTTGCCAGAAAGGAGTCAAGAATGAGGGCACCCACGTCTGCCTGTAGGCTCCCTTTTCTGGTGGGAGGCATTGAATCATAGGCTGCCACTTTCTGTGTCTAGGGAGGTAAACAAGAACTGTGTTGGTTGGTCTCAAAGATTACTGGATTCCATGGACCACCCTCTCTGATCACAGTTCATCAGGGACACTGCTTATTATTCTGAAAACGAAACCCACCCCCCACCCCCATTGCTGTGTCTTTCTTTCTTATCTTGGGAGGCTGTTTGCGGACTATGGCAGCAAATACCCTTTTCTCTTAAATTTTCAAGGCTCCTGTCAAGTATGGATCCCTGTTCATTGCAAAGGATGGGATATGATTTCTTTCAAATGGGCTGGGTCAAAAAAATGCTGAGTAAGGCCACCACACGGCCCTCTTGACTTGAAAGAAACTGGAATCAAATACAGTGTGGCAAGAACAATGACATGGATGTAGCCATAGCTTTCCTGACACCTCGAAGGATCCTTTGCTACTTCCTTTGGACTCTGGTGGTGAAGCTCCTGCTCCAGAGTGGACTGGGGCATTTGCTGAACCCAGAAAGATTTCTTTACACTGGGGAGGTTAGGGAAGCATCACAGAGAAAAAGAATAAATTGAGTATTTGGAGGGCTGGAGGATGGGTTGAGATGAACTGAAGAAGGAAGTCACTGTGGCCCACGCACTTTGAGGTAAGGAGTTTAGTGGAGAGAAGGAGAAGAGGTTCTTGAACAGCGACTATAAGAGCCTCAGAAATTGGGGCTGAAGAGGGGTTCCAGCATGTTCTGATGGGTGTCCTACAGTAGAATCCCCCTTTGGAGTTTTGTAAAGACACTTCTGTAAAGGCTTAATCAATACATATTTACCTTGCTTTTCACAATGACCCATGCTTTAAGACAAGCATGTAAACAAAAACAAAGGAAGAAACTCAGTACACATATATATTTGCATGTGTTTTATGAGCAAAAAGAACCATGAAGTAACAACTGGTCACTCCAAGGAGCAGGCCTGGGGTGGAGAAGGGAGACTGAAGTTTTCCTTGGTTTGACTTGTTATAATAGGCATTTATCACTTTTTAAAATTTGAAATAATTGAATAATTTGAAATAATGGAATGATTTGAAATAACTTACCAGGAGAGTTGCACAGAGACTTCATGTACCCTGCAGATGTTAACATGATATACTTATCAAAACCAAGAAATCAATGCGGGAACAATACTATTAAGTCAACTACGACTTTGTTCAGATTTTACCGGTTTTTCCCACTCATGTTCCTGTTTTCTTCCAGATCCCACATTACATTGAGTCCTGCGCCCTCTTGTTCTCCTCCGATCTGTGACTGTTCCTCAGTCTTTACTTGTCTCTGATGACCTCAACGGTGTTGAAGAGTAAGGGACCCGGTATTTTGTAGACTGTCCCTTAATTTGGTCTGATGTTTTCTCATAATTTGGTTATGGATTTTGGGAAGAATGCCACCAAGGTGGTGTGCCCTTCTCCCAGAATGATACTGGGGGTACACGACACTGGTATGTCTGTTATTGGGATGTTAATCTTCGTCACCTACTTAAGGGGGCTTTGGCCTGCTTTCCTCACTGTAAAGTTACTACTTCCCCTTTTGTAAGTAATTAACTATTTGAGGGGACATTCTCTCTTATTATCTGATGTCTTCTCAGTATTTTATATCTCCTTTAACTCTCTAACTTTGGTATTTTTTATGGATCTGGCAGCTGGTGCTTTTCTGTTTTCTTCATTCCGTCTCCACTTCTCGTTGGAATTCTTCTGCTCTTTCTCACTTATTATTTATTCAGCCATTTTTTATGTCAGGATGGGCGTATGGTTATTTATTTTGTTCTTTGGGTTACAAAAAAGTTATTGTTACTTATTTTATTGCTCAGATTGTTTCAGCTTTGGCTGCTGGGAACACTTTCAGGTTGGTTCCTGTGCCTTTTGATTCATGCATTTCTTTTGTAGTTTAAAAATACAGCAAAGTTCAGTTCAAATTGCTGTTTACTGCTTTTTATTTTGTTTTTCGTGGTCTTTCATCTGAATGGGAGAAGATGCTGAGACTAGCCATGAAGCAGTTCAGATTTATTTGAGTTATGTGAAAAACCCTTTAAAAAATATCCTTCTGTCCCTCCATCAGTCCCTCCCTCTCTCTCTCTCTTCTTCTTTTATTACATAAGGCACAATTCTCTTTGGCATACGAGGCTGAATAATACCAGAACATAGATTCAAGCATTTACTAGGCTATGAAAATAACTTCTGAAATAGGGTTTTTTTTAAATCACAAAGAATAACAAGAATTTCATGTTGTTGAAGAGACTCATGAAATCCCTAAACTTGAGTATTACCAAAATTTTACTTGGAGAGTAAATTACAAATTCCACAGTATTGTTTTGTCCGATTTACAGTCAAAGGCTGAAAAGATAACTTAGCTGAGAAAATCAAATTTCAAGGCTAATTCATCCCCAATAAGGGAAACGTGTGCTCCCTGCTTGTCTGTGCATGCTGTGCTGAAAAAGAATCTGTGTTCCAGAGTCCTGGATGGTATCTTTGAATCATAGTCAAACTTCTTTGAAGTAATGTGTTTAATGTGAAAACAGACAGAAAGAAAGAAGGATTGGGTGTCTACAGAAGTTATTTTATCAATGCTAGGTTCACAATTAGCATTTTGGACAATGACACAACAAAAGATTAATCTTTTCAGGATGTCTTATCACTGCCAAGCTTTGGAGAGAAAACTACACTGGAACCGCTCACTCTTGCTCCCAAGGCAGCCAGCCTGTAAGAAATTGTGCTAGGATATCAGCCCACATGTCTTTTTGTGTGCGAAGATTTGAATGCTGATGCCAGAATGGTGTGGGGAAATTGACCTGGCTGGAATTAAGGAAGACCACAGTTGCTCTATTTTTGGAATATCCAGGGAAAGGCCTTTTCAAATTTGCAAGAATGTTAACTTTCTATATAGCCAGTTGTAAACAGATACTCAGGACTTGCCTGAAGCCCCTGGGTCTTTTTATTTATTTACTTATTTAAATGCTTAAAAAATTCAACTAAAAAAAATTTTTTTTTTTTTGAGTTGGAGTCTCACTCTGTCACCCAGACTGGAGTGCAGTGGCCGCTCCCGGGCACCGCAGCCTCGACCTGCTGGGCTCCGGCAATCCTTCCGCTTCAGCCTTCCAAGTAGCTGGAATCACAGGCGTGCGCTACCACACCCGGCTAATTTTTTGGTTTATTGTAGAGATGAGATCTCACCAAGTTGCCCAGGCGGGTCTCAAACCCGCGGGCTCAGGCAATCCACTCACCTCAGCCTCCCAAGGCGCGGGATTACAGGCTGAGCCACCGAGCCCGGCTGTGCTGAGCCACCGAGCCAGGCTAATTAAAATGTTTTAAAGTCATGGGGTCTTGCTATGTTTCCTAGGCTGGAGTGTAACCCTGGGTCTTTTTTTTTTTTTTTACCACTTGGATACATTCACCCCCTGGCTTCTGTGTGCTTTGCTTCTGGGGATCTCAGCCACTGGTTTCTTCTAGGACTGCTCTCAGGCTACTGAGGCCTTTTGCCTACAGATTATCTATCTGTCTGTCTGTCTGTCTATCTATCTATCTATCTATCTATCTATCTATCTATCTATCTATCTATCTATAACCCCTGAGGTGGCTGTGGCCAATGACTCTAGGGATTGGGTGTGAAAACCCAGCTCCCTCGTGGGGTGGGTGGTGAGGGATTCTCAGGTGTAATGCACCTTCCAGAAATGATCCCCTTGCTTGGTGTTTCCCCCTTCCTTGTCCTTGTTCCCCCACTCCTCATAGTTTTCTCCTTGGTAAACCTCTTGCAGCTCCATCTTCCCCAAGGGTCTGTTTCTGGGAAGCTCAGCCTAAGACACGTGGCATACCTGGCAGATACATTCGAGATTTTGAAAAAGTTGCTGAGAGAAACTTCAAGAAATATATTTCCATCTCATTCCTCAATATTGTATATGTCAAGAGATGATAGCCCACTTTCATCTATAGTTACATTATATTAGTGTTAAACATTTTCGTGTTTGGATTTGGTGATTTTGTTTTAAAAAAAAAAACTATTTTGTTGAATGTGTCTGCAGAATGGATTCTGGGGATACATCTTTTTTTCCTGATGTTGTGGCTGACAAGCACATTTGCAACTCTGTGAGAAAACCCTTTCTCACCAGGGTTCAGTTTTTGTTGTCAGATCTCCCAGAGGTGTTTTGGGAACTCAAGTTTGACTTAGCGGCCAAGACAACTTAATCAAGTTGACTTTACAGATTTGGGGGGCTAAATGATCTCCTTGATATTCTGAACACCAGTAGGCATCCATTGTACATCATATCCCATTTTTGTCAATATAAAGAAAAGGCAGGAAATGGTGCTGAAAATGATCTTGGTTATGTTTCAGCAGACACTTTTGACCAATAGAGAGGAACAGGGTAGGCAAACAGGTTGAGATAATGTGACTAAAATAACAATTCTATTGTCTCGAAGGGACAATAAACCATTTTCATCTAAAATTGCCACAGCTTTGCTTTGTTTTGAATAGTGATATTTAATTTGTTTAGACATTTCCAGTGACATGAAAGGAAGTGGGTGTTTTTTGTGGGTTTGGTTGTTGGGTTGATGGACAGGGAATAGAAGGCTGGGAGGGCTCCCTTAGTTCTTTCTCTGCTCTGACGTTCTTTGGTAATGAGATTTATTTATTTTTTCTTAGCAAAGACTTGCGTCTGAGCCCGGCTGCCCTTTCCCCCAGTTAGAGGATGTTGGGGAAGATGCATTAAACTTTGGTTTCAGGCCCAAGTGCCGAGGGACAGAGCCTGCAGAATGACGCCCTTCCCATGTCAACAAACAGTGCTAATGAATATGGTTGTTTTGGCTGATCTGGGACAATCAGTCGATGATCCAGGGTCCTCTTTAGCTGGACATTTTCTCTCTCTGCCCCTCCTTGTTCCTCCTTTTTCTCCCTTCTTCCCTCTCCCTCTTTTCTTCTCTCATTTCCCTCTCTTCTAGTTCATTTTCCTTTCTTTCTTCCTCTTCTCTTTTCCCTTTCTCTGGTGGCAGCTGAAATGCACCTATCCCAAAATAATTGCAGTCGGCTTCTTACCTTTTTGACAATAAATGTTCCAGAGCATTGACGCCTGTTGAATGTGAAGCAGAAAATCCAGTGGAAAAGGAGTGGGTGTTGACAGCTGGGATCGTTCTTGCGTGAGGGTTCATTTGAAGGAAGACGTCTGTAGGGTATGGGCCTGTGGGTGCCAGACGCCAGAGAGAGTAAAAGATCGGTGTCTTGGGTGATGATTCACATCGAGACGTGACTTACAGGAGTCAAAAGATGTCTTTCTTGAGATAGGCTCAAGTTGACGGGATGATTTTAGCAACCTGTTGAGGTTGTCTTCTGGGTGCCTTAGTTTGCTTTTCTGTGAAATGGGAGCAAGTGTTGTGGCTCCTCAGGTTAGAGACAGTATAAGAGTCAAGAGCCCATTGGAAGACGGCACAGTGAGGAGGTTAGAGCACGGAGCCAGGAACCAGATCGAGGCTAGAGTTTCAGCTTTGCTGTTCTCCAGGTTTGTAATCTCCAGTGTGTACACAACTTCTGAAGATCTGTTTCCTCATCTGTGAAGTGAGGCATTTGGGCTTTCCAAAATGGGATTCATTTTCCTGGTTCAAAGCTGCGTAAAGTTGTTTTTCTCTCCCTCTTCACCCTCCTCCCTTTTGGAAACAGGGTCGCACTCTGTCTTCCAGGCTGCAGTGCAGTGGCACAATCGTGGCTCACCACAGCCTCGAACTCCTGGCCTCAAGCAATCCTCCAGCCTCAAACTCCTGAGTAGCTGGAACCAGGTGTGCATCACCATGTCTGGATAATTTTTGTCTTTGTCTTTTTGTAGAGATGGGGGAGACTTGCTATATTGCCCAGGCTGGCTTCTATCTCCTGTCCTCAAGGGATCCTCCTGCTTCAGCTTCCCAAAGTGCTAGGATTACAAAAGTGAGCCACCACACCCAACCTCCCTTCCCTTTTGGGTAAGTGGTTTTTAAAGCATTGGATTCGGTAAAGAAAAAACCAGTTGGTCAGAAATTGTGCTGAATGAAAGGGTGGGTGAATGGATGCTCTCAATCAGGGTGCCACACATGTCTGTGCCAGCTGTGCTACATATAACTCCAAGGAAAGGGGGGACACCGTTCATGAAGACTGCAGGGAATCCTGTGTCCTGGAGTTGTGCAACATGGTGGCCTGCTCCCAACTGACAAGCCTTCAGTGACCCGAAATTGCCAAGAAGAGCACGAGGCTCTTGAAGGATGTTAAGATCCTGTATACCCCTCCCTCTAGTTTAGTTTTCTAGGAGCTTCAAAACAACCTGGGTGGGCTCCCCATCTCTCCCCACAGAAACACAGGTCTGTGAGGGCTTTCTGGGTTTGCAGCAGCCATGGGGATCTGTGACCTGAGCCTCTGGCAGGGTATCTGGATCAGCAGATGCCTTGCGTGGAAGTGGGCCAGGAGGGACATAATCTGGGTCTTCAAGCCCTTCCACTAGACGCTACATTTTGTAAGTTAAAAAGCTAAAGAATCTCTCATTCTCTAACCAAGGAAAATATTTGCACCCCAGTCAGAAAGCACATCCTTTCTTTGCCAAGTACAGCCAGAAGAAAACAAAATTTTCCTAAAATATGCATAATTATTTAAACATTTAAAAACAAATTTATCTGTGTGCCTTCTACAATTACCTTGTGTGTCCCCATGGAAACCGCTCACTTGGAAATCCTTGTTAAGGTAAGGGTGTCTTCCAGCCAGGACACCCCAGAGGTTTTGGAGAGAGGTTGCTTGGTTCAACAGCTCACAGATCCGTAGCGCCCCCCTGCTGGACATTGCTGCTGTCACTGACTGTGGCATTCTTGGACTTCCCTGACTTGGAAACATTTCCAGCCGGACACCACTCATCCCCACCCTACTGCCCCCGGGGTTCCTGC
The DNA here is from genome assembly GCA_027257055.1 of Cephalopachus bancanus. Taxonomy (NCBI): domain Eukaryota; kingdom Metazoa; phylum Chordata; class Mammalia; order Primates; family Tarsiidae; genus Cephalopachus; species Cephalopachus bancanus. The sequence goes on along the minus strand of JAPVLO010000202.1, from coordinate 3,275,347 downwards.
CTGACCCTGACTCCCAACCACGTGTTCTTGATTTTCCCTGCATTTTTACCTCATTTTGCTTCTCACAAAGTGCTGGTGAAGAGAACAAAGAATGAGAGACAGGTCTGAATCTAGAGCAAGTTTTAGTTCCCGGCACTTCCTGGGACTCAGCTACGTGAGTGGGAGGGGTAGGTGATTTCCAGGTCTCCTTGTACAGAGCCATGTAGTGTGGTAAAGCATGGGCTTTGAGGTCGGGCCGATCTGGGCTTACATCTGAACTTAGAACTTGAGACAAGTTATTTTACCTCCATGAACTCTAGCCTTCTGTTGTGTAAGTGGGAAAATCATGATAATAGTTGTCCTGGGGTTATGGAGTTGAGGATCAAATGGGAGCACTATGCAAAGCCCATCTCAGGGCCTGGCACATTCATGGTCATGCTTACTTTGAGGCCGTGGCTATTTTCACTAACGTCACTCCGCTCTTCCAAAGATTGAACCTGGGAGGGAGCACATCAATTATAAATGATAGTAGGAACAGTTGCATGGATGTTGCCTTGGTATTTATTTTTCATTTGGAAAAATTCCAAAATGATTCATTTGCCTCCAATTTTTAGTGGGTTATGATCTGTCCCAAGTCAGTCACACTGGAGCCAGGGGCCATTTCTGGCCCCGTGGATGCCATCACATCCCCATCTGTGAATGCAGATTTGGGATGGAGACCGGAGTCAATGGTGTAGAAAATAACATCCGCCTAAGTGGCCCAGCCAGAGCCTGGGGACAGGAGGGCTGCGTGGGGAACGATGTCCTCTGATGTGTCACAACTGTAGCTCTGCTGTTCAGTTCCCAGCAGGGCCAGGCCATTCTGTCCGTGGGCTCAGCTCTCCCCTGCTCCTGCATGTCTGCTCTTCTCCCCCTCCTCTTTCTTTCTTTTTGTCTTGATGTTTGCTAACACATATAGTGCTTACTATGCCTGTTCAGGACTTCCCAGGAGTAAACTCATTTCACCCCCCAACAACCTTATGGGCTAGTTACTGTTATTATGCCCCTTTCAAAGGCGGGGACGGCAGTGTCAGTCTGCATCCTGACATCCACTGGAAGGAAGAACCCAGGAGGCACCATGTCAGGGCCGTAACGGGATACTCGATACTGATGTTTGGTATCAGGAGGGCGGCATGAGACCACATGCGTGCATTTCACATTCAGCGGGCACCCTCTGGGTTCTGCTAGGAGACAGTTCCCTACAGTCCTCTCTCATTTCTGCATGCCTTGAAATAGAGGCACTGTCTGACCTTGGTTCTGTGCTACCTTTGCATAGCAGACATCCTTGGGAAACAGAAACAGTGTCTCCCATGGGACAAGGGTGGGCATGCTTGTTTCCAGAAAATATCCAGGTTCTCTAAGCTCAGCACTGCTGTCCTGTGATGCAACCCACTGCTGATACAGGTATTAGGTTGGTGCGAATGTAATTGTGGTTTTGCAAGCTGAAATTTGCCATGTGATATTGGAATATATTCTTTTTTTTTTTTTTTTTTTTTTGAGTTGGAGTCTCACTCTGTCGCCCAGACTGGAGTGCAGTGGCCACTCCTGGCCACCGCAGCCTTGACCTGCTGGGCTCCAGTGATCCTTCTGCCTCCACCTTCCAAGTAGCTGGAATTACAGGCACGCGCTACCACGCCCCGCTGGTTTTTTGATTTATTGTAGAGATGAGGTCTCACTTGCCCTGGCGAGTCTCGAACCTGCGGGCTCAGGCAATCCACTCACCTCAGCCTCCCAAGGCATGGGATTACAGGCTGAGCCACTGAGCCCGGTTGGAATATATTCTTAATAAATATGGTTATTTTATACATCATTTTAATGCACATTTCTTGCTTTATGTTTTGTTTGACAATGACTTGTTACTTGCTGTTTATTTTAGATTATGGGAATGGTGTTAGACAAAATGAAATTTTATAGATTTTCTTATTTGAGTTCAAAATGGGTCGTAAAGCAGCGGAGACAACTACAACATCAACAACACATTTGGCCCAAGAACTGCTAACGAATATACAGTGCAGTGGTGGTTCAAGAAATTTTGCAAAGGATACGAGAGTTTTGAAGATGAGGAACATAGTGGCCAGCTATTGGAAGTTGACAACAGCTAATTGAGAGCAATCATCCAAGCTGATCCTATTACAGCTACACGAGAAGTTGCTGAAGAACTCAATGTTGACCAATCATTCAGCATTTGAAGCAAATTGGAAAGGTGAAAAAGCTCAATAAGTGGGTGCCTCATGAGCTGACTGAATATAAAGAAAACCATCGTTTTGAAGTGTAATCATCTCTTATTTTACACAACTGAACATTCTTAATTGGATTGTGACTTGTGGCCAAAAGTGGATTTTATATGACAACTGGCAATGACCAGTTCAGTGGTTGAACCAAGTAGGAGCTCCAAAGCACTTCCCAAAGCCGAACTTGCAGTTAAAAAAAAGGACATAGTCACTGTTTGGCAGTCTGCTGCCGGTTTGATCCACTGCAGCTTTCTGAATCCCAGTGAAACCGTTACATCTGAGAAGTATGCTCAGCAAATTGATGAGGTGCACCAAAAACAGCAACACCTGCAGCTGGCATCGGACAGCAGAAAGGGCCTAAATCTTCTCCGTGACAATGCCCGACCACACATCGCACAACCAGTGCTGCAAAAGTTGAACAAATCGAGCTATGAAGTTTTGCCTGATCCACCATATTCATCTGACCACTCGACAACCGACTACCATTTCTTCAAGCATCTCGATGACTTTTGCAGGGGAAACACTTCCACAACCAGCAGGATGCAGAAAATGTCTTCTAAGAGTTCGTCGAATCCTGAAACACGGATTTTTATGCTACAGGAACAAAGAGACTTATATCTCATTGGCAAAAATGTGTTGATTGTAATAGTTCCTATTTTGGTTAATAAGGCTGTGTTTGAGCCTAGTTATAATGATTTAAAATTCAGAGTTCAAAACCACAATTACTTTCACACTAGCCTAATATTCCCTGGCCGTCTTCGTGTAACCTGTGGGGACTGGGGCTCAGGGACTGGTGCAAAAACTTTGGCTGTCTGGCTACTACTACTGCTGTGCATGATATGGTCCTCTCTCTCTTACCCAGGTGTCTCTTCCGCATCTCCTTGTCTTCTTCCAGCATCCATGAAACTTGCAGACAGACTCATTTGTTTGCAAGTATGGTAGAGTCTCATCCCCTCCACAGTTTATGACAGATTCCAGGTCACATCTTAGAGAAGTTTGGGGTTCTAAAGATGAATTGGTCACCGTAGCTCCCACTTTTTCTTTCTTTTTTTTAAAATTTTTTATTTTTTACTTATTTATTTTTTGAGTTGGAGTCTCACTCAGTCGCCCAGACTAGAGTGCAGTGGCCACTCCCGGCCACCGCAGCCTCGACCTGCTGGGCTCCGGCGATCCTTCTGCCTCAGCCTTCCAAGTAGCTGGAACTACAGGTGCGCGCTGCCACGCCCGGCTAATTTTTTGATTTATTGTAGAGATGAGGTCTCGCCAAGTTGCCCAGGCGGGTCTTGAACTCACGGGCTCAGACAATTCACTCACCTCGGCCTCCCAAAGCATGGGATTACAGGCTGAGCCACTGAGCCTGGCCTTCTTTCTTTTTTTTTAGAGACACCACTCTGTCACCCAGGCTGGAGTGCAGTGGCATGATCATAGCTCCTAGCAGCCTTAAACTCCTGGGCTCTCAAGGAATCCTTCCACCTCAGCCACCAGGGTAGCCAGGAGTATAAGTGCATACCACTATGACCAGCTAATTTATCTATTTATTTTTTGTAGAGATGCGATCTCTGCAAAAGGCAAACTTGTCATTGTAATTATTATCATTGACCGGCCTGGTGGCTCGTGCCTTTAATCCCTGCACTTTGGGAGACTGAGGCAGGAGAATCACTTGAGGCCAGGGCTTGAGACCAGCCTGGGCAACATAACTCCCATACTTAAAATGCTCAAAGGCTAGTGGGAGTGGAAGGAAAAAGACACATGAGAGAATGACATACAGGCTAAAATGATGCGTACTTTCAGAGTAGATAAGGAAAGGGCAGTCTTTAGGTGTGGCTTCAAAGGGGAATCGGATTTTGATGGACTGGGAAGCTGGGGGAGGGAGTTCCAGGCAGAGGGAACAGAATGAGCGCAGGCACAGAGGTGTGAAGGCCAAGAGTGGATTTGGACAGCGAGGCATGGCCTGGACTGGGCAGCCTTGATGGCCCCTCCATAGTTACCCTCCTCCCATATCCTCCCCCACCCCCCGCCGCACACTGCTCACTGCCGGGAAACCTGGCCCCTGGTTTCCTTGTTCAGTCTGGGTGGGCCAGTGGGAGGTACCAGCAGAGAGGGATGTCAGGGTGTTGGTCCTTTTGGCTTCCTGCCTGCAAGGCTGCCTTGGGCTACCTGTGCTGTTTTTGGGGAAAGTCACTGTGCCCTGGGGGTCTCTACCCAGCCCTGCTGTTTCTGCATCTCCATAAACTCTCCTTCCTCTCACCTTTTGAGGCCCAGGGTGTGGCAGTGGCCCCATGGCAATTTGCCGCAACAGCACTCTCCCGTGCAACTCCCCACCCGTTCCTAGCAGGGACTGTGTGTGACTGTCCTCAGGAAAACAGACACTTCTCGTGTGATCCTGTCTTGAGAGAGCAGCTCTCCCTGTTGGGACCCGACTGGTACCGTGGCTGAGGGGGATGAGGTGGAAAGGATGTTAGGTCAGGGCTTTGAGGGCGTGTCTCGGCGCCTGACTGAGGAACAGTCTCCTAGTTTCACCCAGTTAGGCTCCACTTTTCCTTCAAGAGGCAACGCAGGTGCCTACTTTCCTGCAAGCCTCCCCTGGGCCCATGCCTCCACCCCCACAGCACTTTCTGACCTCGTTGTGATCACCTCCTTCTTCTCCCTCTCTCCTCACCGACAGCAGGTGTCTGGTTAATCCCCACCTTTCTTGCACTGCACACGACAAATGTCCATCGACTGAACCAGTCAGTGTGTGGATGGATGGGTGATGCGTGGTAGACGGATGAGTACTAGACCCTACGTCTAGTATTGGGGGCCGGGAGTGACGTGAGCAGACACATCGGTGCACAGGGCAGCCCCTGCCCTGCTTCCAACCTGGTTGGGCAGACATGACATGGACGGGAAGTCTCTAACCCTGAAAGGCCTCCTCTGCTGAGGTGTCCCGTGTTCCGCGACAGTGAGTGTGACAGACAGAAGGGAGCTCAGTCTGCTGTGGGCAGAGGGAGATCAGGGAAGGCTGTCTGGAGGAGGTGGGGATGGAGCGGGGCACTGAAGGACGAGAGGGGTTAGATGGGTGGAGAGGAGGAGGGACCTGATGGGACAAGGTGAGGTAGGAGACAAGTAGAGAGGCAAGATTTTGTCAGAGAAGAGGACAAGTGGAGGCCGTTAAGGTAGGAGAAATGGCACCAGAAAGCCACTGAAAATGCCCCCGTGAAATTTGTCATTTTAAGCAAAACAAAGAAAAACAACAAAATGGCTGCTGTTTCTTTAGTGAGGTGTAAGGAGAAGTGATTGGAACGAATAGCATGGATTTCAGAGTCTGACAGACCTGGGCTTGAATTTTACCCTGATGATGTTTAGCTGTGTGACCTTGGGCAGGTGTCTTCACCTCTCTGAGCCTTGGTTTCCTCTTCTAGAAAGTGGGGCTTGTCATATGAGCCTCCTAGGACTGTTGTGAATGAATGGTAACATGAAAGCCATACACTTGTCCCGGCTCTTTGTGTCAGCTACTTGGTTGTTGTTATTATTACAACGGTGGCCTTTTCGTGTGTTGTTTTGAGAGCCCTGGGCATTGTCTGAGGAGCGTTGGCAGCTGTGATTGTGAGTAAGAGGAGGAGGAGTTGTGTAGGCCCTGAGCTTTGTTCTCCTCTTTTTTCCTGGCCTGAAAGAATGAGATAGTGGAATATTAATACCGCTCTCTGGAGGCTTGACGCTGGGACCTGGCGGGAGCTTGTTGTTTTAGCCTGAAATAGCCTGGTCTTTGCCCTCTCAGTGGGCAGGCTGCCAGGCCCCGAGTGTGTAAACCACCCAACCAAACAAAGCGCAACTATTTTTACCTCGGGGAGCCCAAGAATGCATCGCAGAGTGCCTGCGCCGGCCCTGCCCGACCTGGTGGCCTGGGCCAGTTGCCCGTCGAAGCAAACAGCCCTGCCCCTTGGGACCAGCTTCCTTGGTCAGGAGAACAGGGGTCCCAGAGCGTCCCAGAGCACCCCTTCTTCTTTCCCTCAGCAGGAGACCCAGGGACTTTCTGAAGTGGCCAGGCAGGAAGCCGTAGGGACCACTTTTGCCCCATGAGAGAAAATGAATAACAGCAATCCTCCTGCAGGAGGTACCCTACACCCCAACCTTCAATCTGCAAACTTTCAAAGATGTGAATGTGCGTTCACACGTCCAATCCCGTTAGTTTAGCTGTACTGCACTACTGTACTTTTCAAAAATATTTTCTGTGTGTTTGTTTTTTATATATTATTTGGGTCAAAAGTATTATAAGCCTATGACAGTGCAGTACTCCCTGGCCGATTATGTTAGTTGGGTGCCTAGGCTGGCTTCGACGGATTTACTTGTATTGGACTTACAGAGGCATTCTCAGAACATGTATGGACGGGTCTTACTGTAGTTGGAATGATTGCCATTGTCGGAATTCTGCTAGATCCCAGGCGCTGTGCTGACTGCTTCCCTGCACCCTCTCTTACCTTGTTCTGTCTCTACGAAGGACGTCCCCGTTTTCCTGATGTGGGAGCTGAGGTTCAGAGAGGTTAAGGGACGTGCCCTGGGTGGCAGACGCGGTTTGGCCCCAGGAAGGAAGCGGTTTGACCTCAGTTGCCTTGCTGCACAGGGGTGTTCCTCTCACCTCCCTCGCAGCCTGGCCGTGCAGGGAAGAAGAGGGAGGCGTGAGGAGCCTGGCTCAGGCTCCTCATGGGGAGAGGGTGCCCGTGCTCCTGGCCACGCAGGGCTGTGAAAGAGGCTGGAGGAGGCTGGGAGAGCCCCACAACAGGCGGTTGCCAGCAGGTGACGCCCACATACTCCAGAGCAGAGTGTCACCGGGTCTGATTCTCTTGTGAACCCTAAGGGGAAGGCCGGGGTGTCAGAGCCCACTAAACTGAACCCCCCAAGAGTTACCTCGGTGAAGGTCTTTCTTCCTCCCTCTTTCCTCTCTCCCTTCCTTCTGTATTCACCTCTTGGTAGGATATAGCAGAAAGAGCCTGGTCTTTGTAGTCAGCCTTTGTTCCCTCCTTCCCCCTCATCTATCTAACTCTTCCCATCCTTTGGAGTCCCGCTCCAACGCCACCTCCTCCTGGCAGCCTTCCCTGATCTCCCCTGCCCAGAGCAGAATGGGGTCCTTCCCATCCGACCTCCTGTCAAATGCCCTGTCTGAGCATGGGACACCTCAGCAGAAGTAGCCAGTCAGTGTTAGACCCATCCCACCGCATGACCACGCTGTGACTTCCCAACTGGATTGAAAGCTGCTTGGGGGTAGGGGCTGAACCTTGTGCTTGCTTATGCCGCTTGGTATCACCCCCCTGCCTACAAATCTTCAGTGACGCTTACCGCCCAATGGATTGATAATCTGTCCATGTATCCACCTCTCTACCCACCCACCCAACAAATACTTACGGGGAGCAGTGTAAGGGATGTGGAGACACATTAGACACAGTCCAGGAGTCTAGTGTCAAGAGGGGAAGAGAGATAAGAAAGGAAGACATTATAAAACAGGTGGTACAATCCTATGAAAGAGGAGGCACACATCCTGGGAGCCAGAGAAACCTACATCCCAATCACGGCTCCACCACTTTCCGGCTCCATCTAGCCACTTCCTCCCTGTGCCTCGACTTTATCAAACTGGGGATGATGATAATTCTCACCTCACAGGGTTGTAGTGAGGACTGAATGTGATGATGCGTGTAAAACACTGGGCCCTTGCCTCCTCTGCGTTGTGTCCCCTCTCCGTGGGCAGGAACCATGTCTCCCTCGCTCCCCACGGTGTCCCCAGCCTGGGGCACATGGAGGGGCTTGATAACTGTTTGTGGACTGGCTGTTGCTCCTTCCCAGAGTTACAGTCAGTGACTTTCTGGTGCTGCAGAGGGGGGCTGAGGGCCCAAGAATCGGATCGCTGGGTCAACTCGCAGACTTTGTGCCAGCTTGGGGACTCAAGACAGGGCAGGGCTGGCGGGTGGAAGGCGGCAGTCGGGTTCCAGGAGGTCTCATTTCCTGTGTGTTCGAGGAATAAATAGTAAAATTTGTCCTGCACCAGACCCTTTGTTCCTTTTCCTGCTAGACTTGTTTATAGGAAAATTAGCTGCTTAGTAGGAGGTGAAAAAGGAGGTGGGCGTATGTTGCCAGAGGTTTGAGTTTTTCAATTTTGAGCCTAAAAAACGAAGCCTTTTGAATTGTATTTTCTCTTCAAGATTTGCATAAACTCGATCTCTCGCTCTCTGTGTCTCAAAATGTTATTACCTTGCTTACTGTTGAAATGGGGCACAAATTATTTTTCTTAAAAAAAAGATAAAAGTAACAACTAAAACCCTTGTTTTCATAGCAGCACAGGCTTGTATCTAGTTAGAATAATATTCTTTTAACATTCAATTTCCCCTGCTCCATAGTGGTATAGGGGCCCCTGCTCCAAGCGGTACGGGGGAAGAAAAAAAAAAATCTTGTGTCCTGAACGTGAAAAAAAACAGAGCAAGTTTTGAAATCCTAGTCTGTGCCTGTTTGCCTCCCCTGCACCCTCATAGCCAGGGAAGGAGTCTCTTCTCTATCATCAAGTGCTGCTCTGACCTGAGCAGAATGACCAGGAAGCTATGTTATCAGGCACGTGATGAGCTCTGAACAAAAGAATGGTGCTTTCTCGCCATGCTGATGTCGATCAGAAAATTGGCTTGAGGCCTGTCTGGAATTCCAACTTGTTTGTGTGCATAACTAAATTGCAAATCAATATTTTCGATGGAATGAAGTGGATAGAGGTGGTGTAAGTGACCTCACTGTGACCTTGGGGAGACTCCCACTGTGACCTTGGGGAGATCACCCACTGTGACCTTGGGGAGGCTACCTACTGTGAACTTGTGGAGGCCGCCCACTGAAATCTTGGGGAGGCCACCCACTGTGACTTTGGGAGATCACCCACTGTGACCTTGGGGAGGCCACTCACTGTGACCTTGGAAAGACCACCCGTGTGACCTTGGGGAGGCCACCCACTGAGACCTCAGGAAGACCACCCACTGTGACCTTGGAGAGGCCACCCTTCTAGACCTTGGGAAGATCGCTCACTGTGACCCTGGGGGGGCTACCTACTGAGACCTCGGGGAGATCACCCACTGAGACGTTGGGAGGCCACCCACTGAGACCTTGGGAAGACTGTCCATTGTGGCCTTGGGGAGATCACCCACTGTGACCTTGGGGAGGCCACCCACTGAGACCTTGGGGAGATCATCTGTCGCTTTCAATAACGACTCTCACACGATTCTTCTGCAAGCTGCTTTAATCCCCGGTTACTACATCATTCTTCTTTCTCTTTCTCCTATTCGTGACCTTAAATCTAGTATCTCTGCCAATCAATTAAGGTAACTCGGCACGCACCGATAGGCCCGTAAGAGAGGATTGTATGCTGACAGCCTTTAGTTGCCTTATTAGGGCTTGTTTTGTCTTGTGGTCTGGCTGCTTCGGGCGCCATGTTAGGGTGGAGGCGCTCCACAGCTCCCCCTTTTTTATTTATTTTGGCAGGAGAGGGTAGTGGTCACAGCCCCCATATAACAAGGACCATGTAAGACAGTCTATCTCGCGCGTGTAATCGCCAGACCGACTGCCCACCTGTCCGACACCGATTTTCTGGGGATGGGAGAGGCGGTGTCAACCCATATGCAGCTGGACATGCCCTCCACGGGATAACTCCTCCTGGGCCCCCGTGCGCAGTACTATTCTCACATCCTGCCCTGTTCTTATTGCCCTAACGCGGCAACCCGGACCTGAGGGGATTGATCCACCTCCATGGCAGCAAAGGCCTGCGCTAGTAGCGCCCGGTCACGTGCATTGCGTTGATGCATACGGCAGAGACAATAGAGGCACAGGACACAACAAGAGAATAACAAAAAGGCCATTGAACCCATTCCCGCCCACTCTTTAAGGTGGTATGCCGCCTGGGCGATCCAGGAGGCCAAGGTTTGAGCGACTACTGGATCTACTCTGATGGCGCTGATGATTTCACGATGTAGAGCCTCCGTCAGGTTGTCAAAACTCTTGGGACCAATTACCTAAAAGATGGAGGGAAAGCTTTCGAGAGAGGTTAGCAGCAATGGTCATATTGTGGTATGGGATGCCGGTTACGCATAAAGCAAGAGTGTGCCATTCACACCCTATTTGCACCATGCGCCAGAGAATGTCTACTTGTTCTTGTACCACGTCAACTCTTTGGTTTAAGATCATAATGCCGCCACACAAGTGACTGTTAATAATACTTTGGCAGCAACAGTGGAAGACAAGGTGTTTAAAGTGGTGGCGGTCTGTACTGTGGTACACATGGCAACAGCGGCTGTAGCAGCTGCAGCGGCCGCCATTGCAATTGCTGCAATGATGGCGGCTGTAATGCCGAAGTCTCTCCTCTGTCTAAAAAGAGAGAGAGCATTAGGGCCCCAGCAAGAGTGTAATAGAAATCAGGGGCTGGTGCCAGTTAAAAATCTGGGGAAAGTAAGTGCCGAATAAGTGTCTAGGAAATACTGTTAAAATTCCCATTGTTGCTCAGCACGACTTATGGGGAGGTTCAGCATCAGCGTTCCCAGCAGAAGCCACGTCGTCGGACTCATCATCAGCAATCGGGGTTCGTTCCTCGGGGGTCTTTGTAGTGCGTGTTAGTCGCTCAGGTACCCACACCAGGTCTGGGCTGTCCTGTGGAAAAACACACACAGATCCTCTCGCCCACGTTAATACTGGGTCGGGACCTCTCCATTGTCCCGTGATAACATTTTTCCATTTAACGTAGCCCCTTTTATGCGGTACTGCGCCTAGATGGCGGTCCGCAGCAGAATTGTTCTCGTTGTCCAGCTGAAGAAAATTTAAAGTTAATAATGCTAATGACAGTCTTTGTTTAGGTTTGTAACCCATGCCTATTCCCCCTTTTTGTTTTTGAAGTAGTTCTTTTAGTGTGCGATGAGCCCTCTCGACTATCCCTTGACCTTGGGGATTATAAGGGAGCCCATGGCGCAGGTCCACGTTCATTTGTGCACAGAACCGTTGAAATGTTCTGGAGGTGTAGGCGGGGCCATTATCTGTTTTGATTTGCTGAGGCATGCCCCAGGCGGCCCATGCCTCCAAGCAATGGGAGATAACATGATTTGCCTTTTCTCCAGCCATGGCCGAGGCAAACAAAATTCCGGAACAGGTATCTATGGAAACATGGATATACTTGAGGTTACCGAACTCTGCCACATGAGTGATGTCCATTTGCCAAACCCGTGAGGGGAGAAGGCCTTTTGGATTCACCCCCCATGAAGGGGGGTGGTGGAAAGTAACACATGATTCGCAAGATTTTACAATATCTCTGGCCACATGACGTGGTATTTGGAAACGGGTCTGTAGTGTTTTTGAGTTAACATGAAACTGGGCATGAAAATCTTGTGCCTTTTGGGCAGGGGTTACAAGGAAAGCCTGTTGAAGTCGCGTAAGGTTGTCAGCCTGGGCATTACCCTCACTGAGGGGTCCTGGTAGGCCAGTGTGCGCACGGATATGCTGAACAAAGAATGGCTCTGAACGTTGCCATATCAGCTGTTGAATTTTGGAGGCAAATGTATGTATAGGGCTAGCGGGGGATATTCGGCCTGCCACTTCAAGAGATTTAACTAAATTGATTACGTATTGGGAATCTGACAACAAGTTAAACGATCGAGAAAAACGTTGAAATACGGCCAAAACAATTTGAAGCTCTACCTGCTGAGGAGAGCCGGACCGGAATTGTATTACCGTGGGGGAATGTCCCTCTGCCACATATGCGCCAAGGCCAGTTTTGGAACCGTCTGTGAAGATATTAATAGCCTGAGGAATGGGGTCATTTCGAGTGATTTGAGGGAAAATGACCGGGTGTTCTTTTACAAAGGACAGCATGGGATCTTTTGGGAAATGATTATCTCTGTCCTACAAAGCTGCACCTTAGGATAGCCCATACATCCACTGTAGCAGCCAATGTCTGCACTTGATAGGCGGTGTATGGCACCACGAGGAGGTGCGGCTGTTGGCCAAAATGCATTAGGCATTGTTGTAGTCCACGGATGGCCAACTCAGCAACAGCGGTTGGATAATGCTCCACTGTTTTTAGTATGGCAGTCTTTGGATGGATCCATAATAAGGGGCCATCCTGCCACAGTACTCCCGTTGGCTGAGCCTGAGTAGGGAGAATACAAAGCCAAATAGGGCTCTCTAAGGAAACACGCTTAAGAGCGGCTATACTAATTGCTTTTTCTACCTTATGTAGGGCCTCTCTAGCCTCCTCTGTGAGGGATCTAGGGGAGTCTAAATGCGGGTCCCCAAAAATCCGCCCTGCGGCCTGCATCATTCGGGCCACAAAGTCTGAAAAACGCTCTGTGGAACCTTGAGTAATTTTGGTGAGATTACCTGATACCTCCCCTCGGCTAGGCAATGCCTTCCAGGCTCGCATTGCCATGTGATTAATTTGATCATACACAACCTGGGGGTATCCTATCTGTTGGTTAGCAAAACGGCCCTGCCCCAACAGCATATCAACGTCCCAAGCCCCGTTACCCGCTGCCCAGTTTCTTGCTGCCTGCTCATTAGCCAATTCTATGTAATAGGCCTTCCAATCTAAATATTGTCCCGGGTACATGCAAGCCTTCACTAATCTCTGCCAGTCTCCGGGGGTCATGGCGAACTGGTCTAGTGCCTCCACCATTGCTGTCGTGAAGGTAGCAGTGAGCCCGTACGTTCGTACGGCCTCCGCGAGGTTTTTCACTGTTTTGAAATCTAATGGTTCATGGTACCGGTTCCCTGCATTGTCCACGAACACCGGAAAAGTTTGCCATGTGCCACTGGCATGGACCTCCCTCCACACTTCATTGTTGAAAGAAGCGCCTCCTTTTCCGGGAGGTGCAGAAGGATTATATGGGGGAGGAACTCCTACCGACCCAGGGACAGAGGATCCGCCCTTATCTCGGGCGTGGCCCCGACTGAGTTCTAACTTTTCAACTCAAGTCACGAGATCTCTAAGTTCCTCATCTGACTCCAGTTCTGAGTCAGAGGCTGCCTCGCTGTTCCCTCTTGAGGAAGTTGATCGTTCCTCTTTTATTTGGTCAAGCGCTGCTTGGCCTTGCTCGACTGTTTGCACGCACTTTTGATCTTCCAAACAGGCACGAACCAGTCTCCAAAGGGGCTGGACCCCACCTGCCACCTCTCCTAGCTCTCGGGCGCGGTCAATATCCTGCCCCACTTTGTCCCAACTACCCACTGTGAGATTCCCCGAAACGGCAAACCACGGTGCAATCTCGTCTACCTGTGTGATAAAATCAGTCAAGGTTTTATCCCTTAATTTTAGTCCTTTTGTTCCTAGGAGAGTTTTAAGAGCCTGAAAAAGCGGGTGAGAGGAAGTAGTGCCCATGTTAGCAAAAAGGGGATCACCTCTACACCGAGGGCCCTTTTAGATCGCCTCTTTACCGAGGACCTTCCCAAATTGCCTCTTTACCGAGGACCTTCCCAAATCGCCTCTTTACCGAGGACCTTCCCAAATCGCCTCTTTGCCGAGGACCTTCCCAAATCGCCTCTTTGCCGAGGACCTTCCCAAATCGCCTCTTTGCCGAGGACCTTCTTAAATCGCCTCTTTACCGAGGACCTTCCCAAATCGCCTCTTTGCCGAGGACCTTCCCAAATCGCCTCTTTGCCGAGGACCTTCCCAAATCGCCTCTTTACCGAGGACCTTCCCAAATCGCCTCTTTACCGAGGACCTTCTTAAATCGCCTCTTTACCGAGGACCTTCTTAAATCGCCTCTTTACCGAGGACCTTTCTAGTTTTTTCCCTCCCTTGTGGGATCTACATACCAGTCGACTGCCCTGAGCAGCTGCAGTTCTGAATCCAAGGATTTCGGCTTCTTCGAGTTCCCCATACGGGCCACCACTTGTCGCTTTCAATAATGACTCTCACACGATTCTTCTGCAAGCTGCTTTAATCCCAGGTTACTACATCGTTCTTCTTTCTCTTTCTCCTATTCGTGACCTTAAATCTAGTATCTCTGCCAATCAATTAAGGTAACGCGGCACGCACCGATAGGCCCGTAAGAGAGGATTGTATGCTGACATCCTTTAGTTGCCTTATTAGGGCTTGTTTTGTCTTGTGGTCTGGCTGCTTCGGGCGCCATGTTAGGGTGGAGGTGCTCCACAATCATCCACTGAGACTTTGGGGGTGCTGCCCACTGTGACCTGGCTTTGAGTGTTGCTCACATGTGTGTATTTACTTTATGAAAATGCATTAAGTTATGTGCTTAAGATGTGTTCTTTTAGCCGGGTTTGGTGGCTCAGCCTGTAATCCCGCGCCTTTGGGAGGCTGAGGTGAGTGGATTGCCTGAGCCCGCTGGTTTGAGACCCGCCTGGGCAGCGAGACCTCATCTCTACAATAAATCAAAAAATCAGCCGGGTGTGGTAGCGCATGCCTGTAATTCCAGCTACTTGGAAGGCTGAGGCGGAAGGATCGCCGGAGCCCAGCAGGTCGAGGCTGCGGTGGCCGGGAGCGGCCACTGCACTCCAGTTTGGGCGACCGAGTGAGACTCCAACTCAAAAAAAAAAAACAGATGTGTTCTTTTTATTAATGTGTTATACTTCTATAACATTTACAAAAGATTCCCAACCACATATAAATATAATAATTAAAAATTAAACAAAAGGCTGTGAACAATATATTTGGTTATTTTTATGTTATTGCTATCTAGTCCAGTGCCTGGATTTAAAACCAAGTTGTATGCCAAATGTGAAATTTGTTACAACAACAAAATGCACAAGGTAGAACTATGTGTGCTGACACAGAAAGATCTCTATTACATGTTTTGTTTTTTAATAGAAGAGGCTGAGCAATATTTATAGTGACATCCTAATTATGCTTTTAAAAAATTCTAAGCGTGTGCACATTTATTTACTACACATTGGAAGTGGGCTAGCCATTTATTTTAAAATTTTTTTCTCTTTTTTTTTTTTAGTTCAAGTCTCACTCTGCTGCCCAGGCTGCAGTGTTGTAATCCCAGATCACTGAACCCTCGACCTCCTGGGCTCAGGCAATTCTTCCACCTCACCCTTCTGTGTAGCTGGGGCTACAGGTGTTCACTACCACACCCAGCTAACTTTTATTTATTTATTATTTTTTTTAATGGAGATGAAGTCTCACTATGTTGCCCAGGCTGGTCTTGAACTCCTGGGCTCCAGTGATCCTCCTGCCTTGGCCTCTCAAAGTCCTGGGATTACAGGTATGAGCCTCCACTCCCGAGTTGATTTTTAACTTTCAATCTTTGAAACTTTGATTTTTTCCCCCCACAGTATTAGGGTATTTATCTTATGAACATAAAAAAAGAATACTGAAGGTAAATAAAAGAGGAAAAGTGATGGGGAATTTGGAGCAGATGACGCCTGCGGTCCCCACATCCTGCTTGGGGTTCTGTGATGGCGGTGAACCCCTTTGTCCAGCCATGTTGTCAGCTAGGTTTGAGTTAAGTGGCCTAATTCTCCATCTGTGATTCTCGATTCAGATCCATAAAGGCTCTCAGCCTTGTCCATTCCCGGGGCTGTTATAAGCAAGGCGCAGTGGATCCGCTTCAGGACGGTCATTCAGGATGGGGAGGAGCCTAGGAAGGGCGGTCTGGCCCCTCACCTACCTCCTCCCAGGGAGATGCCTTTGAGGCAGGGAGATTCAGTCACATGCTTATATGCAGAAATAATAGCCCTGTGAAGAGAGACCTAGAATCACAGAGGAGAGAACAATTGGTAGGGAAATCACAGAAGGCTTCCGAGAGGAGGGGGTGTCTGAGATGGTCCTTGGAGAATGACTAGGAATTTGATAGCCAGGGAACAGGAGGAGGAGAAAGCATGAGGAATAGTCTGGAAAGGCTATTTGGAGCCAGACTGAATATTTGCACTTAATCCTGAGAGTAACAGGGAGCTACAGAGAGACCCCATCGGATCGAAGTGTGGCAGGAAGAAGCTTTGCCTTTCTTTCTTCTCTTATCCTCCCTTCTAGGGAGGGGGAATCTGACCAGCAGGGATAAAAGACCGCGTCTCAGTAGACATCATACGCATGGGGTCGTGCTGTGGGAGGTGGCTCCTCGTAGGGACACAAGGTTTGCTTGCCTTGTGTGTGTCTTGTTGAGAAGAACCTAGAGCTAGTGAAGCCATTTCCATTTGCGGTCCAGAAGGTTGCCCCTGCAGCTCCCAGAGCACCTGAGACCCTGGGCGTTGGGGAGGCCCTGGTGCGGGCGCTGAGGGAGGGAGCCAGAGAGAAGGGCCTGAGGCGGGCACTGTGTGTTCCGACCGGGGACTCGGCAGGGGAGGTAAGAGTGTTCTGGGGCGCTCTCTGGACCCAGCGTGTCATCCTGACCACCGGATCCTTGGCTTTTCCTCCTGGCAATGGACCACAGACCTTCCTCATTTCTGGGTCATTCTTGTGTGTATGGCTCATAGTAAAGATCAGCGAGTGCCCGGGCTGGCTGTTGTGTGTAATGCTTAACTGAAAGTCCTTCCCTGAGAGTTGGGAAGAGGGAGAGCTCTGTTCCCACAGAGTTGGGAAACTGACCAGGGACAGCTCCTGCTCCTTCCGTGGCCCAGACTCTGAAAGGTGTTTCTTCGGGAGTTCTTCGGCAGGTCCAAGCAGTTGCCCAGCCTGGTGCTTCAGAGTAAACCAACTAGAACCAGCTTCCATGGCCCTGGCTGCTGTCCTCACTGGGGGAGGTTTTTAACTCCTGGCTCCTGAGAGTCTCCATGGAGTTGGAGGGAGGAAAGATTGGCAGGAGTGTGCATGTGAGGAGAAGCGGCAGGAGCAGAGGGTAATTAGAGGTCTCTTGCAGGTGTGGTGGGGGGAGGGTGAGGAAGAGGCGAGGAGGGAGGGCTGGCATGGAGAGGAGCATAATTAGACTAGAGTCATGGGTATGCATCCATCTTTGATGAGAGCTGTCTGTCCTGCTGACACCCAATCAGAGGGTGGAGGATAAATCCTTTCTGCCACTTTCAGCTTCATGGGAGATACCTTGATGGGGCTGTGTCTGGTATCACTTGTGGCTCAGGTACCCGCCAAGATCTCTGCAAGGAGTCAGAGCTTCTTAACATGAATGGGGGGAGGGAATGACCCGATTCCTAGCTCTAATCCTGCTCTCGACTCCTTGTGTGGCCCTAGGAATGGCTTCACTTCTGGGGGCCTCAGTACAAAATGTGAGGCATATTTGTCAAGGAAGAAATCCTGGGCTGTGGCTTGCTGCTCACTGCCATGTTGCCACGTGACCCTGGGCAAGTCTCTTTCCTTTTCCTGGCCTCAGTTTCTCTTCCCTTTTCCTGTGTACGGTCAGGAGATAGGACAAGAAAATTCTTTCTTTCCTTCTTTTCTTCCTTCTTTCTTTCATTCTTTTTTTTTTTTTTTTTGAGTTGGAGTCTCACTCGGTCGCCCAGACTGGAGTGCAGTGGCCGCTCCCGGCCACCGCAGCCTCGCCTGCTGGGCTCTGGCGATCCTTCCGTCTCAGCCTTCCGAGTAGCCAGAATTACAGGCGTGTGCTACCACACCCAGCTGATTTTTTGATTTATTGTAGAGATGAGGTCTCGCTGCCCAGGCGGGTCTCGAACCCACGGGCTCAGGCAATCCACTCATCTCAGCCTCCCAAAGGAGCGGGATTACAGGCTGAGCCACCGAGCCCGGCCATTCTTTTTTTTTTAAGAGGCAGAGTCTTGCTTGGTCTCCCAGGCTGGAGTTTGGTGGCACGATCACAGCTCACTGCAGCCATCACCTCCTGGGCTCAGGTGATCCTCCCACCTCAACTTTCTGAGTAGCTGGGACTACAGGTGTGTAACATTTCATTTGACTATTTTTTTTTCTATAGGCCTTGGCTGGTCTTGAACTCCTGGCTTCCCAAAATGCTGGGACTACAGGCAGGAGCCACTGTGCCCAGTTGGGACAAGAGGATTTCTGAGGTTCTAACAAATGTCCACCATCGGTGTTGATGGCATCCCCCATCTGTTTCCCCCCTTACTGACACAGCAGAGGGAGGGAACAGGTTGGACCCCCAAGCATTATGATAGAAGCACCCATTTGTAAACATGAGGGCTGGGAGTTAAGGTTGTCCTGGGGCCTGGGAAGGCCGGTGGGTCCTTGCAAAGCAAATTGTATTTGTGTTTGAAAATTTCAGTGCCCAAATAGACTGGCCTTTTAGAATTCCAAATTGATTTTGGAGATAGGTGGATCAGATTAGTAGAAAGGGCAGGAGAAACAGAAGGACAGTACAATGTGTGTCCAATTGCTGGCAGACAGCCTTCTGCCTTATGAGATTAGCATCTCTGCTTTTTGCTGGAAACCAGCCGCTCTGTTCTCCTTGCCTGCCAGGAGCCAGGAATTAAAACCTCCCCCAGTGAGGGCAGCAGCCAGGGCCATGGAAACTGGTTCTAGTTGGTTTACTCTGATGCACCAGGCATCTGCTTGGACCTGTTGAAGAGCTCCCTAAGGAATGCCTTTCTGAGTCTGGGCCACGGAGGAAGCAGGAGCTGTCACTGGTCAGTTTCCCAGCTCGGTGGGGACAGAGCTCTACCTGTTCCCAGCTTCCGGGGGAGCACTTTCGGTTCAGCATTTAACTGTAGGTCAAACTAAATTCCTTCCTGCTGTCCCTGTGATGAGGCCCTCTGAGTCTGGATCTCTATGTTTGAAGATTTGCACATCTAGAAAATGGGGCCAACTGGTATTTAAAAATTACTAGTGGTCTTTTTTCTTTCCTGTCAGTTTCTCCACCAGTGGAACAAAGCTCATCGTAGGAGAAAACTGCTTAGAAGCTCAAGATGATGGGAAGATAATGTCCCCATGCAGTAATATAGAATATATTTCCATTCATTCATTCTCCACATAGTTACAGAGCACCTGTTATTTGCTAGAACCTGTTCATGGTGCTAAGCATGCAGCAGGGAACTAAACAGATGAAAACTTGGTTTTTGTGGGTTTTAATTTTGTAGCCTACATCCTGATCATAGGGTGGTGAGATACTAAACAAAACAAATAGTAAGATAGTGAATGTGTTGGAGAGTAACAAGTGCTATGAAGAAAAACAAAAGCAGGAAAGAGGAATGGGGAGCTGGGGATTTGGTGGTTGTAGTGGTGGGGTGTTCAATTTTCAACAGATGGCGGGGGACAGCCTGACTGGGAAGGTGACATTTGAGACGAGGCCTGTAGGAGGTGAGGTAGTAAGCTGTGTAGAGATCTGGAAGGCACTTTCAGGAGAATGACACATCCAGTGCAAAGGTCCTGAGGTGGGAGTGTGCCTGGTGCGGCCCAGGAACAACCAGGAGGCTGGTGAGGCTAGAGGAAAGGGTGGCGGGGGAGAGGGTAGAGACCATAGGTGGGGGGGGAGTGGAGGGTGCAAGTTGCCCCTCACAGACCATGACGAGGACTTGACTTTCAGCTGAGTGAGATGGCAGCCTGAGAAGGTGTTGAACAGTGTGGGGTTGTCGTCTGACTTGCAATTTTAAAGGGGCCAGTCTGAGTTTTGTGTAGACCTCAGATTCTATCAGGGCAAGGGCAACGGGTAGGAGACCCGTGAGGAGGTCACTGGACTAATCTAGGTGAGAGGGAATGGGGCTTAGACACGAAGGGGAGTAAATGGTCATATTGTGACATGACTGGACAGCAAAATGACTTGTTGATATGGAGGTAGGAGAAAAAGAGGGGGACAAAGTGGGTGGAGTGCAGGAGTTCAGTGTTAGACACAAGGAGATTGAGATGTCTGGTATTTTGAGGAGAGCAGTTCACCCCCAGGAACTTCTCTGAGGGTGAGGAGAATGTGATTTCTGCCACCTTCATGAACCTCAGAGATCTTGGATCTCTGACACATGGATGGGGTGAAAGACTCAGTTGTAGGCGGCATTCCCAGGAGGAAGACTCCAAGGAGGAGATTTGTGTGTGGGAATTTGGCTGGGAGAGGGCTTGTGGTCTCAGGGTCAAGTCCTATGAGGGAGCAAAGGCAGCAGGATGGCATGGATGAAAGAGTCGAGTCATGCTACAGTCACATTGAAGGCCTCAGCCAATTCTGAGGAGGCTTGGTGTCTGGGTCACCCTTCAGAGTTGTCCTGAATTAAGGCAAAGAGGCCTCACACTGACCCGTCACTGGGTGTGGGCCTCCCTGATGGCAAGACAACTCTCTTGGGCCTAGGAAGTCAGGGAAGGACTCAGCCAGGTGCTGAAGATGAGTGTCTCCTGAAGGGCCTGGAAGGACAGGCAGCTCAGGGTTCATTAAACCATCCCAGGGGAGGCGTCCTGGCTCTTATCAGATGATGGTGGGCCAGGGTCTAATACAGGAGTCGGTAAGTTTGGGGTTTCCTGGAGCATCAAGACTGGTGGAACCCTGGAGCAGGTCCGGGGTTCAGGTTAAGTTTTGTATTGTGTTCTCTCACTCTGTGTTTTGTGATTAGCTGTGTTTTGGGAGCGAAGACAGCCTGCTTTAGAGACTTGTAGGAGGGGCTTCAGCTATATCAAGGTGCAGGAGGAAGGAGCATAGAGGTCTGGAGAAGGTGAGAGAAGGAAGCCCAAAGCAGTGGGCCAGAGTGACAGACTGGATCAGTGCTTTGATGGGCACTCCTCAAAAATTTCCAGAAAGACTTGGGATGGAAGGTGACTGCTAATGTGTGTCCTTACTATTGTTGAGGAGATGAAGGTTCAGACTACTATCACTTGGCTAGGAAAGGGAAGGACAGAAGGGTGACCGCCCTGAAGGCCAGGGGCCTGAGGGCATCAGTTTCACAACTTTGCTATGTTGTTTTCTTTTTTTGGGGGGTGGGTAGCCAGACTTACAAAGGCCAAGTCATTTTCTAGCTAGGCCAGTAAAAACCATGTCACTCTCTTTTCTCCCAGCTTCTTACAATAATGCACAGCAATGCACAGAATTATCTGTCATCTACATGAAGACTTTGGTGTGAACTGGCTGGCATTCTGGCTCTGCCGCACTGGAGCTGTGAGATCTTGGGTAAATCACTCAATCTCTCCAAGCCCTTGCTTTCTCACCTATAAAGGGAACAATATCTACCTTATGGGGTTGTTGTGAATGTTAGGTGAGAAAGCATTTATGAAAGCCCCTCCCTTAATCCTTGGCATTTGGCAAGCATCAAAGGATCTCACCTCCTCTTTTCTGTCTGTGCACTAAAAAACCCATGACTTGGTCCTGAGGGGATATGCCAGGTTCCCTGGCTCCCCAAGAGAGGAGGGTGTCTTGGCACGGTGTTCCAGAAACCTTCCACTTGGACAAGTTTCTTATTTGTGTCAAGCCCATTCTCCCGGACTCCATCCTCAATTCCTGCCGTGGGCACTGCTGGTCTCCATCCACCCAGCCCAGAGATAAGCCAACAACAATGTTATCATGGTTGCCAGGCCCTTTGGGGCAGAATTCCTTTGTCAGCAGTCTTGGCTTCCATGGGGGTTCTGGGTGGCTCTGGGTTTAGATGGGGTGGAGAGGCCCTGGGCAGGCCAGCCTCCTAGTAGATGTGCAAGGAGCGTTCATTGGATGAATAGGTGAGTGGGAGCTCTGTAGATGAAACTCTGTAGGTAAAACCCACATCCAGAAAGCGGGAGAATGGATTTGGAGCCAGCACTCCACATGGCTGTGCAGAGGGGGCAAGACTGCACCATGAGTTGGGGGGCTTAGTCTGGCTTCTTGCTGGGTGATCTTGGGTAACTCACTCAGCCTCTCTGAGCCCTCCAAAAATGCTTGTCAAGTGGAGCTACAGACAACTTGTAAACTGTAAGTGCTACATAGGTAGAAATAGTTGCTGGTGAGGATGTGAAGAAACTGGAACTCTTGTGCGCTGTTGGTAGGAATGCAAAATGGTGCGTCCTCTGTGAAAAACAGTATGGAGGGTCCGCAAAAAATTAAATATAGAATTACCATAGGATTCAGCAATTCCCCTTCAGGGTATACACCCCAAATAATTGAAAGTAGGACCTTGAAGAGATATTTGTACACCCATGTTCACAGCAGCATTATTCACAATAGCCAAAATGTGGAAGCAACCCAGGTGTTCATTGTCAGATACATGAATAAACAAAATTTGGTCAATATGTACAATGGAATATTTTTCAGCCTTAAAAAGGAAGGAAATTCGTTGACATGCTACAACACGGATGATAAATGCTACTACATGGATGACATTGAGGATATTATACTAAGTGAAATAAACCAACTGCAAAAGGACAAATACTGTATGATTATAGTTACATGAGGTACCTACAGTGGTCAAATTCATAGGGACAGAAAGTGGAATGGTGGTTGCCAGGGGCTGAGGGTGTGGAGGGACAGTGAGTTTTTGTTTAATGGATACAGAGTCTCAGTTTTGTAACACGGGCTGAGTTCTGGAGGTGAATGGGGTGATGATTGCACAACAGTATGGGTGTTCTTGATGTCATTGAATGGTACACCTAAAAATGGCTAGGAGGGGAAAAGTTGTGTATTTTATTGAAAAAAAAAGTGTTTGTATAACCATGACCACCACCACCTTCATGAAAACCACTTGCCTTGACTGGAATTGAGCCTTTCCATGTGCCTGCATGTAATGCCAGTGGCTAGATCGTGAAAATACTGGTGAACTATTGATGCTGCCAACTTATTAGCTGGTT
This sequence comes from Cephalopachus bancanus, assembly GCA_027257055.1. Classification (NCBI taxonomy): domain Eukaryota; kingdom Metazoa; phylum Chordata; class Mammalia; order Primates; family Tarsiidae; genus Cephalopachus; species Cephalopachus bancanus. Next base: position 3,252,520 of record JAPVLO010000202.1, on the reverse strand, counting down.
ATGGTGGCACCCAGGGGTCAGAAGGAGAGAAGAGACATAAAATAGATGGCATATTTATTTGAATATCCAAGCATTGCACAAAATGAAGCTGTCATTGACTGAGATAACATTTAGGAACATTTACAGCTTTGAGACTGTAAAATGACCCAGTCCAATGAAAGGAAATTCTACTCTTCATGTGATGTTATAATAAGTTCCCATCTGAGCCCAAGAAAATCTCCACAAAGTGGAAAAAAAAATCTAAGACAGATAGTGGGTTAACTTCATCAAAATTCTATTGTTTGTATCTTGAAATGACTCTTTGAAGAATAGGAAGTTAGCCTGCTGGATTGTGCTGAACTGGTTTCCTGGGCTAGTGTTTTTAAAAGTGTAGACCACCTGAGTTGAATTCACTTGTGGGGCTCATAAGGAAATCCACAGTCTGGGGTTCCACCTGATACATGCATATTCAGGATTTCTGGGTCTAGAGACTGGGAATTTGTATTATCGACAGACTCCTTTGTGATTTTTTTTTTTTTTTGAGTTGGAGTCTTACCCTGTTGCCCAGGATGGAGTGCAGTGGCACACTCACAGCCACCCCAAAGTCAACTTCCTAGGCTCCAGTAATACTTCCACCTCAGCCTTCCAAGTAGCCAAAACTATAGGAGCACACTACCACACCTGACTAATTTTTGATTTATTGTAGAGATAAGGTCTTGCCAAGTTGCCCGGCTGGTCTCCAACCTGTGGCCTAAGGTATTACACTCTCCTTGGCCTCCCGAAGTACTGGGATTACAGACTGAGCCACGGAGCCTGACCTCCTTTGTGATTTCTATTCACTGAATGAGAAACAAGAGCCCAGGGCCAGCCTAAGTGAATTAATTAGGAAGCCTGGGACAGACACAGTGTCATTCCTAGGTGGCTACCATTTTATTTTATTATTTATTTTTTTGAGACAGGGTCTCATTCTGTTTCTCAGGCTAGAGTACAGTGGTGTGATCACAGCTCACTGCAGCCTCAACCTTCTTCTGGACTCAAGCAATCCTTTCACCTTAGCCTCCTGAGTAGCTGGAACTACAGCCACACACCACCATACCTGGCTAATTCTAAAAATATTATTTGTAAAGACAAGATCTCACTACATTTCTCAGGCTGGTCTCTAACATGGGTTGACGTAGCTCTCCCGCCTCGGCCTTCCGAGGTGCTGTGATTTACAGGTGTGAGCTACTGCACCCAGCCATTTTAATGGCATTAAAAATGGCAATGGCCACCAGGGGACTGAGATTTAGGCACAGAGGGCAGACAAGCAAGGGTTGACATTGGGGGAACTTGGGCAAGAGCTGAGCAGTAGCTGTCTCCTCTGATACAGAAGGAATAGTCATATCAAAGTTTTGACTGTGGGAGAATTTCCCTTCATCATTGTTCTTCAGGAATGTTCTAGAAAGGTCTCTAGTGCTGCAGCCTCCACTCTTGGGCTTTGGGCCCAGTTGACCCTGACTCTGCAATCATAAACTGTTATGTTCTGCTACTACCCACTAAGTTTGATCATCAAGCTTCTGCTCCAGTATTCCTCAGATAGACTCAGTCCAGTGGAAGGAAACTCTACTCACTACACAGATGTTCTCTTTGTGAAGTTGAAAATGGTCTCCCTTTTAGACTGGCTCTCCACATAACTGCTCATAGGATAGGTACCCTGAGCTTCAATTCTGCTGTCTTCTCCCCAGACAGCCCTTTAAATATTTGAAGACAATTGTTGAGCCTTCCTTCTAGGCTTTTCCCTCACCAACATAGTTGCTGAAGTCACGTGATGTGGTTTCTCGACTCCCTTTTAAAGCCCTGCCCCACTCTAATGCTTTCTGAAGCCACGACGTATCTCCAAGACCAACAGACTAACCTGTGAGATGACAGAGACTATTTCCAAGGACATACAAGGTTGGTAGACAGCAGTCAACAAATAGAGTTAGCTTTTGGACAGCTATGCTAATTCGGGAAATATTTCATGAGCATTCACATGCGTAGGATGTGAGGTGTGCAATGACTGGTGTGTATGGAGTGCTCGGACCAGTTCAGGAAGAGTTCTAAGAGGCCCACTTCTTGCCATCAACAGCAGTGAGGTGGAATGAATGTCTGATGGCTGGCGCAGAGTGGGTGCTTGTCTTCCTCCACCCCAACCTCCTTTGATATTAGCAGAGGGGGGAACCAGCATTAGCCCCTGACTGGCCTGGGTCCTGGAATTAATGCTGCTTTCCTACTGACACCATGGATGCTAGGTGTTGATGAATGCATTATTTGCCCCAAGTCGCTGAAGCATACAGTAGAAGACGGCATTTCAGCACTGATGCCTAAGCAAATTAGAAAGGTCTAGCAATTGGTGTGTTCATCTTTCATACATTTTAAGAGCTACTTATTAACTTACTGTTATGCGAGTGAACTACTGTGCAGAGAAAGACTGTCAATCCTGTTGATCAGCACTCCCTGGTGCCTGAGATACAGCTCAAGGCTGTCTCATTTTTGCAGCCTCAAGATTTGTGGTCTTTGTAATACTCAGTTCCATTTAACATTCTGTTCCTTCTATTTGCCATTTAAATAATTTCTATGGTTATTCCTTTTTTAATGATGAGGAGGGTTTAGGCAAGCATATATTGCTGCTTATAAAGTACTCAAGATGAAATAGTGGTGTATTGTTTTAGTTAAGTAACAGGTATTCTATCATCAATCCTTCTGTTTTCTATCTGTCATTTATCATATTTGGACTCAAATACACACACACACACAAGCAGATAACAGACATGGACACACATACACAGATATTATGTTTAGGGTAAAATACACACAGACAGAGGCACAAAATTACATGGTAATCCTGTTGCCATGGGAACATTTCTACAAGGGCTTAAAATCATTGCTTCGTGTATGAAGGAATCAAAAGACTGCATACTTTTCTCAGGATCTTGGTCTTTCTCATGCATATATAACTCAAGTTTAAGAAATTTAGTGCTCCTACCAACCATAAAAACCTATTTGTGGGGACTGAGTCGTATGTATTTAAGAAGCGTTTGTGAAGTCATTGCGACTGCTTTCAAGATTACACTGCATTCTGTCGAGGGTGGGCAATAAAGGTGAGAGCAGCAGAAAGAATAAAGGCACTTTATGGAGTGGCTGGGAGCCATCTTTGTGCAGCATGGCTATTCACGACAGGCTGTGCCTCAGGACTCTGACAAAATAGTTCCAGTGCTTCCCCTGGTGAATCCATCCTCAGTCGTCGATGAGGAATACCTGAGGAATACCATGGCACATCCTCATGGGCATTGCTGAGCTGGACGACTCAAGGCACAGGGTACTTGTCTTGACCTTTGGAGCAAAGCCACCCTGGCCAGAGAACCCTAGGCCCAGATGCAGAAGAGTCCTTGCCAAGGACACAGTGGAGGGGGCAGCACTGGTGGTGTCTCAGGGACCACCTCACAGGTTCTCTGCTTCCACCACCAGGTGATCCCGCTCCAGGTGTTCATTGTTTAGACTCATCCAGGAAAGACAAAATATCGCCCAAGGGTGGGAGTTGAAGGAGTTTGAGCTCCTATGCAAAAGTCTTAGGAAGAGACCTTTTAAAGATGGCTGCTAAAATTGAGTTCACATGAATGTAGAGTGGAACGGTAGATAATGGGGATTCAAAAGGGCGAGACGGTGGGAGGGGGAGGATGACGAGAAATTAGCTAATGGGTACAATATATGTCATTTGGGTGCTAGATACTGCACCAGTCCTGGCTTCACCATTACACAATATGCGCATGTAACAAAATTGCACACATAACTCATACATTTATACACGTATTTGAAAAACGCACAGCTATTTCTCAGGGGGCTAGGCTGTTGCAGTGATGGCAGTGGCCCATGCAGCTTGTGTTGGGAACTGGCTCCACCCATGACGTGCTGTGCAGTTTTGGAGGATAGTCTCACAATCCCAGCCTTGTTTCTTCTCCTGGGAGGCAAAGAGGCTGGTGGTACCTACAACTTCTGAGGTCTCACCCAGTCTGAGTACTCCCATCTTCCTTCCCTCTTGGAGAGGTAACCTCCGTGTGGCGATGAGGTTTTTCTGTATGCCCCCCACAGTCCCTAGCATCTGCCTCCTACAGCCATGTGATGAAGCACAGTGGTTAGGGTGCTCTGACTTGAGTCAGACCCACGTAGGTTTGAATCCTTGCTCAGAAAAATGAGCAAACACTAGTGCACCTCTCCTAGGGGTGCAGTCAGGACACAGGTAGCCAGACGTGTCCACAAGAGCTTGGTAAGCAGAAGGCTCTTGTGAGGAGGAGGAGCTCCAAGACCTCCTCCGTGGATTGGGTGCGGAGAGGCTGCTATGATGGACAACGCTGGTGTTTCCCGCTGTTGTATTCAAATTGGATAACAATGGCCTGCTATTCTAGGAGGGGCCTGAGGGTTCTCCCTCAGTTTGCTGTGGCGTGAGCCCGCTGGAAAGGCAGACACCTCCTTGGCCGGACGTCTGGACCATGGACCAGGATTCGAGTGAAGAAGACAGTAAGTAGGATTGCAGAGTTGGCATGAGGTGCCCGCCTCTGCAGCTGGCGCTGTGGGAAGACTTCCATCCACCCTAAATGCCGACTCAGGTCTGCGTCCCGTTGCCGGGAGCATCTCTGTCTTCCTCCCTCTCATGTGTAAAGCCGGCTGGCAGCCTGCAGCCTCTTCTTCCGTCAGGGGCCTCTGGACAACGCGGACGGAAGAGATAAAATAAGATGAGAGCTTTTCTCCCTCTCACTGTAACTCTGTTCAAGTCTTACCTTCTTTTCCTTTCCCTCCTTTCCTCTGGTTGACAGCCCCTCCCGCCCCCAGCCAAATGTAAGTGAGGACGTCGGCAGTCTTATTTCAGTCACAGCTGGGGTCAGTTCTTAGGTTAACTTTACAGAAAGGTCATGAAAAGTCCTTACTCATGATGTTCCACTAAGCAAACAGTCGGCTGATTCATTACCGCTCATGAAACACAGCTGGGTGATCCTATCCTGTCACTACTAAGACAGAAATACAATGGGATCGCAGGGCTATTTAAAAACATGAAGAAGGAAATGGTGTTTTAGGGAAGAAATGTGTTTTTTTTTAAAAGACATTTTTGATGGATTTTGAAACGGGCAATGCAGTAGAGTAGAAAGATCATCAGACCGGGAAGTGGGAGTCTTGGATTCAAGTCCTGGCTCTGCTCTAAATTGGCTGTGTGATCTTGGGCAAGTCACTTAATATCTCTGAGCTTTGCTCAATTTTTCAATCTATAAAAGGAGATTGGTTCAGGAGTTCTTAATTTGAGGACCAAGAAGATGTGGGCAAAATATCATGTAAATGTGTTTTTTGGGGGGTATGGAGAGGGGTCTGCAGCTTTCACCCGAATCCCCAAGAGGCCAGTGGCACTAATACATCTTAGTAGTCACCAAACTTGGTGACCTTGAAGGTCCTTTGTAGGTACAGCATTCTATTGTTTTTAACGTTGGTATCTTTAAGCCGTAAGTTTCAGACCTGAAGTAGAATATAAATTAATCCATGTTAACCTGAGCAAACTCAGTTTAAATTCTGTTGGCATCTTGTTTTCAGGTTGAAGTGGAAGGCTGTATGGAGATATTTTAGCATGTGTTTGAAGAGGACCTAATCTGACCTCTAATATATTGGAATTTGTGTATCCATAGTCTTGTTCTAAAAAACTTCTACTAACATTCTAATGCAATATTTTTTTTCTTCAAAACTGCTCATTAGCAGTCTTTCAATTTATGATTGGTGTTTCTCTTAGTAGCAATGAACTAGGTCAGACCTGGGTTCAAATTCAAGCTTTGCCTCCTAATTGCTAGGTGACTTTGTTCAAGTCACTTAGCCTCTCTGAGCTTCATTTCCCCTGATAAAAAAATAAAAAAAAGAGATGCTATCACCTTGCAGGATTGGCCAAGGATTATTGGATGTAAAGTGCCTAACATATCACCGAGCCCAGTGTAGGCAAGGAGTCAATATTGACTCTAGAAAATGATCAGATTATGTCTCTAGAGCTTTAAAAGTAAACTACCATTAACAGAAAGTATTATCACCTGTGAGATTTCTCTTTTGCCCTCATGCTTTTTTGGTAAGCAAGGTGAGAGCAGGGTGGATGCTTTAGTCCCCTCAGAAGGCTAAAATCCGCAATTATGTTGTAGGGTCGCCCTGTGCCCTGGTCCCAAACATGAAGGAACTCAGGTCAGCACTTGGGCACGGAAGGTGCTACTGCAAGCTACAAGACCACCCAGAAAAGCTTTTAGAAGTTAAGCTGATGAAATCTGAAACTGGGCCGATTTAGTCCCCCAAGTGTCAGAAAGGAAGGCTGCTGTAGGCTTGCTTACATAACGTAAACACACCTTTTGGGTGAAAGGTGATGCCCTCTTAATCTGATTGAGATACCCTTTCTGGTCACTAAAGTGTTGCCCCTCGACTTTCGGGTCTGTAACATGAGCAGCTTCCTCCAGTGATACACGCAGGCATGGATAGAAACATCCTGGGATGTGGCACCCACCTGCAAGACATCTTGAAGGCCCGATCACCCCATCCTTGGAGGCTGGCTGCCTCTGACAGCTTCCCTGACCCAGGACAGCATCTTCCAGTCTGAGCTGGAACACTTCCAGCGATGGGCTGACCCAGTGTCTGTAGCTGAAACTGTCCAAAGTTCTTTCTTACATTGAGTTAATAACTCTCTCCCTGGAACTTGTACTCTTTGGTTTTGATTCCAGGGCTGTCTACTAAGAATGTGTCTGTTCCCTGTTTAAAATAAGAGCCCTTTTGGGAGAATCGCTTGAGTTCAGGAGTTTGAGACCAGCCTGGGCAACACAGTGAGACCTTGTCTCTACAAAAAAAAAAACAAAACAGAACAACAAAACAAAACAAACAAACAAAAAAGACTGGGTGTGGTGGCACACCTGTAGTCCCAGCTACTAATCGAGGCTGCCACGATCCAGAATGACACCACTGTACTCCAGCCCGGGTGACAGAGTAAGACACTGACCAAAAAAAAACCCCAAAAGCAAAAACAAACAAGCAAAGCCCTTTACAGTCTTTTCTTCCTTAGCTTAACCAGATCCTGTTTCTTCAACCGTCGCAGACATAATGTGGTTTCAATCATTCTTCTCTTAGAGTATGATGTACTAGCACAGAGCAGAAGTGGAAAAATCCCCTCCCCTTTTCTATACACTGTATCTCTTGAAATAAAACCTCTTTTATTGCAGATTGAAACCCCTCCCAGAAATGGTGAGCAGAGCCTCTTTAAGTAAGATGGGTTGTAACTAGAACCCCTGGTGATTTTAGGAGAGGGCGTCTCTGATCTAGGACTGTAAGACCTAGGTTACAGATCCTTACTCCTGGGCATTGGTCTTTTTTTCGGGTGGAGGGGAGCAGGGTTGAGCTCCGAGTGAAAGCCCTGGGCCAAGCTCACACCACCATCGTCATCAATGCCCCAGTGCTGAGGAGCTGGGGCCATCCTCTCAGGACCCAGGCCAGCTCTGCTCCCAGAAAGTTTATTCATTAGGGTGCCCCCTGCCCCCATGCTCTGAGCTGGAGATCTGAAACTAGGTTTGAGGCTATCATGGCATCTTGGTGGGAAAAGGTCCTGGGTTTCTTGGCTGGGGCCCTGATGCCAAGAGCTGTGGTGTTGACCAGGGTCTTGGCATTTCTCACACATCCCCTAGGATGAAGGCATGACCGCTAGGAATCCAGGCCTTCTTGGTGAGGTCAGCTTTGGCCACATGGGGCCCAGGCAGTCTTTCCTACAGGTTACACATTTCTGGAAGGGATTCGTGGGTCCATTAAGCCTCTACTTCGGGGAGCACATAAGAAATACGAAGCTTTCATGACATTGTGTTACAGCTTAGAGAGGATCCCAGGGCTTTCCTGAGGCAGGCCCTAGAGCCCTGCCTATCCATTGTCCCATCTGCGCCTCTCAGTGGCTGTGCTCCCTGAGCCCTATTTTTAGGGAAAGGAAATCAGGCCCTAAACAATTAAGTTTCCCCCCACTGAGGCTACTATATAGTCGGCTAGGTATCTCGTGCTTTGCTCATGGCTGGGGGAACAAGGAAGCATAAAGCATTGACCTACCTTCAGGGTGCTCCAAGTCTGGTGGGGGACGCAGACCTCAAATGAATTTTTGACAAGTAATTCTTATAAAGCTATTTGTCAAAAGTAGCAATAGAGAGGGGAACAGAATAGTAAGGGGCCCAGAGGAGCGGGCCACACCTTGCAGGCTTTGGGGCACTGAGGTCTGGGCTGAGTCAGGCGGAAGGGTGCCCAGGGGGTGGGGGCCATGGATAGGAGTAGTCCCAGCATGCGTTGGAGAGATGGCACAGCATGGGCGAGGGTGGGGACAGATATCAGTGCCAGGAAGTCACAGGGCACTTCTGGAAGGGCAGTGATGGCTCTCAGAAAGCCCAGCCCCTGCTGGGGCCCTGTCTTGGTGTGATGGCACTTTCTGCAAAGCATGAATTTCACATTCCAAATAACTGAATGCATCACAAATAACAATCCCAACTCATCAAAAATAAAAATTGCAATATTTGCTACTTTCTGTCTTGGCACCGCAGGAGCTAGGTCTTCTCCCCCCATTTCTCTTGATGTTAGTCTCATTACATGGTAGACATTTGCTCCCCCAAATATCTTCTCACTGGCTCCGCCCCTAAGTAGCCACACTTCTCTCTCCAGCCTTGAGCAGGCTTGTCTTTCTCCTCCTTCCTTTCCGCTCTGTTCTGAATCCCTACTGCCGACTCCTCCCACAGTTAGCTGTCTTCCCTTCTCTTGCCCTGGCCTGGACAACATAGAAGACTTTTCCCTGGCACGTGGGCAGATGAGAATCTTTTCTTCCTGTCCCATGCATGGGTAAGGGCCCTCCTAACCATTTCTAAGGGTACAGTTCAGTGGTAGTGTTCATTCACATGGTTGTAAGGCCGTCGCCACCACCATCTCCAGAAAGTCTTTCACCTTGCAAACTGCAGCTCTGTACCCATTAAACGACAATTCCCTCTTCCCTTCCTCCCCAAGCCCTGGCAACCACCACTCTATGTTCTGTCTCTTTAAGCTCCACCAACTGAATCTCTCTTGCACCATCTTCAGTGTAATTCAAATCACAAGGCACTTATGCACACTGACCGTGCACCCACCCTATTAGGTGCGCTGTGCCCCTAATCCTTATATGTGCCCACTCTCTGTTAGGGTATTCGAGACCAAGGGGTTCCTGTCCAAAGGGGCTCTCACACCTGTTGAAGGAGACAAGACATTCAACAAGCCCAAGTAAGATGGTGGTGGGAAGCCAGGTGAGGGTACACCTCAGGGTATGTAAGATGATTTATTTGGAATCGGGGACAGGGAGCATGCATTCCTTTGGTCATCTGAAGTCAAGGGAATGGCATTTTAAAAGGAGAAAATTAAAGAGGTTTTCCATTAGTTACGCCTTTCTCCACAAGGACAATTCATTTCTATGCTAAAGAAAAATATCCTTGGTCAGCGAGCCGAACACCACGTAGGTGATGCGCGTCACAAAGTTTTCTCAACAACCACTTGATGCTGTGTTCGTGGAGCCATGGGGTGTTGGCTCAGTAGAAAGGGCACTGGGCTTGGAGTCAGGATCGGAGTTCTAAGGGCTGTTTCTGTCTCTGCTACGCATGCGTGAGCTAGTTGCCCAAACGTCCATCTTTGAGTCTCATTTTGTTCTTCTCTGAAGTGGGGAAAACCGGTTATCATGAAGCACAAAAGGGATCACGTCTGCAACACCCCCGTGTGAGCAGCAGGATGAAATGTGTGCTTTAGGGTAGGGGAACCCACCTGGATGACTGCCCTGAAACTCAACCCAACACCATGGGAACAGTGTCGAGGCTGGTGGCCCCCTGCTGAGTGCCCCACGCTGGGTGTCACACAATGCCTAGTGACGTCCACATTCCCCGCTGTGCCCATCAAGATCTGTACAGGAAATGACACATCCTCCTTAGTTCAGGCTGGAGTCCTTTATTTTTGTACATAACATAATGGTGAGATTAATTTAGCTCTGACAAATTGCAGCTGCCCCGAGGGGTCACAGTGGCTCCCAGTTGATGGATGGGGCTCTGAATTTCCCGCCTCTCATTCTTCCCCTCTTCCTGCCCCTTTTGTTTGGTGTCTAGCAGGAGTTGGCATTTCCCTGTCTTCCTGTCAAGGGGAATATTGATGGCCCAGCAGATCCCAGACTTCTGGGTGGGGCCATCCCAGGGGACTGGACTGTGATGGTCTTTCTTTCTATGCTTGACATTGTCACTGTCGTCTCCTGGTTTCAAAGAGCACAGAGAAAGAAGAAGACCCACCCTCCTCAGGTGCAAGGTATTGACTAAGTTTTTATTACAGGCCAGGCACAGGCTCAAAGACTGTGCACACATTGTCTCATTTGGTGGGCACTCATTCGTCTGCTCCATTTCACAGACAGATGGCGGAATTGAGTTCTGCAGGGATGTGTGACTGGCATGGTGTCATGTTGCACATGGCAGAGAGCCTGGACCCAGGGCCACGTGTCAGAGCCCACATTCCCAACCACTCTGCCTCTGGGATTCTGACCCCAGTCATCCTGGCTGCAGTCCAGCCTGACTTGGATCTTTAATTCTGATAACAGGGCTCACAGGAACTGTGATGGTCCTGAGTCCTGGCCCCAGAAATGCTCAGATTTTAGTCTCCACCTTTCTGACCCTTTCTAAACCCATCCTCTTGGGTAAGCGTCTAAGTAAACACACAGGTGAATGTCTAAGTCAGGGGTGGGCAAAGTCTGACTCAGAGGCTAAGTTTGATCCACTGCCTGTTTTCATAAATACCGTTGTATTGGAACAAAGCCACACTTACTCAATTGTGTATTGTCTATGGCTGCTTTCACGCTACAATGGCTGAGTTGAGTAATTGAGACAGAGATCACGTGGCCTGCAAAGTCTAAAATATTTACCACCTGGCTCTTTACAGAAAATGGCTAACAACCTCTGGGTCCCTGGTGGCTAAAGTAGCTTCAAATGCGAATAAACTTGCCAAAAGCAAAACAATACTGACAGCCAAAGTATTAACACTAATTCCAGATGAATTATCCTATCAGGGATTTTAACACACATTGGCAGGCATCACTTTGAATCTTTGGGATGAAATCACTCTACATCATGGCCACATCTATCCAGATCTCTCACCTGTTTCCTGGTAGAACCATCTGCTCACAGAGGTGGGTTTTCCTGCTTAGAAGGGCTCTCTCTGCATCCATGAACCTTCTCTGTCCACCTTCCTTTGTAGGTTTTCTGCAAGAAGTTAAAAAAAAAATGTTAGCGATGCAGATAACATTTCTTACTGTCAGAGGATGGGGACATTCCTAATTTGGAGGGTGGTAGAGGTGTTGTTCGTTTTTCTAAATGACAGCCCCTCCTCCCTCCCCCATTCTCTGCCACATATTTTAGTATTTCCACCTTTCTCATCCCCTGATGGCTCCATTACCAGATTGACCTGGGTTACTCTCACTTAGAACAAGACCTGCTAGGCCTTTGATATTATTAAGTTTGAAAGGACAGGACATATTAATTTTATTTTTGTGAAGATAAAGAGCTTTAAAGTGGTGCCCCCTTCCTCCCAAAAAGGTCCAGGGAATGGGGTAGATCAACTGGAAGTGTGATGAGAGTTTTCTTCAGTGACTGAGGCAGAAAGGACTCCCTTCCTCCGACCATTTCACAGCCACCATTCAAAGTCAACTCCTGTGGCAGACTTGGCTGCTGGGCACACAGAGCCAAGCAATTCTTGTTCCCAGCATGAGGGCTTGTGGGGACAGTTTTGAGGACTGGCCCAGTGGGCTAGAATCGGACTAAGGTACCTCTACCTGCTTTAACTCCACACTGTGGGACCTATACATGTTGGAGTAACCTCTCTGAGCCTCATGTCAAGTGGAGTCCGAAGACCTGCCTTCCACACCTCCAGGTAGGTGTGGGAAGGCTGTCCATGCATCTAGGGACTCGTTCTTAACATGATACTTTCCTCCTTGTATCTCAAGGCCATTTGTGTCTATGTCACCCCTGACAGTGAGGGTGAGGCTTGGAAAACAGATATGCAGTGAATGATTTTTTGCCCCAGGGTTTGCCTATGAGAAGTCCAGATGCTTTTCAACTTATAACAGGGTTATGTCCTGATAGATTCAATAAAAACATCCTAGGTGGAAAAGGCATTTAGCAACTTAACTCACCGAAGGTCATAGCTGAGCCTATGTTACATTAGACATGCTTGAAAACTTACCGTAGCCTACAGTGGGCAGTGGGCAAAATCATTCAGTTTCATGGGACACTAAGAATATGGGTTGTTTACCTTGTTATTATGTGGCAGAGTAGGGGTCTGTGACTCTTGTCACTGTCCAGCTTCACGAGAACCTATGCAACCACCTGTCACTAGCCTGGGAAGAGATCCAAATTCAAAACTCAAAGCTCAGATTCTACTGAATATGTATTGCTTTTGCACCAGTGTAAAGTCACAAAAATCATAAGTCAAACCATCCTAAGTCAGGGACCATCTGCATTTGGAAAAAACAGATGTGGAGTCAGATGAGCCTTGGTTTGAGTCCGGTCTCACCCATTCCGGGCAAATCACAGCCTTTCTGAGCCTCAGTATCCTCACTGGTAGAATGGGGCTAGTGTTAGTGTGTCAGTTTGGGTCATCCAGGAAGAAGACACCAAAATGGCATTAGATGTGCAAGAGGTTCCTTGGAGACACCTGTGAAGGGAAAAGAGGAAGGAATGTCTTCAGGCCGTAATGCAGGCCAGACACTTGTGATGGGAGAGATGGGAGGAAGGAGATGGAGTAGGAGACTTAGCCTGCAATGTGACTCTGAGAAGGTCTTGGCCAGGTCTGCTGGGAGGTCCATAACACAGACTGCCCTTTAGAAAAAGCTGTATGACAAACTACCCCACATCTCCATGCCTTAAAACCATTTTATTATATCTTCTGATTTTGTGGATCAGAAATTAGGGCAAGGCTCAACCAGGAGATTCTTCTGTTCCATGTGGTGTCCGGTGAGTACATCAGTGGTATTCAGCAGGCAGTTGATCTAGCTTGGAGAGTCCTGGATGACTTTGTTCCTGTGCCTGGTGGCTTGGTGGTGGGGGGCTGGAGGCCTGGGCTCAACTGAACCCCTGGCCATGTAGTCTTAGGGTCTTTCCTCAAGGTCTCTCCAGCAGGACAGCCTGACTTCTTACAGCTGAGGGTCAGAAGTAAGTGTTCCACGTGGCAGAAGAAGTTACAGTCTCTTAATTGCTCCCACTGCATTCTCTTGGTTGAAGCCGTCACAAGTCTTCACAGGCTCAAGGGGCAGGGGTCATCAAAGAGTGTGCGGCCATCTGTAATTCACCACTCTGTGTCCTGGAGTTGTGGTTCGCAGCAATGCTTACGAAGCACCTGTCACAGTGACCACACGGAGCAGGTCTTTGCAAATAGGAGCTGCCGTTCTTAGTGTTTTCTCATCATGATCATCAGGACTGCTGCTACCATCTCCCCTGCCTGCCCAGCTGATGTGCCTTGTGTCCCAGAGATGCCAGAGCGAGGCTGGCTCAAACTGTGGGGATTTTTATTCCGCAGCTGCGGGGGGCCAGCCCCAGCAGAGAGATTTAGGGGGTCCCTGGGTAGGTGTGGTGGCGTCGGCGATTATTCTGGAGAAATAAAGAGAAAGAGAGAGAGAGACGGGGAGAGAAAAAAAGAGACTGGACTCTGTCTAGTGCAGAAGCCGATTCTGTAGGAGGGATAGATATTAAAAGAAAGAAAGATGGAGGGATAGATATAAAGAGAAAGAAAGAAAGTGGACAACTGTTCAATGAATTGAGCAGAAGCCATTTATTAGAATTTACCGTGGGTATTTATCCCCAAATTTTACACAGACAGTCTCACAAGTCTTTCACGTGAACACAAAGCCAGGTGCAGGAGGGGCGTCCCCCACCCACCAGGTGTTTCCTCAGGCATGAGGAAGAACAATCCCAATTAAATCACAAGACATTTACATGGACATAGAGCCAGGAGCTGCCGTTCTTAGTGTTTTCTCATCGTGATCATCAGGACTGCTGCTAACACCTCTCCTGCCTGCCCAGCCTTGTGCCTTGTGTCCCAGAGATGCCAGAGCGAGGCTGGCTCAAACTGCGGGACTTTTAATTCTGTAGCCACCCCCATTTTTCAGTTTCCCATGATGCCCTCATCAACTCTTCCCTCCCTCCCAAGGCTCAGAACTGCCTGTCTTTCTGCAGGTGTGGTGGACCTTAGTTTTGAGGCAGAGAGTCCTCTGGCGCCCCCCACTGAGCTCCTGGAGACACTGCCCAGCTACGACTGGCTTCTTCCACAGGGCAGTAAGTCCATGGGGTCTGGGCCCCTGTGGTCTCTCCCAGGGTTCGTGCTGGTTGGTGGGGATGTCTCTGGAACAGATCCCTTTCCCTGGGGGGGGGAGTCCTGGGCAGCCCCTTGTCATGGGCAGGGGAGGAAAGATGGGGCATAATAGGCCTCATGTCCAGGAACATTCCGTGACCATGACCATGTCCATCTAAGACCCAAATGATGCTGGTCTCAGGATCCCCGTTCTTTTCACATCGTATGCATGAAGTGCTTCACCTTTTCTTTCTTTCTCCCATTCAGTCAGTTTTCCCTTCTTTCACCCCTCACATATTTGTTCCCTTAAGCTGGGCTGTCTGCCTCTTTCCTTCTCCAGGACGTCAGATATTCTTCCCACCTTTGGAGGTCCCAGGGAGGCCCCAGGAACAAAGATCCTGGTCTTCATTACTGGAACACAGGTGAGTTTCATGTTGTGTCCTGGTGACCACACATCACTACTGCACCACGGGATCCCTCCTTAGTGGTCTCAACCCTGACGTGCATCAGGATCCCTTGGGGGAATCCCCCTTGCTCCAGGCTGGTGCTGAGATAGACCTAGTCCAGGGATGGGCCCTGGGAAACTGCATTTTACCAAGCTCTTCAGGTTGTTTGGCTACAAAGTCAGGGTCGAAAACTATAGTCTAGATCAGGGGTTTCCAACTCTTGCCCTTGGGCCAAATTTAGGCCATGGCCTGTTTTTGTAAGTTGTTTTATTGGAATACAGTCACACTCACTTTTTTTTTTTTTTTTTTGAGTTGGAGTCTCACTCTGTCACCCAGACTGGAGTGCAGTGGCCGCTCCCGGCCACCGCAGCCTCACCTACTGGGCTCCGGCGATCCTTCTGCCTCAGCCTTCCGAGTAGCCGGAATTACAGGCATGTGCTACCATGCCCGGCTGATTTTTTGATTTATTGTAGAGACGAGGTCTCGCTGCCCAGGCGGGTCTCGAACCCGTGGGCTCAGGCAATCCACTCACCTCAGCCTCCCAAAGGCGCGGGATTACAGGCTGAGCCACCAAGCCCGGCTTCACACTCACTTTTATGTCTATGTCTCTGGTAGCTTTTTTGTTACAACAGCAGAGCTGAGTAACTTAGAGACCACATGGCCCACAGAACCTGAAATATTTGCATCAGGCCCCTTCACAGAAGTTTGTCCACCCCTGCTCTAGATTCTGGAAAGACCTGCATTCTGCTCGTCTGAGAAGACTCGGGGCAGAGCTCGGGACTTCCAGCCAGCTTTGTGCAGAGAGAGGGTGGAGCTACCCCCTTTCCAGGCCCAGGGTCTCCGTAGGGTGGCCTGAGAGGAGTCTCCTGAGTGCTCTAGGCCCTGTTGCTGCCGGAAGTGTCCCTTCTGTTCCCTGGCTGCCCACCTTCCATGCCCAGGGCAAGCCCCGCTTCCTCCGTGAAGTCACCACCCGCCATTCCAGCCCACAGCACTCTGACAACACCACACCGGCCCCTTGGTGCACCGGGCCTGGTGGGTGCTGGGGACCCAAGGGTGTACAAATCAGGATCAATGGCTCTCTCAGGGCTGCCATGGAAAATAAACGAAGATGCAAGGGGAGGGAGGAGAGGGTCCTTCTTACTGGAGGGTCCAGGGCCTGAAGGGCTTCGCTAAGGAGGTGGCATGGCCTCAGGAGAAAGGAGTTTTCCAGGAGGGGGCGAGGGCATGTAGGGAGAGAACCCAGGCAGGGCTCCTCTCGTACCTTCCCACCCACTGTCTTCAGGGTGAGTCTGTGGATGCTGCCGTCAGCTGTGGGCCAATTCTCGACTGGGGTCTTCCCACTATGGCGCTCACAGCTCCTCTGGTCAAGGTCAGGTTTCCCAAGGGCAGGATCCTCATCCAGCCTGTGTCTGCCTCCTTCTGGCTATGTGATATCTACTCTGCACCTCAGTTTTCCTCATCTGTCAAATGGTACAATTCATCTCTAAGTGTTTATGTGTTGTTCTAAGATTTCACCAGCCCTTCTTCTAAGTGTCACTAAAGTGGTTTTGCTGTTCTCTAGAAAGACCTGTCACTCCCTCACCCTGGGCATCTGTTCACGTGATCCTCTTTGCCGGAGATGCCTTCCCCAGTTGGACTTTTGAGGACTTTGCTGCCACTGTGGCTTCCGCTTCCCACTTGCACATTGAGGAGGCCGGCTGGCCTGGATGAGCCCATGGGCCCTTCCTGACACCCCCTCCCCTGTTTGTCTGCAGAGTCCCTGTGATGACGGAGGCGGAGGCCCGTGATGCCCTCCTCAGCTTCGTGAACTCTAAGTGCTGCTATGGCAGCGCAGTGGCCGGCGACCTCACCATCCGTGAGCTGAAGCAGCAGACCCTCTGCAGGGTAGGGTCTGGGTCCTGTAGGGGACACCCTGGCCGAGGGACTGGGAGTCTCAGGACTTTAGGGGGGCGCTCGTGGGATGTGGGGGGGTGGAATGGCACCCTGGGGGACAGCAAGTTTGAACGGCGGGGATGTTGAATCCCTTTGGCAACTCCTCTGGCCTGTGGCTGTGAGTAACAGCAAGACAAGATTGAGCATCCTTGGTCCCAACAGACAAGCTTTGACGCAGGCAGCATTGTGGAAAGCTCAGTCCATTCCTGCCTTGTCAGATCCTCATAGCTTCCCTTCATGGCAGCATTATTGTCACCAGTTTACAGAGGAGGAATTGGACGTTTAGAGAGGCAGAGGCACTTGCCTAAGAACATGCAGCTAAAATGATGGAGCTGGGACCCACACTCAGGGTGGCTGCGTCCTCGTTCTACTCTTCCACGAGGGAGGGCTCAGAAGCATCCATCTCCCTTTGGCCTGGCTCCCTCAGCCTCCCGGACACGATGTCTGTGCCTAGGAATCATTTACTCATCGCTCCAGGAAAATGCTACCTCTCGAACGAAGATCACAGCCGGCAGTTCTGTCTCCTTCATTGATAGGGCGGAGGGGCAGCTCTTAGGTCTACATTTTCTAGTGTCACTGACACAGTCATCCTCTGGTGAGCTCACAATGGCACAAAAATCAGACGAGCCTCATAGATAGTGGTTAGAGCAGGGATCTGGAGGGAGAGGCTGCTGTGTGGCTGTGTGTTCTTGGGTAAGTCAACTGACCTCTCTGAGCCTCCATGTCCTCACATGTGAAAGGAGGAGGCAAGTGATGTTCAGATCCCTTCCCGCTCTGTGACTCTGTGGATAAGGATCAAGAAGGGGGATCTTGACATAGGCAGACAAATTTCTCCAAAAGAGGACCCTCAAAGCAGTGGATTCCGGGGACTTCATCTTTCAAAGTACAACTACTGCTCTGAAATTTGCCTCATAGAACATTTCTGTGTATATGAGACGGGATGGAAAAAATCTGGAATTTATTTATTTCTACATGTTTAAACTTCAGTCACCTTCAGAGTTCCTTGTTTGATGCAGTATACCTTGCAGTGTCTTCCTCTGTTCAAAATAGGTTTTTGAACTCATCAATTTTGATGCCTTTTAGTTCTTTGTCATTTTTATTTCACCTCTTCCACGTGGGCAAAACATTTCCCTTGGAGGACTTTTTAATCTGGGGAAACAGACTCAGGGTGAGACCGGGTGAATAGGGAGGGCAGGGCACAAGGGTCATGCTGTTTTGGGTCAAAAACTGCTGAACACTCAGCGCAGTGTGGGCAGGTGCACTCGTAAATCACCCATCATGAAGTGAGCAAATACATTGAATCTCCAAAAAAAACCAAAAATTCACTGAAGCCTCTCACAAAAACACTAGCTGGCATACTGATGCCACTGGTTCCTAGAACTCTTAGAACTCGAATCTAGTAGGGGAAGCCTGTACTACAAGGAGCTTTTCGCCCTCCAAAAAATAATTCTATTTTTTATTGGGATCCCTTTCATGAATTCATGGGGTACTGAAGTCGCTCCAGTTGTGAACCTGTCAGGGGAGATTTCCCGGGGCTGGCTGACCTCCCCTGCAGATGTCCTGGAGGCATCTGGGACAGCAATCACTGTTGCTAGCTGTTCGGAGCCTTTGGTTTCCCTGCTGAGGCCTGGCAGGTGGTGGTGGGGTCATCTTTTGGCGCAATGCTCTGTCTTCATCACGTGCACACGTGTGAACATGCTGGGGGTTTTTTTCCTCTATAGTATCGACTAGAGACCTTCAGCGAATCCAGGATGAGCGAGTGGACATTTCAACCCTTTACTAGTAAGTGAGTTGTTGGAAATCAGCTTAACTGGGGGCCATACGGTAGGTGCTGGTGGGAAATGTCGGGACCTGGCTGAGGCCCTCATCTGGGATAGGACGCTCTTCTGCTGGGAGCCCGGCTGCCCCGTCCTCCCCTGTGGAATGAAGTGGTGGACTTTCATCTCAGAGACTTTGCAGGGCTGGTCTTCGCGGATGCCTCCTGCCCAGGAAGTGGCTTGCAGGAGGTCCTGGAAAAGCCTAGCATTTGCCTCTGGCTACAGGCTGGTGCTGCCACACGGGGCCAGCCTGCAAAGCAGCGGGGGCACTTGGGCATCTGCCTGCCCCCATGTCGCTCCCAGGGCTCCGTAAATCTCTACACCCGTGAGCTCCTGGTTCTCTGTGCCATCTTGTCTTCCGCTGAACCCCACTGCGAGCCCTATGTTCCTCTGTCTGGGAAGCCCTATGTCCCACCTGTTTTCTCTGTGGGACCACTCCAGCTCATTCTTCAAGACTCAGCTCATGTCACCTCTTGTACGAAGCCTTCCAGGATTTCTCCTGCTGCCCATCTTCCCAGCAGAATGGGTCAGTCATCTGAGTGTCCAGAGCTCTTAACACAACTCTTGCTCAAGGCACTTAACCTATCCTGTAACTGCTTATTGGGATGGTATGCCTGTCTGCCCCCTAGAACAAAGGAGGAGAAAGAGGAACAAGATGATGGATGGGGAAAGGGATGGTGATGATGATGATAGTTCCTGTTAAATTGACTTCTTAGTGCTAACCCTAGTGCTAAGCATTTTATATAAACTCCTCTATCTAATTTCACTAACATTCTGTATGGCAGGTGCCACCCTTATTCCCATTTCAGAGATGAGAGAATTGAAGCTCAGAGAAGTTAAGTAACTTGTCTGGAGTCACACAGCTAGGAAGTAGAAGAGACAGGAGTCAAACCAGGTCTGTCCAACTTCAAGGGGGCCCTGGCCTGCTCATCCCTGTAGTCTCAGCATCTAGACTAATGACTGGCACCAAGTGAAGACTCAGTGCTGTTGTTGAACGAATGAAGGTTTCCCCCTGTGGCCCTTGCTGTTCTTATGACGATCCCTCTCTGTGTCAGATCACTCAGTGGACGGGCCGCAAAGAGGCGCTTCCCCCAGGCTCTGGGACATGAAGGTCCAGGTGCCCCCGATGTTTCAGGAAGACACCAGGAAGTTCCAAGTCCCTCACTCCTCACTGGTCAAGGTAACAGCATGACTGGTGGGATATTTCGCCTTCCCTCTGAGCGGGTTGTCCAGGCAACGAATGTTTCCTCCAGCCTTATCCTTCTGGTGGCTCATTCCTCCGTTGTAAATAAACCTAATTTAAGAAAGCTCAGTGTGTGGAATGTAGTCCCATACAACATCCCAAGTACATGAGGGGGTGATCTGTAGCAAGAGGCTTATCCTCTTTGCAGATTGTCACCAGTTTTAAATAGTGAGCGATAACATTCTAGATCATTTGAGTGTGCGCTTTTTATTTTATTTTATTTTTTTATTTTTTGCCTGACAGTAAGCAGCTGGAGTGCTGGATGATATTGGTGTAAAATAAAAAGTTAAAACACTGCTGAGATTTTCCGTGAAAGTCAGGGAAGCAGAATTTTATTTCCATCTTGCCTGACAGAGATATAATCATGGCATGAAGAGAAGGAAAGAAACCTGGTGGATTACAAAAACACAACTGGGCTATCTTGTATCGTGTTCTCGTCTGATTGCTGCCTTGTTTGCCCTTTGGACTTGATTCAAGGATGTAAATTTTTAAATTATTTATTTATTTATATATTTATCTCGAGACGGTTTGTCTCCCTGTCAACCAGACTGTAGCACAGTGGTGCGATCATGGCTCACCACAACCTTGACCTCTTGGGCTCAGGTGATCCTTCTGTCTCAGCCTCCTGAGTAGCTGGGACGACAGGTGCGTGCTACCATGCCTGGCTAATGTTTTTCATATTTTTTTGTAGAGATGAGGTCTTGCTGTGTTCCCTAGGCTGGTCTTGAGCTCCTGGGCTCAAGTAATTCTCCCTCCTCAGCCTTCTAAATGCTGAGATTACAGGCGTGAGCCACGGCACCTGCCCAACAATGTAATAGTGTTCTAGGCATTTTCGTAGAGTTGTAAGGTGAGGACTTGGAGGGGTCAGGAAAGGGTTCCGTTATTTTCTCGAGGGTGGACATGCTATTTTGATTCCGTGATTACATTTTTTCACATACTGTCCATCTTTTATGGCTTCTGTGCCCAGAGACTACTCTAGCTCTCTTATGGGCAAATGCCATCAACTCTGAGGGTCAGCCTGGCAGAAAACTGTAGTGTGAGTTAGAAGGTGGGTCCCCGAGAACACGTCTCCCTTCTTAGCTTCCAGGACAGACTGGGCTGGGGTGCGGAGAAAGGCACCTGGCTTTTCTGTGACCTGGCTTGGCAGACTCGCCTAGCTCCAGCGCCCTGTCCTGGTGCTGAGCGGCTGCACCTCGATTTGAGACGGTGACACTGGGTGGCACTTGGGAAACTAGATCCAAGGAGAATGTCTCACTTTCAGGACTGCCACAAGTGCCACGGGCGTGGGCGGTACAAGTGCAGTGGCTGCCATGGGGCGGGCATGGTGAGTCTTGTGTGGGCCACTGGTGAGTAAGTGAGCATGGGGGGTGGCCTGGGAACGGAGGCTTGGGTCGGGCACCCGGACGGCCTGTACTAACAGCATCACCTCGGACATGTTTTGCTCCTCTCTGGGCCTCCATTTTCCCTTCTGTAAATTGGAAAATTGGGGTGCTCCCTAATGACCCTTTCACAGCTTGATTTTAATTTTTCTCTCCTATTCTTATCCATCGACCACATCCACTGAGTGCCTGCTTGGTGCTAGGCTGGGCACGGAGACTAAGCCCTGGGGTCCTTCCTGTCGAGGATTCCCTGTCCGCAGGAAACCAATAACTGACCCCATTTGTAGTACAGGATGATGGATGCCGAGAAGGTGAAGTTCAAAAGGCTTTCAGAGACGAGACAGACAGGATACTTGTGTTAGTTTTCTAGGGCTGCCCTAACCGATGACTGCAAGCAGTGTGGCTCAAAACAACAGGAGTTCATTGTCTCAGATCTGAAGGCTGGAAGTTCAAAATCCAGGTGTGGGCAGGGTCCGTTCTAGAGGTGCTGAGGGAGAAACCAGCCCATGCCTCTCTCACAGCTGCTGGCGGTCCTCGGCACCCCTTGGCTTGTGGCTGTAGCACTCGTCTCTGCCTGTTGTCACACAGTCTTCTCCTGAGTTTCTTCACCTGGGCTTCTTGGGGCCCCAGTCATTGGATTTAGGGTCCGCCCTCGTCCCTATGAGGCCATTCGACCCATCTTAACTAATTACATCTGCAGAGACTGTCCAGATGAGGTCACATTTCAAGGTTCCACTGGACTTGAATCTGCGGGGGATGTTACCGAGCCCAGTACAGCCCCTCAGCAGACAGCCAGGTCTTTGGGGCATCAGAAACCTTCAGGGCTATTCGCCGTCCCAGGGAGTAAGACCAAACTCCTCAAGCATTTCTTCACTCATTTGCTTGGAGCCTTGTCCTTTGGATGCACACTGACCACTGGCTACTCTCCACGGCCTTCCTTCACAACCTTCCCTCTGCCACTGGCCCTCCACCCTCCACCTGCTGGATGCTCATTACCGCCCATTCCTGTACTGTCTGTGGTCCCAGCAGTGCCTGTGCCTGGCTTCTCTCCTCCTGTGTCCTGGCCCCGTGCCTTCCGCCCCCTCCCTCCCTCCCTCCCCACTCCCTCCTCTTCCTCCCTCCCTCCCTCATCCCTTCCTTTCACAAACCTTGAGACTCCACCTCCTGTACCAGGCACTATTCTAGGCCCTGGGGATACCGAGGGCTCCTCCCCGTGGTCTCTGTTCCTTCCACCACTTCCTTCTATTTATTCTGCTCCTGCTCCTCCCTCCCGAGCCAACTGTAGGAGCATCAGTCTTCTTTTCTTTTCCCCAAAGGAGCTCTCTGTCTCCAGAACCAGGTCTCTGTCCCGCCTTTCCCCGCCACTCCTTCTCGACACTTGGTCAGGGCAGGTCTTGGGGGTTGTGGGCATCAGGGAGGAGGCAGGAGAGACTGATGTCTCAGAAGAAACGGGGATCAGCCTGAGCCCGTGGGTTCAAGACCCGCCTGGGCAACTTGGTGAGACCTCATCTCTACAATAAATCAAAGAATCAGCCGGGCGTGGTAGCGCGCGTCTGTAGTTCCGGCTACTCGGAAGGCTGAGGTGGAAGGATCGCCGGAGCCCAGCAGGTCGAGGCTGTGGTGGCCGGGAGTGGCCACTGACTCCAGTTTGGGTGACAGAGTGAGACTGCAACCCCCCCCAAAAAAAGAAAAAAGAAACGGAGATCTTAGGGTGTGGAGACTTTGAAAGCCCCAGTGGAAGAGTCCAAAGACACCACCACATCCACCCCTCTCCATGTTACAGATGAAGGGGCTGAGGCATGATGGTGGGGACGGGCAGTGAGGGCACCGGCTGAGATCTGATCCAGGTCTCAGGAGGCCAGCGGGGGCTGAGGTTGTGGTGTGTTTGCAGGTAAGATGCCCATCTTGCAGTGGAGCCAAGCGCAAAGCCAAGCAGTCCCGGAGGTGCCAGCTGTGCTCAGGGTCTGGCAGACGGAGGTAGGGCCAGTCTCCCTGGCATAGTGGGGAAGCACACTTGCTTAGGTTACTGGCTTTCCATTGTCTGCCCATCTGGAAGGCCAGCGGGAACCCACCTGCCTTGTCGCTGCTGTGTCCCCGGAGCGCTGTGCGTAGTAGGTGCTCTGAATGTCTGTGGAGTGGGTGAGCTTTGCTCAAGGCCTGGCATTTCTGGACAGGCCACGAACTCATCAAGTGGCGTGTGGGTCAGGTGTGAGGAAAGAGAGGCTAGGAAGGAGGAAGGGGACAGGGTTACCAGGAGAGATTTTCTTCCTGCCCACATGGTAGGGAAGTGAATATGGTAAACCACCTAAAGGTGACATCTTTAACACTCTGAGGATCAGAGCAAAACCCTGTTTACAACTCATGGTGGACCTCAATGGAGGATCAGTCAGGGAAAGTTAGTTAATCGACTAAATAATCAACCAAGTTTTATCTCTGCTCACAGGGCTTTGCAAACAGTGGACCACTGCGTTTTGTAAATCATGTCCTCTGATGGATTTATGAATCTTTAAGGGAAATAGAAAACTATGAGGAGTGAAAACGTTCCGAGTTGGGTTGGTTAATGACACTTTTGCCTCATCAAAGTCCAGGCCGTCTTTTGGACAAGCCGGATGGAGAAGCTTCAGTGTACCTTCCACTGTGGTTGGGAAAGAGAGTCTCTCACTTGGAAAGAAACTCATTTTTCTTTCATTTGCAAGTGAGAGGAAGCCAATTCAAACTGGCTCTGGCAAAAACAAACAAACAAACAAACAAACAAACAAACAAACAGGCCAAGGTAACTGTAAAGCCCAGGGTATAGTTCAGGTGGTTTCAGGCCCAGCTGGATCCAGGTGCTTAAATAACGTCACCAGAATCTGTCTCCACCCCTCACTCTGCTTTCCTTTGTGTTGGTTTCATTCTCACATGGGCAGCCCCCTGCAGTGGCAGAGGGAACCACCAATAACCTCAGGTTAGTAGCCCAGGTAGAAAAGGATGGCCCCTTCCTGATAGTTCTGACAAGCATGATGGGGGCAGATCTCACTGCATGCACCTGGGTCACAGGCCCATCTCTGTATCGGCGTCTGCTTCGAGGGAGATGGAATAAGGTGACTGGCTGGGACAAGATCCCAAGCTGGTCACAGAAAAGAGGGGGAGGCAAGCCCAAGAGCCACGTGGGCTGTGTGGGGTCCTCAGAGGGAGCCTGGGGCAGTGCCACCAGAAGAAGGAGGACTAGAGGGTGGGCTGGTAAAACAATACAGACCCAGCACAGTCTGCCTCCGTGAGGAAGGATTGAGGGTGGAGGGGAGTTGGTGGGGGGAGTCTCTGGAAGCCGCCAGGACCTGAGACCAGTCTGGGGGTGCTGACTGCGCTCCCTCCTCAGGTGCAGCACGTGCTCGGGACGGGGGAGCAAGACGTGCGCCACCTGCAAGGGCGAGAAGAAACTGCTACACTTCATCCAGCTGGTCATCATGTGGTATGTGGCCCGCAGGGGTGGCCGAGGGGCGCAGCCTGGGCTGGTTTCTGTAGAGGAGCTCTCCTGGGGTGAGACTTTCACAGTGCAGGGACCTGCTGGGACTTTGAAGGGGTAGAATTTCCTGAGCAGAGGCAGTGTGGGTGGTGGGGTGCTCACAGGCTTTGAAGCAGACAGACCGGAGTTCAAATTCTGCCATCACCACCGTCTACTGCTGCAGCCCCTCAGCAGCTGAGCACTTCCATGCGGGAGCAGAGCCCAGCAGCCTGCTACGATGCCCCGCCGCCAGTCAGGGCGCCCCCATGTTAAGGGTTTCTCCTGCGTGGGGCTCCTTGCTAAGCATTTTGCAGGCAAGATAAATGAGGCCACAGAACTAAGCTGTCGTTTCCTTACTAGCTTCATTTACTAGCTTCACGGAGAAGGCCGAGGCTCAGAGAGTCTCCAGCACTTCCCCAAGATCCCGCCCCGGACCCCTGGGTCTGTCTGAGTCCAAAGGCCTTGCTCCTAACCTGCCACATGGCTTATTTTCACTCGCCCTCACACACCCCCCCCCAATCGTCTTTGCTTCTAGGAGGAACAGCCTGTTTGAGTTTGTGTCTGAGCACCAGTTCGACTGCCCTGGGGCGCTCCTTGCTAAAGCCAAAGGGGAAAACCTCTTTAAGGATGAAAACTCAGTGGTAAGCAGGGCTTTGAAGACGGGAGCAAAGGAAGCTGGTTCCTCCTTCCCTCGGTGGGGCCGGGTCTGCTGGCTGTTTGTGAGGGCTCTGTTCTTTTAAAAGGACAGGCTGGGCAGAAACGAGGTGCCCAGAGGGTGAGAGGATGCGGGACCCCGGGGGGCTTCAGCTTGACTCCCACACACTCAGTCTCAGTCCTCTGTCCCTCCTCCCACTGGCCAGTCTTCCTTCCTCCCTTCTCTGCCCGCCCTCCCTCCTTCCTCCTCTTCCTCTCCTTCTCCCCCTCCCTCCCTCCCCTTCCCTCCTTCCTCCACTTCCTCCCTCCCTCCCTCCCCCCTTCCTTCCACAAGCCTTGAGACCCCCACCTCCTGTACCAGGTGCTGTTCTAGGCCCCGGGGGAACCACAGCAGGAACCAAGACCATGCCCCTTACTCACAGTCTGGGGAGGGAGGCAATCGGGGCACTTTTGCTGCAGCATCAGATGGTGATCAGGGGCATGAGAAACACCCAAGCAGGGTGAGGGTGCAGGAGGGGGTGGGGCGGGGAAGGTGCGTCTGTGGAAGTGACATTGGACAGAAACCTGGACACAGGCAGGGGAGGCGTGGGCCATGGGGTGTGGGGGCGAGGGGGCAGCAGGACGGAGCCCTTGAGGGCCCATGGAGGCATGAGGAAGGCGAAGAGGAGCTCAGACATGAGTGAGAGGGTCCTGGCTGACCAGGGGCCAGCACACCTGGCCCACTGCCTGCTTTTATACATAAAGCTCTAGTGGAACACAGCCTTGCCCATTGCTATGTGTTGTCTGCGGCTGCTTTCCTGCCAGTGGGGCAGAGCTGAGTCATGACAGAATGCATGGCCCACAGAGCCTAAAATATTTATCATCTGACCCTTCACGGAAAGGGCTTACTGACTCGGGCTACCAGCCTGGGCAGAGAATTTGGCTCCAGTAGACTTCTGAGCAGCGTCCTCAGACTGTAGGGGAATGTGTCAGAATCCTTTCCTTGCCCCAGTAATATGGCTTCCCAACAGCTTACCTCAGGTGTCCACCCTCTAGGAAGTCCTGCACCCCCCCCCATCTGAGTTAGGGGACCGCCCCATGTGCTCAGCCCAGCACGGGGCCCATTCTCTGGCTGCTGGTGGCGGCTGATGGCTCTGTGAGCTGACCCTCCCTGGCAATGAGCTCTGACAGGGCAGGTGCCATGGGGGTCACCTCCCTACCCTCTGCCTCCACTGCAGCGCCAGTGGATGTTAGCAAATGTTTGAGGAGGGGTGGAGGGGAAAGGGTACGATTCCACAATTAGGGGCAGGATGGAGAGCCACAGAGGAGGGCAGTGCTTGCCCCCAGGGCGTGGAAAGATTTCAAGCATGAGGACTGAATAGATGCTCTCATGCCTGGACTTCATGAAGGCTGACTGTGAGAGCCTGGTGTATTTGTGGTCCATATATGCGCAGCTCACAGGCAGTGCCTGGCCCATAGAGGGCAGTTTGAAGGTTTGAATGAGAATGAATCTAAGCTCCGTTCCAGCACATGTCCAGACCCCACAGGCCCACACTGACAGCGACCATGCCTGCTGTGGTCATGAGGTGTCCCTGAAATTAGCACGATGCCAGGCACATGGCAGGCACACAGCAAGGGTTTGCTGAGGAATGAGTGGGTTGCAGGGGAAGGGTTCTCTGACTGCAGCCCCCCTTTTTTGTTGGAATTCCCAGGACTGTGTCATGGGTCCACAGAGGTCAAACAAGGTGCTGTGTTGCCCGGGGGCCCTTCCTTCCTTGGGCTGTCTTCTCTGTCTGTCGGCTTTGGCTCGCATAGCCCCAGTGGTCTGCGTCTCTCTCCCTCAGGTGTACCCTATTGTGGACTTCCCCCTGCGGGACATCTCTCTGGCCTCTCAGAGGGGCATTGCCGAGCACAATGCTACCCTGGCCTCCCGTGCCCGAGTCCTGCAGCAGGTGAGCCTGGGCCTAGAGCCTGGAGGGTGAGGGCCGGGGATGGGGGTGGGGGAGCACCTGGCTCTGATGTCTCTTCCTGGGGCTGCTGACCCTTCGGGGACTGGGTCTGGAGTTGTTGGGAGGTGAGCCTCATGGAGCCAGGCTGGGGCACTGTCCTTTGGGCGTCTAAGGGAAACTGAGTCTGTCTCTCTGCCTGGAACCTCTGTCCTGAGGATGTCAGGGAGAAAAGACAAGGAGGAGTCATTGGAAGAGAGTGGAGGGGAGGGAGTCCCAGTGGGAGGCATCCAGGGAGGGCTGGGGCCTGACCTGAGGCCAGCGTGGCTAGAGGGCAGAGAATGGGCAGCTTGAGGTAGCAGAGGCAGGGAGGACCAAGGGCCACAGGAGAAGTTGGGATTGTAGTTCTGAGAGCGACAAGAAGCTACTGCAGGGTTTCCAGCACGGATGTGGCGTGGTGTGATTTTGGTTCTGACTCCCTGGGATTCAGACAGGGAAAGGGAAGACTTCCCTCATCTGGAGGTTCAGGGTCAGAGGCCCTCCAGGAGCCCAAACCCCAGCCCTGCCTCCTCCCAGCCTCCGATGTTTTGGCCTCTGTATTCTGATGGCCACTAGGTGGCGCTGGTGCCTGTCACTGCCCCAGTCTCGGCCAGGAGCTGCCCCTCCCGCCACACCACAGCACCTCTGCGGAAAGATCTGGGATTGGCTCGGGAAGCCCTTCCCTGGCACTGAGTGGGGAACCCGGCCGCTGGGGCCTGAGCCTTGCAGGATGGGCTCGGATCCGGGTCTGCTGCACCCTAACACGATCCGGGGCCAGCTGCTTCCCCCTCCTCCTAGACCAGTGCCTCACCTGTGAAAATGGAGACATTAAGCACCTCAGAGGGTTTTGCAGGGAGGAGACCCCTTGCTTAACCTGCTTGGCGTCTGGAGCTTAAAACTCCATTTTCTTTTTCTTTCCTTCCTTCCTTCCTTCCTTTCCTTCCTTCCTTCCTTCCTTCCTTCCTTCCTTCCTTCCTTCTTTCTCTCTCCCCCTTCCCCCCTTCTCTCTCTCTCTGGCCTGCCCTTCCTCCCTTCCTCTCTCCGTTTTTCCTCTTTCCTTCCTCCCTCCCTTCCTCTTTCTTTCTTTAGATGCTTTTTGGGTTCTCATATATTAAAAATAGCAGGACAGAGTTGTTGTTGTTGTTGTTTTTAAAGTTTTCCATTCAGGGTGCATGCTTCTTTTTTATTTTATTTTAAGTTGTGGGGTACAAGTCAGGATTGCATACATAAGTGGTTTAGGGACAGGTGATGTTTGGGGTCTCTCATTGGACCTCACTTCACCCCCTTACTGATTTTATGTGCCCCTCACCCCTGGCAGTGTTCCACCATTGCCAGTCCCTTTTGTGTAGTATTATGATAGGTGTTCAGGTTCCACTTATGAGTGTTACTCAGTTGTTTGTTGTCTGTGATAGGTCACTAAATATGATAGACTCTAAATCCATCCAAGTTGTCGCGAAGTCCATAATTTTGTCCTTCTTTATGGCTGTGTAATATTCCATCGTGTGTATATACCACATTTTAAAAAACCCAGCCCACTTTTGATGGGCAGCATGATTGGTTCCATATTTTTACTATTGTGACTAGTGCTGCAATAAACATACATGTGCAGGTATTTTTTTTGTAGAATAACTTGAGTCTCTTTTCTTTCTATCCTTTGTAATGAGCATTTTCCTTTTTCTCTCTCTCTCTCTCTCTCTGCACATTTCCCTTATTTGTAGAGGAGAGAAGGATGCATTTTATCTAAAATAATATGGACCATCTTGGAGTTCAGACAATGCAAACTTGCAGGCCTCCCAGGGCCAGACAGTAAGGAGGGTGGGAGAACCCCTTATCCGAGGGGGTCCACCACTCAGCTTTGTATAGGCTCAGGGCCCAGTTTCCAGACCATCTGAGGTCCAGATTTTTATATGAAACCTTCCAATTTTACAATAATTTGGGAGCTGGGGAAACTGAGGCCCAAGGAGGGGAGGTGACTTGCTCCAAATCACACATGTTGGTGGCAGGTCCAGGACTAGAACCTGGGTCTCCTGAGGCTTCCCTACTATCACATAGCCTGTCTCACAGTACATCTCATTTGTAAACAAATCCTGGAGGCAGGAAGGTAAACCAGGGAACAAATGCATGTTTTTCTTTGAAAAGGAGCAAAATGGGAGAGGAGCTTACTTCTATGAATCTTTAAAAAAAAAATCTGTCTTTGACCTTGGAGCCATAGACAGAGATTCATGCCAGTATATAACTCAGGATGGAGAAGTTAGTGAGTGGAATCTGACCATGAGGAGACAGCTGCCATTACGTCTCCCGGCCATAGCCATGACTCTGAGACCTGGTCTCCGTTCATTGCAGGGCCAGGCTGCACGACAGATGCCAGCCAATTACAAGATAGCGGTTGATGTCTTGAGCAATTTGTGGCCTCTACCTAGGAGACTCTTAGAACCAGAAGCAGAGGGAGGCAGGTGGGGTGGGGGGAAGTATCGCCCTGCTTTTTATTGGCTCTTAGTAGAAAAGCTTGGAAATAAGAGTGTTCTTGACCTTGGTGTCCAGGCCACCTGAGAGGTGACATTGACACCCTTTTCCTTGTGCCCCTTAGTTTCCATTTAGGATCCTTCACACTGAGATTTCAAGAGGAGTTTTCCATCTTTTTCCCCCAACATTCTCATTCGGATACCAGTTTCTGGCCAAGGAAGAGAGCTCAGTCTTGATCTTGTTGTCTCAACAACTCTGTGAAATGGGAGTTTTTAATCCCCAGTCCACAGATGCGGAAACTGAGGCCCAGAGGCACAAAGTGCGAGAGCAGACAGAGCGCTTAACGAACTCTCCGTGCTCTGAGTCCGAGTCTCCCTTCCCTTTCACAATGTCACGCGGCCCCCGGCCTCTCCTCCTGCCTCTCAAGATGCCCTCCCTGTCCTGCTGTCCAGGGATTTCCAGGACCGCTTATCTGGAGGGGAGTGAGAAGGAACAGCTCGCCTCCCGGCCTGTTTCACCTTTCTCTGGGGGCCTTGGAGCCATCATCAGCTACAGCAAGAGGGCTCAGGGGTCTTTTCCCCATAGGAAGAACTTCCTGCAAATAAAGAGAGTCTAATCCTGGGCCAATCACACCACGGTTTCCTGGGTGTGGGATCCTCAAATCTGAGTCTGAAACAGGAGTAGTTTAGCGGCTTTGACACAGAGCCTGGCCCACAGTAAGTCCGGGGAAAGCTTAGCTTACTTTATTAGGAGTGGCATTCCTGCATCAACTATGTAGGATAGGTTGCCAGCAACCAAAGAACACTGGTGGAGAGGAGTGCCTCTGTAGGAACCTGGTGCTTTCTCCCAAGGTGGGGCCTGTTGTGTCCCGGGCCAGGCCTCATCACTGAGGAGGGTTGCTACATCACTCTTCAGAGCAGGGGCCGGAGGATGAGATGCAGTTTTTATGTCACCGGCTGATCTTAGCACCCGCCCACTGAGTAGTGTGTGACCCTGATGTCTGTGCACCCGGCACGAGCAGGAGCTGGTGAGCGAGGCTGGGTCGGGGGTGGGTGGAGGCCACGCCCCGCAATCCTCTGCCAGGTCAGCTTTGGAGAGGAGGGGCTGGGCTGGGCAGGCCACGTGCCCCAGGTGTGGGTCACCAGAGGCCTCTGCCGTTGAAGGATGCCTGCCCCACACCCAAAGGGGGATTGCTCCAGCAGGGCCTGAACTTGAGAGGGCCAGCGGGTGCCCTTTCTCGATCTCCAGATTCCCCCACAAGATGTGTACACATAACAGGCCCCGTCAGGGGAGACTGGGGAGACCCAGACCGTGTCCCAGAGCATCAGGGGCAAATGATATGCAGAGGAGCACTGGCTGTGCCCATCAAACAGGGCCACTCTGTGGGAGGGAGGGCATTCCCCGTCCTGGCATGGGGCATTTAAAAAGAGGTGGGTGCTGGGAAGGAGATCTGAGCGTTAGACGGGTGAATAGGTGGGGCTTGCACCAGATAATCTCCAAACCTGAGATTCCACGAACCCACAGGTCTCCGTTTCCTCACTTCTAAAAAGAAGGGCATCACGTGCGAACGGCTTTTCCCAGAGCAGGGTCAATACAAACCCATGGTGGTGGGGGTGGGGAGGTCTGAGGAAAGAGCCTGACACAGCCCACCGCACTCTGAAATTTCTTTGTGACCACTGCTTCATCTTTAAAATTTGACTCCAACTTTGTAAGTCACGCCCTAACATCTCCATGGTTGTTTTAAGGTAAAAATGTTTAAAATGACCTTATCCTCCCCTACCCTGCAGCACCCCATCTAAAAATTAATGCTTCTGGAAGATGTTCTATCTGGCTGGTGGCTTTTCATAGACTCTGGGACTCCCCTGGGGATGCCCAGTTGGTGAGACCTAGAATCGGATGGTGGCTAAAGATGAGAAGTCAGTTTTGGCCGTTGCTTAGGGTATGTGAAGGAGCATAGGTGGAGACACATCTAGAAAGGCAGACTGGAGCCAAATTGTGCAGGGCCTAGAATGCCAACTCCAGAGGATGAACTTCATCCACGGGCAGTAGGAAGCT
The DNA here is from genome assembly GCA_027257055.1 of Cephalopachus bancanus. NCBI lineage: Eukaryota > Metazoa > Chordata > Mammalia > Primates > Tarsiidae > Cephalopachus > Cephalopachus bancanus. The sequence goes on along the minus strand of JAPVLO010000202.1, from coordinate 3,220,731 downwards.
ACTGAAGGTTCTTGAGCAGGCACGTGTCTTGAACAGAATAGAAAAACAGAAGGTGTTTTCTGGCTGTTTGTTTCTTCAGCGCCAGACCATCGAGCTGATCCCTCTCACAGAAGTTCATTACTGGTACCAAGGAAAGACTTATGTCTACTACATCTATGGCACCGACCACCAGGTGTATGTGGTGAACTACCCCGAGAGGTACTGCTGTGGCTGCATCATCCTCTGACATAGCCCTGCTGTCCCCTGAGCCGCCGTGCGCGTCTGCCAAGGAGGACAACCAACGGTCTCTGAGTGCACAAACACTGGACGATCACATACGCACCCTGGCACGCCCTTCCAGAAAAATCAGCTTATCGTCTGTCAAGCCGCAGCTCCCTCTGGGCCCCTCTGGTGGGATCTGTCACTCTTATGATCATCCTATAAGAATTCATCTACACACATTCCTTTAGGACGATGAGAGGAATGATTTAAGTGGCAGGGGCTTTGCCTCTGGCCTCCGAGCTAATGCCCTGTTCGAGTGAGTGATCTGAGTCCGCTTTTCCTCCCTTCCGTCCGGGCTCTGGTGTGCTGCTTCTGGTGTGAGCCTCTTGCTAAGCGGAGCGTTCTTGAAATGTTTAGCGAGACATACACGGCCTGCCCTAATGCATGACTAAGCGTTGCATGTAGGCACAAAGTGCAGAATTTTCCTGCCCATCCTGTGGGTTGGGAATTTGGACGCAGCCTCCATGGGGATGGTGTCTCTCCGCCCCCTCATGTCTGAGGCTTCCCCTGGAAGATCTGAAGCCTGGGGTGGGATCATCTGAAGGCTAGCCCACTCCACGTCAGGTGGCCGATGGCAACTGGTGGCTGAGACACGGCTGGGGGCTCTCAGCTAAGAGACACACATATGTGGCCTCTGCATGCAGCAGGGGTGTTCACGACACGGCGGCTCTAAGGGTGAGTGCCCCTCATGTGAACCCAGCTGAAGAAACAGACCCGCCCCCCCACCGGAGAACAGATCTGTTTCTGTTCTGTGCTGGATGGAGCAAGAGTCTGCATGCCCACCTCTGATGTCTACATAAGGAGTTTAGTGAGTGGTTTTGAATAGATGCAGTTTTTATGTCACTAGCACCCACCCACCTAGTAGGGTGTGAACCCAATGCTCTGTGCGCCTTGTCAGGTGCAGAAGCTGGTGAGAGAGTCTCGGGAGAGACAGGGTGGAGGCCGTGCCCTGCAGACCCAGTGCCAAGACAGCTCTGGAGAGGAGGTGCTGGGCTGGGCGGGCCACAGGCTCCTGGTGTGGGTCGCCAGAGGCCTCTGTCATGGTAGGATGCCTGCCACACACCCAGAAGGGGATCGCTGCTGCAGGGCATGACCTCAGGAAGCAGACTGAAGAGGGCCAGACTGAGCCCCCAATTCCCTCACCAGGGGGTGCATGTCTCAGGCCCAGTCAGGGGAAGGGACTGAGGCTGTGCCCCAGGGCATCATGGGCAAATGATATGCAGATGAGCACTGGCATGCTCACCTGCTGCTGCTCAGACCCCGGCTTCCTGGCTTCCTGCATCCTGTTTGATGGCTGTTTCCCGAGTGTGGCTGAGCCACCCACTGGCAGGTCCTGGCTGACAGCGGGGTGACCAGCCTTGCCAACATGAGCAGCAGGACTAGGGGCTCAGCAGTGGGGGGTGGCCAAGGGCAGGGGGTGTCCCCTTGGGTCAGGGTGCCCTGGGCATGGGTAACAGCAAGGGGAGAGATGGAGGGCTCCCCAGGAAAATCCCGCCTCTTCCTCCTGAAGCTTTGTCATACCCAAGTTTGGGAGGCCCAAGCTTGGGAGGCCCCTGCTTTGGTTTAACAAGGAGGCCGTCACCTACCACCACTGGTGTCCCCATGGACTACCTCCATGATCCTTAAGGAGGATGCTTCTGTCTCTCAAGGGCATTGTACAAAAGTGGGGGACAGTTTTTAGTTGTTGCAATGATGGGTGGCCTTAGGAGGACAGAGTCTAGGAAAGCCAGATGTCCAACAATGCTTGGGAGCTCTAACATGACTTGCAAAAGTCCCACTGACATTCACATGGAATGTGCCTTTGTAATACACAAAAGGCTCACCAGTTAGTCCTCAGTGTAATGCTAATTTTTATTTAGTGCTCACCTTTGGTTTTTGGTTGTTCCTATATACCTGGTTTGAAATGACTTTGAGTTACCTTACTTTTCTTAAATCCAAATGTGTGCGTTGTAAGTGGGTGCCAAATGTATGCATTATACGTGGGTACAGCTGTCTGGCGATTTCATCACGAACCCCGATGTAGTTGTGCCTTAACATTTACAAATGGAAATGTATGCATTTAAAAATGAGTGTCTTCTTTTTTTTTTTTTTTTGAGTTGGAGTCTCACTCTGTCACCCAGACTGGAGTGCAGTGGCCGCTCCCGGCCACCGCAGCCTCGACCCGCTGGGCTCCGGCGATCCTTCCGCCTCAGCCTTCCGAGTAGCCGGAATTACAGGCATGCGCTACCACGCCCGGCTGATTTTTTGATTTATTGTAGAGATGAGGTCTCGCTGCCCAGGCGGGTCTTGAACCCGCGGGCTCAGGCAATCCACTCACCTCAGCCTCCCCAAGGCGCGGGATTACAGGCTGAGCCACCGAGCCCGGCGAGTGTCTTCTAATTGCTCCTTTATGTTTCAGTTTGGGCACTAAATTGCTTTTTGTGTTTAAACACCTATGACGTCAGTGGACTATACTTAGGTGGTGCCAAAAACTGTATACCAAATTTAAGTACGACATTTGCTCAAAAGACAGCATTAATCAAATCAGTGCTAACATCACCATTCGACAAGCAGGGCAGTCAAACAAAATGGTGGAAGCTCGGTTGAGCGAGCATCCTACTACACATCGCTACTGTAATTCAATTCAACCCTTCGAAAAATCATATCAATAACATCTCTTAAAATGCGTTTTCAATTTTTTTGGCACCCCGCATGAATTTTATTTTAGGATAAAAGGTAGCATTGAGTATGCTGAGCTCGAGGCCCCATGGCCTATACACACCGTTGGCTTGGGAACCCAACGAGAACGTGCCAGCTGGAGTCACAGGGCCCCAAGGGATGCCATCCCAGTAGAGCAGCAAGGGGCAGAAAGCAACCACGAGCCACGAGCCACAGGAAGTTCAGTTCTGATGACTCCTCCAAAACCCAGATGGATGCTGGGTCCTGCTGCCACTTGACAGCTGTTGTATACTTTTCCTTGAGGGATCATCTGCTTTTATGACATTCACCACAGCCAGGACATAACTTCATTTCCTAGCCCTGCCTCTCTCTGCCATCCTAAGGCTGATTCGGCTGTTGCTGTGTAGCCCTAGGCCCAGGTGGAGTCATTGTGGGTAGCAGGTAGACCACAGGGACATCCCTAACCCTCAAACTGACCGCCATGGATGGTGGCTCTGGGCCTGCCTTGATTTTGTTTGGCAAGAACGTTAGACTCAAGCTCTTTGCTCTCTCCTCATTGCCTGCAAAGGAGAACACTAGCCCTAGTACTCATCACCTAAAAGCACAGGGCCTCTGCCAGGTGGCCAGAGCCCAGCTGGGCTTAGTGAGGGTTTATACAGATCTGAAGTCTCTGCCCTAAGTCTACAGGGTAACAGGAGAGACTGCAGGTAAACAGGAGGAAATGAAAGAGTCAACAGGTAGCTGCACAAGATACAAATACCGAAGATGCAAAAACTGGTGGGGGTGGTTGCAAGTGACAGAGACTCAAATGGACTTACATAGAAAAAGTTATTGATTAGTTCTTGTGCCTTAATCAAATTTCCATCTTCAGGTATAGCTGGATCCAGGGACTTGAGCCATTTCATTCCAACAGGATCTCCCCTCCTCTCCTGCTTGCTTTCCTGTTTGTTTTTCTCTCTTTTGCTTTTGTTCTCAGTCAGGCTTTCCCCACCTTGGGAATAAGTCAGCTATTAGCAACTCTAGAATTCACCCTATTGAGCTCAGAGACTCCAGCAGCGAGAGTGCTGCAAGCTAATTTGTGCCCACTAAAATCCCAGGGAAGGATCTCAGTGGCTTGGCCTGGGTCACATGCCCATCCTTGAACCAATTGCTGATGGGGAATGCAGTGAATCTATTGGTCAACCCAGGTCACACGATCTCCTCCCTGCTGGAGTCAGCCTTGGCCACATCAGAAGGGGGTCAGGGAACTGGGCAGGCAGAGACATCACCTGTCCATTAGAGGGGCAGATAGAAAGTGCTGGGTTTATTCAGGATGGTGCTTTGGAGTTTTCTTTGTGCTTTGTCCCAAATGACACTTTATGTCAAAGAGGAGAGACTGAGACTTGGTCCTTTCCCTGCTGAATGCTGGATTTCCCTTCCCTGTCGTTGCTGGGAGTGCAGAGCTTTGATGCCTGTGTACTTCTGTCACTAAAAATAAGAATTTGCCCTGACCTCGGGCTTACTTCCTGTGGGTCTCTGCAGAGGCATATAGTCCTGGAATGGGGGCGAGTGTGTGTGCATGGCACGTGCATGTGGTGTGTATGCATGGTGTGTGCATGCGTGTGCATGTGTGGTGTGTGTGTTTGCTGGGTGGGAGGGTCACAGCTTAGAAAGCGGTTTCTCTCCTCCACCTGGTCTTCCTCCAGTTCTCCTCCACGTCCCTGTCATTCTCTGTAGCTGATCGAACACCAAGGATGCAGGCTTTTCACTCCAGCCTGACTTCCACTGGCTGTGTGACCCCGAGCAAGTCCTTGCACCTCGTGGGCCTCAGTTTCCTTTTTTGTACCAAGGGGCTGGATCCTGTGTTCCCCTTTCTTTTCTTTGTCCTTTTCTGCCATTTATTTTAGATTTGGGGGCAACCATGCATGTCCGTTACATGGATGTATTGTGTAGTGGTGGGAATCAGATGGCCCATTCCTCAGATAGTGAACATTGTGCCCCCTGGGTAGTTTCTGAACCCTAGACCCCCTCCCCGTTATTGGTGTCCCCACTATCTATTATTTCCATCTTTGTGACGGTTTAGCAGAGGTCGTTATATAAAAAAGACACCTGCACCCTTTATTTCTCTGTTACCCTTTACTTCTTTTGGATAGATAAACATATCAGGTGGTATTGCTGTGATTGGGGCCCTGAGCCCTCCCTTGGACACTGGCCTCTGCTCACCTCAGGCCCTCGGCTGCTAGGAACCAGCTGATAAGGCCAGAGCAGAGTCACTGGGAGCTCGTTGTCACCATGAATGTCTCATGGGGGGGGCTGCATTTCTAATTGACCACAGGACACTCCTGAAAGTTTTCTTTTTTCTTTGTAAGTAAATTAAAGCCCTTGGCATGAGCAATTTTTCTGATATTTCTTAGAATAATTAATGCATAGAGAAAGAAAAAAGAAAATAAAGTTATTTGGAGGGGTATTCTGGGCAGCTGACAGTTCTTTTGATACTTAATCTGGAGCAGAAGACCCTAGGGCATCCAGTTTTGGGATCTCTCCCTTTGTCTTGATCCCCAAGCTGGAGGAGGGCGTTGCTACTTGTTTCTGCATCTTTGAGCCTGGGGCGTTCCTTGGCTTTTTTTCTCATCAACTGAAGGAATGAACAGAAAGATGAGAATTGGAACATAGGGGATGGGGGGCGGTGGTTAATCTTTTAGGGCAAAATCAGCCACTGTCATTTTAGTGATAGTGTTTGTCTCATGATCCAAAAGTAAGGCTGGGACACAGGACGGGGACATTACAGTGGGACACAAAGCCACTCAGGGTGGCCTCTGTGGTCACTGCCTGGGGTCACATCCAGGCTCAACCGTGTGTCACCAAGAGGATGCAGGCACCTCTGCTTGCCGGCTGTGTGCCCAGGCGACCCTGTGACCCTCGGGATCGCAGTGAGGGTGTAGTGCATGCATGGTGCGTGGCATGCACATTTTCAGGAGATGTCAGTGTGGGTCGTGTGAGGGACACAGGGAGAGACAGATGTTGGGGGAGAGAGAGCAAACACTCAGGATTGGGGGCAGAGGGAAAGGAGGTGTCGGGCACAGACTCGGAGGTCATGTGATACAGGCAGTGGTTCCCACAAGTCAGTCCAGGGAATGGGACCTATTTGCACCAGCCTCACCTGGAAACCTCATCAGTGTCAGAATGCAGATTCCCGGTCTCACCCCCAGAGATTTGGGGTCATGGTGGCTGGATTCCGTAGTTTTAACCAGTGCCCAGGGGATTTTATGCATGATCAGAACTGGAAATTGGCATTTGGAGTCAAAATAGTAGGACTTTGGAATCAGAACTCTCAGCCTTAAGTGTCATTTCCTGAAGCCTCAGCTTCTTCATCTGTGAAATGGGGATAATGCCTAGCCATCTCACAAGGCTGCATTAACTCTCACACAACACATTGAATGTGAAAGTGCTTTGCAAAACAAAGCACTGCCTAAATATTTTTCTTGTTAGGAGTGGGAAAGACACCCTTGACGTTCCACAGCTTCCCGCCGCTTTTGATCTTGTCCACCAGGGGGCAGCAGATGCACGCACGTGAAGCCGTGAAGCCGCGGAGCCGTTTCTCTCACTCGAGTGAGTTCAGCGTCTGCGATTTGACAGTCGCCCCTTCTCTGCAGTCCCTGCACCCTGGAGCCCCTTCCAGGACTTGGAGCCTCAGGGAAGTCAAGGTGGCTTCAGAAAGATCAATCAGAGACGGATTTAGTGTGTCTTCTATTATGTTGAGGCTCCAGTTAAGGTGTTTTATCCTCCTGAAGGAAGGACACCAAGGGAAACAAGGGTGTCACTGCGGAAGCCAGGCTTGAGATGCCACGCTGGAAGCTCTCAGGCTAAGTTAACACATTAGCTCTTGAATCCAATCCATTCATTCATTCATTCAGCAGACTTGAATCGTGCCCCTTCTCTGTGTGGGGCACTACCTAGGCTAGGCAACCGGAGACCGAGGTGAATCAGGCCCTGACTGTGCTTGGAAGATTCCTGGTGTTTAAGGGAATGTCGATGTCCCTGGAATCCCATCCATGTGTCAGGCGCTGTGATCAGCTCTTTACGTGTGTCCAGACGTGAGTCCTGTGAGTTAGGAGTTATTCTTTCCTCCACTTGATGGAGGAGGCCCGGAGAAATTAATCCAAGGCCACAAGTCTAGGGGGCAAGCGGAGATCTGGACGTTGGCGACCTGGCTCCAGAGCCCACGTGCCCCTGGTTGGGCGGGGGAGGCAAGCATGAGAAGGGCTGAGCCGTGAGAGCCGCAGGCACCTGTACCTTGGCCATTGGCTGTTCCCAGGCATGCAGTGCTGCGTGGCCAGGGCTGTCGCCCGAAGGCTTCCTCCTGCCAAATGCGCTGGGCAGCAGGGGACGTGCTGGGGAGGGGAAGCCCCTGGGGCAGCCCTCAGCCAAGGACAGAGGTGAGCAGGAGGATGAACCCCCCCACCCCAGCTCCCAGGTGGGGCAGCTCAGGGATGTGCTCTGTCCTAAGTCCGTGTGCACTCACAGGGGTCCCTGTGGCTGTACCAAGAGTATAGGCAGGGTGGTCTTCCAAAAGACTTTTCACTGGAGGGTTTGGCTCAGGACTGACCGAGGAGTAGCCCTGCCTATGCCCCTGTGTTTCCCAGAATTTTTTAATTTTTGGGAAACAAGGCCTGAGTCCTGTTTACAGCTGGAGCGGCAGCGCAGGCCACGCTAGGGATGGAAGAGCTGAGTCACAGGCTGCAGAGACTTGGGGGCAGTGAAGGCCTTTCAGAAGAGCAACTGACTCTGGATCCACACCCCGCTCCCCCCACCGCAGTGCCCATTATGGGAATGCTGTCTCTCGATGGTCTCCTCCTTGCCTTTCAGACTCACGTGCTTCCCTGGAGTCTCAGGAAGCCGTGGCATGAGCAAGACTCGCCTCCCCCCAACCCCCCTGGAATCCCAGTGCCTTCTGTACCCTGTGTGTTCGTTCTCAAAGCTTTTTATTCCTATGTGCTTATCACCAGTTGCTTCTGCTGGACTTTTCTGTAGCCGTCTGAGGCCACCGATAGCCTCTTCGAGCCTCAGTTTCCACATCTGTGAAACAGGGATGGTGACACTTCCCCCACAAGGTGCTCATGAGTCTTAAGTGTGCTGGGCTTTGAGAATAGGTTCTGTCAGTTCCAGGGCTCCATCAGGAGCTGAGTGGGGCCTTTGTCCTGGTCCCCGTGTGGACAATCCTACAGTCTGATCCTTGGCTTTCCCGGGGGTGACTTGAGTTTCTGGAAGAGATCAGAAGAATATCCCACGTCTTGTTTCTTTGAGATGTCCCCAGGCATCTGAAACCAAGTATCTCACTTTAAGGGCTCATGTCCATCCAGGAGACCCCAGCACAACGTCTGGACTTTATTCTGCTGACAGAAACCTTTTCTCTTTTTCCTACTGAGTCACCTCAAAGCCCCTTGCCTTACCTGGCCTTGGGAGAGGGTGTGCCACAAGGCTCTCCCAAACATTTATTAAGCCTTTCCCAGTGCCAGGCACTGTTCTAACCATTTTTACAAGAGCTAGAATCTAAATCCGTATAAAGTAGGGACTGTTTATATTCCCATTTTACAGGTGAAGAGATCGCGGCCCAGAGAATTTAAATCACTTGCCCAAAGTCACAGAGCTGGGAAGTGCAGAGCCAGGCTGTCTGGCTCTAAATCCTGGGTGGAAGTGCAATGTGCCAGGCTAGACAGTGTACTTGTGTGTGTGTGTGTGCCTGTGTGTGTGTGTGCTTGTGTGTGGAGTTTTTTTGGTATGTCTTCCCCAGGGACTCCAAGTGCAGACCAACTGGCAGCCACTGCGGGCTCCCTCCCCAGGGTCTGTGGCAGGAGATGGTGGTCAGCAGAGTAGCCTTCCTGCCTTGGGCCACTGGGGGAGGCCCTGGCCCAGCAGCTGCTAAGTGCTAGTGGGTGCTTTTCTTGGGTAGAAGTCTTGGTCCCAGCTTGCTTTGTTGCCAAAGCTCTTTTCAAGGTGGACTGGCCCCAGGCCACCTCTTTAGCCACACCTGAGAGCAGAAACATCTTCAGTTTGGAAGGCAAGTGAGGGTCCCAACAAAACCCAAAATGTTTGTCATTTCTCAGGAAAGGATGACTATAACATCCACCAACACTCATGGGACTAGCATTACTTACAACATATATTATGCATGATGTATGTTGTGCACACACACACAAGACATGCATATGGTAGGTTGTAAAACGACCCTTACCTTTGGTTAAATCATTGCTCTGCCTCTTTGTAGTCTTGAGACTGTCTCATCATCTCTGTGGACTTGGTCTGCTCATCTCCAAAATGGGGATATTAATACTACCTTCTCCTAGCGGAGAAGGTAGTGATATTTAAGTCACAGACAGCTCTCAGAAGAGGGCCTTGCACCTACTAAGCACCCAATAATTATTATTACTATTAACTATAGTTAATAGTAATTAATTAATTACTATGTAACTATGTTACATATTGTCATTGTCACTGTTACTTTGTAATTTGGGGGCTCGTTGTGGGACTTAAGAGCGTGAATGAGATAGTGCCTGGCACAGAATGAGTGTCCATTGATGAGAACTTCTTTTTTGGTTGCTACAAAGCTCTTTCTCCCTCACTTGATCCCCACCCAGATCTTAGGGCAAAGCTGGGATTCCTTTTCTCTTTTGAAAAATGTTAAGACAGATGTACCACAAAATCAAAATGTCTTGTTCCAGGTTTCCTATAGGGTAAGTGTGAAAGCTGTGATTGAAATTCAAAATGTTTGGCCTTAAAATCCTACATCGTTCTTCCTAACCAGCATGAATTCTTATTTGGAGATAAAGCATCAAAGCCTTCTTCAAATTGTGATCCTGTTACAGAAGAACGCAGCCTCCTAAGCCATACCAGCTATGAGCTGCCTGGTATGGGTTGAATGTTGTGTCCTTCCAACATCCCTAGGTGGAAACCTAAGCACCAATGTGATGGCATTAGGAGGTGATTAAACACGAGGGTGAAGCCCCTGCCTCCACCCCCCCGAATGGGACCAGCAAGAGCTCTTATAGGAAGAGACCAGAGAGCTAACTCTGCTCCCACCACATGAGGGTACGAGGAAAAGGCAGCAGCTGCAGCCCGGTAAAGGGCCCGCGCCAGCACTCAGCATGCTGGTTTTCTGACCTCGGACTTCCAGCTTCCAGAAGTGTGAGCAATACATGTCCCTAGTTTCTCACCCAGTCTAAGATGCTTTGCTACAGCAGCCCAAAGGGATGGAGACACTACCTGTTTACAAAATAAAAGGGCTCCATCTGTTCCATCTACCTTCTTGATTTGATACTGGTATTGGTCCTTTAAGCCCATTTGTCTTGAAACCCATTTCAAAGATGAGAAACCAGTGATTCAGAGAGGTTGGGCATCCTGCCCAAAGCCATTTGGTGGGTGGGACCTGCACCAGGCTCTTCTGGCTTCTTGTTCTCCGGTGTGGAGTGGAAGAAAGAATCCCGTTAAAGCAAGAGGAGACCTGGAGTGTCCCAAGGAACCCGCCTCCACGGAGTGATTCTTCCTTCTTTGCCCTTGCCTCCTTGGCCACCCCGGCAGCCCAACTGTGCAGAAGGGCCAGCCTCTGATGGCAGCCTCTATCCTTGTACTCAAGGCCTCCTGGCCATGCCTTGGAACCCAGTGCTACCTCACTTCTCACTGCACAGAGCAGAGCAGGTGTGGACCTTCCGAGTCCCTCTCCCAGCTCTGGGCCTCTGGCGGCCCCTGAGTCCTGCTTCCACACTCTCATCTTGGCTCTGCCAGCTTGCAATCACCTGTACACAGCACGGCCAAGTCAGGGCTGTCACCCTTCACACCCTGCAGGCTCCAGACACGAGCAGGACGTCCAAAGGCAGACAAAGGGAGCTGTGCAGAGGTGCAGAGGACAGATGTTGTGACATCACCCACAAATGGTGAAACAGCAGAAAGAAAATAAAGACACACGTGGGGTGTTAGGACACGTAACAGAAACCCACCCCGCTCCAGGGGATGCAGTTTAGTTGCCCACAGAACTGACAAGTCTAGTATAGCTCTGGCTCTGAGCTGGGGTATTCCCAAAGGTGCAAACAATGCTGCTAGGAATCTGTTTCTCTCCACCTCTCGTCTAGGCTTCCCTTCCTGTAAGGACCACAGGTCCACCCTTCGTTCCAGGCTTCAGTAAGCCTCTCTTGGCATTCCAAGAGAGCCAAGGGCACATGGATTTCCTGGTTGCTCTGGAAAATGTTTCAGAAGGGAGACTCCTTGGGCCAAAGAGCCTGGCCTCAGCCAGCCTAGAACTGGTCATTGTAGCCCAGGGATGACATGAGCTGATTAACCGGGCTGGGATCCAGAGGATGGGACCAGCCTCATAGAAACCGTCATGATGAAGAGAGGAGGAATGCTGGTTCCTTCAGGAAAATTCAGGTGCCATTTCTGGAAGGGGAGGGGAATCCAGGCAGCAAAACAGCCAACTACCAGGCAGTGTTTGTGCATACACTGGACACTGGGTGTCCCCAGCCAACCCCTTTTCTCATACGCTGTAAACTTGGCCCTGCTCCATGTCACACTTGAACTTGATAAGAAACAAGGGTGGGGTTTTTCTCTGAGGATGCAGGGGCTGAGCCGGAGAGTCTCTGTCTCCCCTGGCCTGAGTTCAGTCTGAGGCTGGGCAGGAAAGTCAGTCTCCCAGCTTTCCTTCCTACTTGAGGCCCTCCCTCCCTCGCAGGGGGAGGACTGGTAAGGAAGACAAGGTCCCGACTGTTTCCAAGGAACATACTCTCTGCAGAGTGCAGACTCTCCTCTGAGAAAGAGTGAAGGAGGACATGTCGGGCTGCAGAAGCTGAAGCCAGTGTGGTCTGCCCTCGGACAGGATGGGTAGAAGTGGGCAGGTAGTTTTGGTGCTGTGGTCATCAGTGGACACGGGGGAATCCAAATTCTCGCAGGGGTGTGGAACTCACCCGATGATACAAACATGAAAATCCTCCTGGTTCAAAGCATCTGCTTATTTGTCTCATTCCTCCAGCTTGGCTCAGAGGGTTTTCTCAAAGAAAGATCCATTCAGTGGTCGCCCCTTACAGCTGCAGAAAAGCCTCCTCAGTTTTGCCCTGGAGCCTGGAGCTGTAGATGCAGCAAATGATCCGCTAAGGGATGGGACGCGTATCGACAGACACGTGTTTATCTGGATCAATTAGGGAAAATTATTTTTTGCAACAATCCCCAAACAAGGTTTTGCAGCTAATGATGAGTTTGAGTCGTGCAATGTGAATGAGAAAAATGTGAAATGAGGTGAGAAAGCTATTTGCTAGATTGCCTCTTGGGAGGCCACTGGATGGGTGGGAAGAAACACTCTGATGACCCTCTGGGGTGGAGGGCAGGATGCTCTCTAAATTGCTCTGCATAATTAAGGAGGAAGAAGCTGGAAGCTGGGGAGGGAGCAATTGGATTAGGCAAAGCTGAGCACTATGCTATGTGGAGGAAGGGCAGGAGAGGGGTGACATACTTGCACTACTGAGGAAAGCCTGAGGAAGGCTGATGTGTCAGGTGGGGCCCGCTCAATGGAAATCCTGAGTTCTGGCTGGTGTGGGCCTTCCCTGTAAACTTACATGTTGTCAGTAGAAATCCCCAAATGTTTGGCAGGCCAAATCTGTTCCTTTTGTTCCTCCAGAACCGCTCTTGACCCTTTTCCACGCTGGTCAGGACCCTGGGAGACCATCCTACATGGACTCCCTTGCCCTCTGACTTCTTTTGTTTGGCCAATGAGCAGTTCCCTTTGGGGTCTGGCTAACAAGAAGCTTTGGGTTCGGCCAATGGGAAGGCTATTTGCTGAATGTTTGTATCCCCCACCCCAAGTTTGTAGATTGAAATCCGAGGCTTCAATAGGAGGCTCGTTAAGAGATGGGGCCTTTGGGAAGGAATTAGATCATGAGGGTGGAGCCCTCACGAGTGAGATTAGTATCCTTATAAGAAGAGACACGAGGCGGGACTCGGTGGCTTAGCCTGTAATCCCGCACTTTGGGCGGCTGAGGTGAGTGGATTGCCTGAGTCCCGTGGGTTTGAGACCTGCCCGGGCAACTTGGCGAAACCTCATCTCTACAATAAAATAAAAAAAAAATTAGCCGGGTGTGGTAGTGCACACCTGTAGTTCCAGCTACTTGGAGGGCTGAGGCAGAAGGATCGCCGGAGCCCAGTAGTCAAGACTGTGGTGGCCAGGAGCATGCCACTGCACTCCAGTCGGGGTGACGGAGTGAGACTCCAACTCAAAAAAAAAAAAAAAAAAAGACACGAGAGCTTGAACTTGCTCTCTCTCTACCATGTGAGGATCCAATGAGAAGATGGTCATCTGCAAATCAGAAAGCAGGTCCTCACCAGGCACCGAATCTGCCAGCACCTTGATGTTGACCTTCTTTTTCTTTTTTTTTTTGAGTTGGAGTCTCAGTCTGTCGCCCAGGCTGGAGTGTAGTGGCATGCTCGTGGTCACTGCAGCCTCGACCCGTTGGGCTCAGGCAATCCTTCCATCTCAGCCTTCCAAGTAGCTGGAACTACAGGCATGCGCCACCACGCCCTGCTAATTGATGATGAACTTCCAGCCTTCGCAACTGAGAGAAATCAACTTCTGTTGTTTAAGCCCCCAGTCTCTAGTATTCTGTGATTGGAGCCCGAATTGACTAAGGGAACTTCACTTGGTTTTCGTCAATGCAGAGCTTTTGAATTTGGCCAATGAAGAGCTTCCACTCAATGTCTGGGGAGGAGAGGGAGGCTGGGGATACTGGCCCCCTATCCTTCACTATTGTCTTGAGAAGCTGTGTCTGTAGACTGAAGACCTCAGCCGTGATGAGGTGGCCTTTCCCCCTGACATTCTCTGCGTCTTGGTTCCTTCCTTGACTCTTGCTGTTGCTAGCTCCAGGGAGCTGCACAATTTCTTGGAGCTTCTCTACCCCTTTATAAAATTTCCATCCATTAAACATTCCCCACATGATTCCAGTTTGAGTGTGCTTGCTGTTTCCTGCCTGGACTCTGCTTGACCCATTTGGTCTGAGCAGCTTTCTCATGAAAGCCTGTCTAGGCCTTGGCCAAGGCACTGAGCAGCAAGTTCACCCAAGGGAAGTGCTGACTTGTAGGTTACAGCAAACACATTCAGGAGCATTCCAGGAGTCTCCCAGTAGCCCCTTGGATACCCCTTGAAGCCATGGCCACTTGGAATTCCAAACCTTGAAGCTCAAAATATAAGAGTGGCCCCAGGAGCTCACCCATGCTGGGGCCTCTCGGGTGATCATGGAGTGACCCTTCATCGAGACCAAGAACAACCAGGATCTCAAGATACGGAGGGTGAGGGGATTGAGAACTGCTGGATGTGACCTTTTTGCTGATTTGGAAATTGAGGCCAAGGTCACATAAGTAGACGCAGCGTTGAGTGAGCTGAACTGTAGAAATGTGAAAACAGGGCTTGGCCCAAGATCAAATAAGTTGTCAATCAGAGGAGATGTCAGACAAATAAGTATGGAACTTGAGTTGGCCAAGCAGAAGAGGACATAGAGTCAGAACGTTTACAGACCGTGTCCAGGCTAGTCAGCTAAGAGGGCTCTAGAATGTTGAGTTTGAAAGGCTGTTTCTCTGTTTTTCTTACTACAAAAGCAATTCAGACTCATTACAGAATATATGAAATATATGACATAAAATAAAAAGCACCCAGGATCTTACCACTTAGACACACTCAGTTACTATTTTAGTATATTTCCTTCCAGTCTTTTTTTCTTCAATATAGCTGCAGTCATTCTGTTCTTATAGCTTTTGTTTTCTACTTTTTTTCTTAGCATTATGAGTAAACATTTCTCATGAACATGCTTTTGAAAACTTTCTGTTTTTTACACATATTGCCATTATCTTTATAATACAACTATTCTTGTGATAGTGGCTTTTAATTTTTCTTTTTATCTCTAATTTCTAATTTTTTGCTATTATAGTTACTGGTGTAAACTTGTATATATATGCAATGAATGTATACAACATTTTTACTTACGTATTTGTGCTCATCTCTGATTATTTCTTCATTCAGAGTTCTAAAAATGGAATTATGGCATGATTTAAAAAATGAACATTTGTAAGATTCCTGATAAATGTTGATGACATAATTTCTGAAAATTTTTACTGCAGGTCCTCAATGTCATTTTGTTATAATGTTGGTGAGGAAAAAAAAATTCATTCTGGGCTGGGGCCAATTCTACCACTTCCTGTCTGTGTGAAGTTGGCATGTTCTCCCTGTGCCTTCATGGGCTTCTCCAGTTCCCTTCCACATTCTAAAGATGTGCCCATTAGGTGACTGTCTCAGTGTGAGTGAGTGTGGGTGTGTGAGTGACCCTGCAATGACATGGCATTCTGTCCAGGGTGGGTCTAGCCCGGTGCCCTGAGCTGCTGGAACAGGCTCCGGCCATCTGCAACCCTGAACTAGAATAAATGGGTAGGAAAATGAATGGATGAATAAAAGTTATTGTAAAATAAAAATGTGTAAAGTCTATGACACTCATATAAAAGCACGGCAATAAATGATGCAGTATGAAAGTGCTCCCAAGCTGGCATATTTGGGATTGGTTGTTTTTTTTTTTTTGAGTCAGAGTCTCATTCCATCACCCAGGCTGGAGTGCAGTGGCATGCTCACAGCCCTCCCCAGCGTTGGCCTGCTGGGCTCTGGCCATCTTTCCGCCTCAGCCTTCCAAGTAGCCAGAACTACAGGCATGCACTACCATGCCCGGCTAATTTTTGATTTATTGTAGAGACGAGGTCTTGCCAAGTTGCCTGGGCTGGTTTTGAATTCATGGGCTCAGGCAATCCACTCACCTTGGCCTCCCAAAATGCTGGGATTGCAGGCTGAGTCTCTGAGCCCTGCCAGGGATTGTTTTTGAACTGCATGGCAGTGAGAGGTACTCCTGACAATGTTTGCTTTGTAAATGCATTTATTCCACGACTACTCACTGATTCACCAAAAGTCGAGTAAATCAGAACTTGCTTATTTTTTATTATATATATTTTGAGTTGGAGTCTCACTCTGTCACCCAGACTGGAGCGCAGTGGCCGCTCCCAGCCACCGCAGCCTTGACCTGCTGGGCTCCAGTGATCCTTCCGCCTCAGCCTTCCGAGTAGCCAGAATTACAAGCATGTGCTACCACGCCTGGCTGATTTTTTTATTTATTGCAGAGATGAGGTCTCGCTGCCCAGGCGGGTCTCGAACCCGCGGGCTCAGGCAATCCACTCACCTCAGCCTCCCAAAGGTGCGGGATTACAGGCTGAGCCACCGAGCCCGGTTTATATCTTTCTTAAATGTATGTATGGCTCACATTTATTTCATTGCTTAATATTTAAGGGGTTTTGGGTCTTTCTTTAGAAGTCTGTTGATATTTTTGCGACCAGAGATATGCCCAAGTAACTTAACTCTTGTTTGTATCAATTAGCCTATAGCAAAATTGTTTTAGTTATACATTGTTTTGCTGAAAGCCACAGTTTCCAAGAACCTAACCGTGTTGTTAAATGAGGACTTACTGTACTAGCACCTTTTCTCTTGCCAACCACCCTGGCGAATGTAGGTCTTAATGTAGCTTTGCTTGTTTGGAGTTTGGTAGGGTCCCTCTTCAGGGCCTTGGATATACCCCAGATATCAGCCCTGCCCCCAGTTCCTGCCTCGACCCCCAGCTCACAGGCCCACCCCCAGATCCCACTTCCATTGTTCCTAAAGGCAAGCCCAAGTCCTGTTAGTGAGGACATGTGGTGCCTGAGGGTTCCAAGAGTAATATGTATCTGTTTTCTGCTTTCCAGATGTTTCTTCCCTTTGGAGCCAATTCTACCACTCCCTGGAAAGCAGTGTGATGTCCTTGGGCTCGAGCCCAAAGAGCACAGGAGAGTTTTGGCAGGTTAACGGTGTGTTGGTGCCAACCCACTTAAACTACAAACACTGTACGTTGAGTTCACATGGAAGAGTGCATCTGAGTCTGCCTCACATGAATTCAGAGGGCACCACAGCCTCTTCTCATAGACTTCCTAGGCAGCAAGATCCCTTTGGGGGAGAAGCTGGAGAAGCTGACAGGGTGTGTTTTAAAAAGGATTTGTGTATGTGATGTTAATCGAAGGGTAGGCATATACTAGGTGTGGAGACTTGGAGGCATCTACCAGGTATTGGCCTGTAGAGATCTTTAGTACAAAGTCAGCAGTAGCATAAGAAATGAACACTTAGCTTCTCTGAATCTCAGCTTCCTCATCTGTGAAGGTTAGTTCTGGAAAAGTTTTCTAGGACCTTTTCCGTGAGCACACATATATGCCCACGTACATGGGCATCACATCCATGCACATACACACAAATAACCAAACTGTATGTTATATTGCAGCATGCACTTCTAGATGGTGGAAATATCCCAACTTGTATCTATTTAAACCTTTTCCTACTTACCCTGTTGCTGGAAATGCACTTGGTAGACTATTAGTAGTGGCTATTGAAAATCTGAACAAGGTCCTCTCCTTGTCACTACCCTAGGGCCCCACCATTTCTGGTGGGCATATATTAACTTTCTAAATATGATTAAGAAAATTGTTCTACAGAGCTTGAATTTGGGCCTATTCAGTGTTTATGCATTGCTCCTCTCCCTGAAGGTGGGCATCTTTGAGTTTCTGGATGTGGCCATCCTATAGATGGAGAAATTGAGGCTGAAAGGGGATATGTCTATCCCAAGAGAACTCACTCAGTGAGTAGTGGAATCACAATACAGAATCCGGATTCCAGGTTGATGCTTTATTTATTTTACTCATGGTTTGAAAGAGGTAAAATCCCTTAAAAAATGTATCTTACGTGAATCTTCTTAATTCATAAACAGGTGGAAACAGTGACAGGAGGGTAGGCATAGCCCAGAGCCTCTTCTACCATGGACTTCTGAAGCAATTCTGTGGATCTCTATGGTTCTGCTTAGAAAACATGAAGGTTCACCAAGAAGGCTGCCCCATTCATTCACTTATTTTCTTACTTTTTTATTCATCTAACAAACTTGTAATGAATGCTCATTACATCTTAAGCTCCAAGCTCAGCTCAAATGAGCTACCTATATCCTTGCAATACATTCCCTATCCTTGCCTTTTTCTCTTACTCAGAGTTGCTTCTGTTGCTTTCTTTTTTTGCTCAAGGGTATCTCCTCCTTGTACTCCCCAGGTAGCATGGCTTCTGTTGCTTTCATCAAAAAATTGCAATAGATGCAATGAGTTTTACTATCTAGATGGTGGAGTCTTTTTGAATGATTTTAGGCAGGGGAGTATCAGGAATAGATTTGAGTACTTTGTAGATTATGCTTGTGGCTTAGAAAGGATGACTTGTTTCCCGTGCAAGTAGGGAGAGATAGGAGTCAAGTAGATTGGTTAAGTGGTATTGAAGTCCAGGAAAGAAATGTTGGAAGTCTAAGCTAGGTCAGTGATTGAACCAAAGGCAGGAAGGTGCAGTGATTAAGAACTTGAGCTCCTGTCCTCTCAATAAATCCTGCTTATCTCTTATGGCATGGGCACTTGGGGTTTTGATCAGGAATTGCTAGCCGGTTCCAATTTCCATAGGAGTATCTCCTGCATTTTCTAAGGTTCTTATAGTCTGAGGTTTTACATTTAGGTCTTTAATCCATATAGAGTTGATTTTTGTGTACAGTAATAGGCAAGGCCCTTGTTTTAATCTTCTGCTTGTGGTCAATCAGTTTTCCCAGCACCATTTACTGAATAGGCTCTCCCCTCCCCGCTCTCCCCAGTGGTTGGTAGTGGAGGCTTTGTCGAAGATGAGTTGTTTGAGAAACTTAGGTTTTGCTTCTGGAATATCTATCCTGTTCTATTGGTCTATATGCCTGCTCTTGTACCAATAGCAGGCTGTTTTGATTATTGTAGCTTTATAATAAAGTTTGAAGTCTGGAAGTGTGATACCTCCCACTTTTTTTTTTTGGCTGAGGTTTCTTTTGGCTATTCATGGTCATTTATGTTTCCATGTGAATTCCTGTATTGTCGGTTTCAGGTCTGAGAAGAATGCTGCTGGTAATTTAATGGATATTGAGTTAAATCTGTAGATTGCCTTGGGTAGGATGGACATCTTAACAATGTTGATTCTTCCCATCCATGAGTGTGGAATATTTTTCCATTTGTTGGTGTCATCTTTGATTTCTTTGAGCAGGGTTTTATAGTTTTCATTGTAAAGGTCTTTCACATCTCTGGTTAGGAAGATGCCAAGGTATTTCATTTTTTGTGTGGCTATTGTGAATGAGATTGTGCTTTTTATTTGGGTTTGTTTGTTTATTGTTGGTGTATAAAAATGTGACTATCTTTTGCATATTTATACCTTGAGACTTTGCCTAAGTCCTTTATCAACAAGCTTCTGCAAAGCCAAAAAAAACCATCAAGAGAGCAAGGAGACAGCCTACAGACTGGGAAAAAATATTTACCAAGTTATGTCTGACAAAGGCCTAAATCTAGAATCTACAGGGAACTCGAATGTGCCCAAAATAAAAAAAATAAACAACCCATTACAAAGTGGGCAAAAGATATCAATAGACACTTCTCAAAAGAAGACATATGAGCAGCCAGCAGATTCATGAAAAAATGCTCATCCTCACTAGTCATCAAAGAAATGCAAATTTACACCACACTGAGATACCACCTATCTCCAGTCAGGATGGCCATCATCAATAACTTAAATAACAACAGATGCTGGAGAGGATGTGGCAAAAAGGGAACACTTCTACACCATTCGTGGGAGTGTAAACTAATACAACCTCTATGGAAAACAGTTTGGTGATTCCTAAAAGATCTAAAAATTGACCTTCCATATGACCCTGCAATTCCCCTACTGGGAATATACGCAGAGGAACTCACATCACTCCGTGAAAAAGAGACCTGCACATGTATGTTTATTGCAGTATTGTCCTCAATAGTAAAAACATGGAACCAGCCATGCTGCTCATCAAAAGAGGACTGGATAAAAAAATGTGGTACATATACATGATGGAATATTATGCAGCCATAAAGAAGGACAAAATTATGAACTTCACGTCAACCTGGATGGACTTAGAATCTATAACGCTGAGTGACCTATCACAGAAACAAAGAATTGAGTATCATATACTCTCACTTATAAGTGGACTTTGAACAATTATCATAATACTATAAGAAAAGGATTGGCAGTAGTGGAAAACTGCCAGGGGAGCACTGGGGTGGGATTGGCAGTAGTGGGACTCTTCCAAGGGAGGGACTGGCACACCTCATCAACAAGGTTACATGCATAATGAACATTTGCATACCTAACCCTGAATTGCACCCTACATCTTTAAAATAGTAATAAAAAATGAATACAAAAAAAAGCAAATCTTGCTTTCTCAAAAAAAATTGTTTTTGATAGGATTAAAACAAATTAAATAGAAACAATTAAAATCATTTCCAGTTCCTTGTCAAAAAAGAAAAAAAAAAAGAGCATGAGCTCTAACTAAAGATCTGGGTTCAAATTCTGACTCTGCTGCTTACTTGGTGTATTAACATGGAGAATCTCTCAAGTCTGCTTCATCATCAGAAAGATAGACTGGATGACAGCATCTTTGCTTGTGAAGGATCTGTTGAAATAACCGAAACAGAGGCTAAGTATGGTGTTTGGCCCATAAGAAGCATTGAGTAAATCCCGTTTGCCATTGAGTAAATTTATCATTGAGTAAATATCGATGGTAATGATGATGATGATGATGGTGATGGTGATGGTGATGACAGTGATGATGATGTTGGTGATAATAATGATATGATGGTGGTGGTGATGATGGTGATGATGATATGATGGTGGTGGTGATGATGATGGTTGTAGCTATGACGGATGGAGATGATAAATGAGATTTGAGGGAAAGATCAAGGGTGACTCCTGGAGTTCAAGGCTACATGACTGAGGGAGCCCTTTTTGAGAAAAGGGACCATACAAAATTTGTTCTCATGGTCCTTTGCCTTTGTAGAATTTGAGAAGCTGGAGATTTAATACTAGTCAAGTAAGTTTGCTTCTCCTTCCACTCTGACTTCCTTCCTGTAGACTGTCTCTTGTACCGAGTGGTGTTGGGAAGGCTTCAGGAAGGTCCCATTAAAACTTTATTAGCTCTGTGTTAAATCTGTCTCTGTTTCTTCACAGTTTGGGAAGGCTTCAGGAAGGTCCCATTAAAACTTTATTTGCTCTGTGTTGAATCTGTCTCTGTTTCTTCACAGTTTGCAGAAATAAATTATGTCTTCTTCACATTTCTTTACATAGTCTTATATGATGAAAACCAAAACAAGTTATTCTATTTTAACTAGATACCATTGCTTGCACATGCTCCAAACCTAAGGATTGTACTTTTATTTTTTGGTAAAAAGGGATACTGGCTAGTGTTAGAAAGGTGTTGAAGATATGCTTGCACTAAGGTGAGATTTTCTCCTTGAGGCAACCGACAAGATTTGGAGAAAAATGATGCTAGAGTAAGATAAATTCTCACTGCATGAGTCAATGTTACTTAATGCTAGACTTGTGGATCACTTAAAGCTATGTCCCAAATGGCCAGTGATACTCTCCCTGCACCATAGACAGTTCTACCCCAAAGACAGCCTGTCCTATCACACACCACATGACTGTGCTACTCGGGACCTGTGAAATTGACATCAACAGGTGGACACAGGTAAAAATTAGCTCATAACTAAGTAGCTTGGCTCTCAGCCTGGCTTCTTGCAGGCAAGCAAAAGGGTAGGCATCATCAAACAAGGCTTCTATTTAGAGAAGGCATCTGAGCAGCTGAATTTGGAATGGGCCAGGCACTGCAGAGAGATTGCTCAAGTCTCCAAAGCAGATTTGTAGGTGACATCACAGAAGCCAGGGGGCAATAGCCCAGCTCAGAGATCACCACAAAGCAATTAGAGGGACAATAAACCCTCCACATTACTAGGAGCTCCAACAGAAGGCCACCCTCCCTGGAAGGAGACTGAAGCTGGCAAATTGATCCTCTGGAAAAGAAGTGAGGATGAGAAACATTTTGCCATAGTTTTGATGGGTGTGCTTTTCTCAATCCCTGTCCTACTCATTAGCAGTTTGGTCAAATGACTTCCAGAAAGATTAATAAGCACTAATATAACTATGGGTACCAAAATTGACCTTTGCAAAATATTTGCATCCTTTTAAAATTCTTTCTAGGCTGTGACATTAGCAGCATTGCTCAAAATATTGGCAACATCTTCTTTTTTTCCATCTTTAATTATAGAACATGCCAAATGTATCCAAGAGTAGAGAGAATAGTAAATATCACAATCCCTATACTCAGCCCCTAGCTCAATGGTTAACTCAAGTGGTTTCATCTCTTAGTGCTCCCAACGCCCCTGCCCACACCCCGGGCACCTTGTCAGGTTATTTTAAAGGAAATCTTAGAATCGTGTCATTTCATCCTCAAATACTTCAGAAGGTATTAGGTTGGCCCTTATGTCATTTCTGATAGATCTAGTTATCTAAAGTTGGTTTATTTGAGTAAGTGTTCAAACGTAGTCTGCCCATTTTGGCAGTATCTTTACCTTGCTACTGTTTTCCCTCTCCATGTCCCCATCTTTCTTCTCGTGTCTCTTATGTTTAGAGTCATCCCAAGAGAGAACAGTTGGGAAGGAAGTAGAGTAGTCCCCTCTTGTCTGCAGGGGGCACATTCCAAGACCCCTAGTGGATGCCTGAAACTGTGGGTAGTACCAAACCCTATGTATACTAAGTTTCTTCCTATACAACATGATTGGATAGGGTGGGTGGCATAGAGAGCGTCCCCCAGCTGGGACAGAGGGGGAATGGTGTGAGATTTCATCATGCTACTCAGAAACAGTGGCATGCAATTTAAAATTTATGACTAGGAATATTATACAGTCATAAAGGAGAACAAAATTATGGATTTCACAGCAACTTGAATGGATTTAGAGTCTATAGTACTCTGTGATTTATTTCAGAGACAAAGAGCTGAGTGTTGCATGTTCTCACTCATAAACAGACCCTGAACATTTACCGTAATACTGTAAGAAAGGGATTGACAGTAGCCAGAAACTTCCAGGGGAGGGGGGAGCACATAACATTCAAAAGGTACCCAATTTCAAACCAGGCAAAGTGGGGACCAAAGCGAGGCCCAAACTTTACCTGTATGATGACTGCTTGTATACCTAATCCTGAATTGTACCCTACATCTTTAAAATAAAAAGTTATGAATTATTTATTTCTGGAATTTTCCATGTAGTATTTTCAAACAGTGGTTGACCGAGGATAATGGAAACTTTGCAAAGCAAAACTGGAGATGGTGGGGAGAGGGGAAAACTATTGTAAATCTGTCCTTGGAGTCCCCATGCTCTTCTGGGGGTTCTGTGGAGTCCTCACCCACCTCCTTCTGACATGAGGAGATTTTGTATTTTCTACTTCTTTAGGAATTTTTATTCTCTACCAATTCTGATTACCTGGAAAAAAGGGGTTTCCAAGACGAGAGCTGGTGGATTGGAGAATGCAAGCACCTCCTTTGTGCTTCTGAGCACAGTGGGGCTGACATTTCTAAATGTGAGCACTTTGACTGAGGGTGGGAGGAGATGCAGGTGTAACCCTTACCCTTGCCACTGTGTTGTGACCCTGGCCAAGTCATTCAACCTCTCTGGGCTCCAGTGTCCTCAGATACCACAAAAAGTTGTGTTTATTTGAGGACATCTATTTACTTCTATTTACAAAAAGGACATCTATTTACAAAAAGGACATCTATTTACTTCTTATTCTCTCTCTTTCCCGCCATTAGAACTGAGTCTGCCCTACAGCAAAATACCTTTCATGCAGTGAGTGCTCACGACTGTTGAGCTAGTGGATTAGGGTGTTCTCAGGAGCACCTCGTGTTCTGAAGCCCTGCTGTTCACCCAGGCCTAAGACTCATGCCATTCTTGCCCACCTCAACATACCTCATTTCCATCTCATGGTCGGGGGAGATCCTCTCTTATCCCTGGCTTCACTTGGCTGATGGGGAAGAAAACTGCAGACTCCAATGGGGGGAGAATTGGGTAGGGATGGGAGAGGCCACTTCCCCATGTCCTTGACTGAACGTCCCCTTTCTGGATGGTAGCCTGGGTCCCAGTGCTTGACTCTATTTTGGTCACCATTTGGCACATGTTGCCTTGCTGAGGCCTGGGTGCTCAGGGACAAAAGGCCAAGATCTGCAACAAGAATGGTAATTTGAAGAAATTTGGCTCCCTGCCCATGGGGCTTCTGTGTTCGTTAGGGCAAGTTGAGTGATGATATCATGGACTTAATTGCTTTCTGGACCAGTAGGGTCCTTGTCTCTGGGCTTCAATCTTGGTATGAGGCCCCAGGGAGTCTAATTTAGGAAAAGAGTCAGTGGGATGGCAGCTGTTGAAAGTGCTTGGCTCCCCCGCCTTCAGTCAGAGAATCTAAGAAAAAGGAGCTTTGATACACCTTGCCTAGGCAATTCTTCCTTCCTTTCCTCTTAGGCAAAGTCTCAGTTTCTGTAGCTGAGCAGGCACAGAGGTCATCCTGGCCAGCTAATATCCTTCCCAGTGTCCCTAAGAGAGAGTCGTTGATTACTTCCAGTAATGGGGAGCTCAGTCTCTCTGGAGACAGCCTATTTCATCATCAGACAGCTCTGAATACTAGTCGGCGCCAACCTGACTTCTGCATAGCTCAAATTTGCCTTGATGTCACTGGCATTAGCCTGGTTTCACCCTGTGGAGCCACATAGAGCAAGTTTAAATTCCTCTTCCTTGTGACAGCCCTTCAGATATTTGAAAGCTGCTCTCATGTCCCCCTGAGCTGCTTCTCCAGGCTAAACATAGTTCTTACAGCCATTGAGCATATGACACAACTTCAGTTCCCTCACTGTCCTCATCATTTTCCCCTGGGTAGGTACCCATTCTTCACCAGGACCTGGAGGCTCCAATCCAAGCAAAGGGAAGGAGAACACTCGCTTCATCCTGACTCCTGCATATCTTCTGCGATCACAGCTCTGTCTGGCAGATACCCCACACTCTCCACACGTAACACACCTCAAGCCTTTCTCACACATGCGGCTGTTAAGCCGCTCACCCCAACCCTACCCCTGGGATTTGGGCAGCTGCGTTTCCGGGCCCAAGCACGGAGCTTTCCACCATCTGTTCCCATTAACGTTTTGACTTGTTGGATCCGTGCTATATTGTTCCAGCCCAGCTGGATATTTTGGGGTCCTAATTCTCTCATTCAACATTTGGCAACCCCTCTTAGCCTGGTGCCACCCACACCACTGACGAGCACACTGTCTGCTTCACCTATGTCATTGATGAACATGCCGTATGTGTCTGGGCACGCGCATCCCTGTCAGGCCTGCATGGAGCTGCTACTAGTGCCCTTGTAGGGTGTACGTTACAGGCGGTACAGTCACATAGCTCCCATCTCTTCACCCACTCACAGGGTGTTTGGGAAGCCTGGTTGTGATCCAGATATTCCATGTCTCCACATGATCCCTGACTGAGGTGTCTGGTCTTATTGTTAAAGGCAATGAGTTGAGTCACTTCTACCTTGTGCTACCTCTTAGTGATCTCTGCTGTTTGCTGAAGGGTCATCAATCTCCAGGCTGTGCTGGAAGCCAGAGAGAGACAAGTCACCTAGCAGCAGTGTGGGACAGCCACCTGTGTGGGATCCTAGGGGCTGGTCAGCAGGTGGTGAAGACGCTCGGCTCCTGGCTGAGGTCACCAGGAGGGGCTGGGTCCTGGGTGACAGGTGCTGAGAAAGAGGCACCTCCTTTCTCATGCAACCTTTTCCAGAGGCTGGGCTAGGCAGTTTTATAACTAGAAGGATGATGGGTCTCACATTCCTGCTTTATTTTCCTTCCTCCTTCTCTCTTTCCCTCTGTTCCTTCCCTTCCCTCCTTTTGGTAGTCCCCACCCAACCCCACCCAGCAATCCCCCACCCCAGCCAGCACCATCTCTGCACTCACTGTTGTCCTACATGTTGGGGCTGCAGAACTACCTGAGACCCTGCCTCGCCTTCCAGGTCACAGGCTGCTGATTGAGACGCACGTCAATCACCAGTCTCTGTGGCAGTGACTGAAGGGTACACGGGACGCTAGAGGAGCACAGAGGTGCTGGATAGTCCCAAGGAACTGATGTTCTGCCACATGGTCTTCAAAAACCACTGGACTGTCCCAGGGGTGACCACACTTTGGCATCCAAATGACAACTTCCCAGCTTGACTTTTACATCTGAAGGGGAATAAAACTCCTCTGTTGGACTCTGGGCTTGCTTTTTGGTTTAGACAATGTGTTCCCATAATAGGTGACCTTAAAATCAGCCCAGGACATTTTGGGATTCAAAATGCTATTGAATTTGGGAACAAAGCCTGACAGGACCAACTAACCACAGGTCAGTTGGATATATATATATATGTTAGAACTGGGGCCACTTGAGGGCTGGGATCCTGGAGAACTGGGATCAGATTCCTCCTGCTCCTCTGATCTGGAAAGAGTGTGGACTCCAACATCAGACAGTTTTGGGTTTGTACAGGGGTTCTTTCTCTCCTTGGCTATGTGTCCTTGAGTTTCTTAGTCTCTCAGGTCCTCAGTTTTCCACATCTATAAAATGGGAATAGTGCTTTGCAGGGTCACTGTGAGGATTAATAGAATGAGTGCGGTATACACCGGTATACAGTAGACTGATGCAAGGAGTACTTCCCTGCTCTGCTTCTAATAGTACTGTGAATTCTTTAAAAAAATCTTTGAATCTTTTTAAAAAGGTGCAAAAATGGAGAATGTGAGTAATGTAGTTCTATAGGGTACTTGAATTATGTTTTCAAGTGATTTTGATGATTTCATGTGCATCTCATGCAGGCAACTTTTTGTGAGCTTACTTTTCTTCACCATTAGGTTTTCTTGGAAAGTCTTTATAGAGGGGAAAATACAGCTAGCTGCATTTTAAAAAACCTCCAAGTCTTGTCTTTGTTTGGGACAGCTGAACCCACAGAGCAGGGGTGTGGCAGCCTGTCCTGATGAACAGTGACAGGTGGGCTGGGGCCTGATTTGCTGTGGGCGGTGAGGTGGGTTGTAAAGTAGGGAGGCTCTGCTGTCTGATTAGAGAGTCGGCGATCTTCAGGCTGCCCTGGAAGCCAGAGAGAGAGAGAGAGAGAGAGAGAGAGAGAGAGAGAGAGAGAGAGAGAGAGAGAGAGAGAGACAAGCCATGAAGCAGCAGTGCTCAGTGGGGCTGCCACCTGGGTGGGGTCCTCAGGGTGCCAGGTTGGGAGTATTTCTGGATGTCTCGCATAAGAGGATGGAATAGTGACATGCAGTGACATGCAGTAGGCGCATGTGGCTTTGCCACTCACTTCTCCTGGGCCCCTGGGGTACCGAGTAGTGGAGGCTCAGGGTGGGGAAGATTCCTCTTGCTACTCTGACCTTCTCCCCTTCCCATTTTCAAGGCCATGACCTGAGTTCCGTGTTCTCCCTCCTCGCCACTGCTCCCCCTTCTCCTCCGGCAGGACTCAGGCCAGCCTTCAATGCCAGCCCACCACAGGCCAACCTGATTCTTGTCTGGTGATCATTTCTCCCCTGGACTGGGATCTCCTTCCTAACCCTTTCTCCTGAGTCCCAGCATTGTGCTGTTTCATTAGGATTTCCCAAGTCTGAATTCCTGTGATATGGCCAGCTCATGCCATTCCAGTTGGAGTTAAGTCAGCAGATTTCATCCTATTTATAGAATGACGTGACAATTCAGACATGGCGCCATGTCTGCTGGCCTGGCAGCCACAGTGGAGTTTCTTTTCTCTTTTTTCTTTCTTCTCTAAAGTCCTAAAGATAATTATTTTCACAAGCAATCTGTAAATATATTCTCACAGGAAAATATTTTTAAGATAGAGAAATATAGGAAGGATACATAGAGTAAATGATTTAGGCTCCATTTCATTCAATTCTGACTGTTGACAGTTTGGTGTGTTTTATTCTAGTCTTTAAAGACATGTATTTATATACCATTTGCATTCTCTGTGTAACACAAATGCAACTATATATGTGTGTGCAGTAGAGAATTTAACTTTGCCCAGAAGGAAGCCTAACTTTTGCTCTCATCTCCTGGGAGATGATCTTTGTTTGTCTGGGGTCTTGAGCTAGCCAGATAGTAGCAACATATTTTCATTCAGGGCTGACCACACTAGAAGGACAAAAGTGTGATTTAGGGTTAGGGACTTGGGGCAAGCAGTATCTGTTGACCGAAAGACTAGATCGATCATGTGAGCAACCAATCCATCCATCCATCAATCATGGCTATAAACACCCTGAACACTGAGGGTCAGGTGATTGTCCCTGCTTGATAATGCTCGGTGCATGTCATCACATATTGATGCCAGGGGAGTAACAAGTCGATGACTCCCCGGGGAAAAGACAATGGGAGCTCCACCTTGGGTACTTCTCCTGAATTCTATCCTATGAGCGTCTTCTCTCAGCTAATTTTAATCTGTATTCTTTCCCTGTAATAAACTGCATGGTGAGTATAAGAGGTTTTGGTGTGTTCTTCTAGAAAATTATTGAACCTAAGAGTTTTGGGAATCTCCCTAAATATACAGGAGGCGTGGGAAGTGGAGGTGGTTTTGGGGACAGTATTCTCTAACTTTATAGGTGGCCTAAACTTATTGTACTAATATGTGCATGTGTATATATTTAAATGACATAGTAGTGAATTCTACTCATGGTCCTGGGACTTGAATTTCACTTTCCATGTGCTTGGATATCTTCTTTATGTTTGTTGTGTCTCAGTTTCCTCACATGCAAAATGGGGTTAATAATAGCACCTGCACCCGTAGGCTGTTACGAGGAGTAAATAAATGAATATTGTGAAGCTTTTGGGATGGTGGACTTAAGGTTACAGAGGTGATAATGATTTTCATACCAGACTGTTGGAATCTAGCTTATCACTTTATTTATTTATTTATTTATTTATTTATTTATTTATTTATTTATTTATTTATTTGCTATGGAAGTCCTAGATGGCATATTGTTTTTAATAGCTGAATGGATATCACTTCTATTATCTCTGGGTTTCCCACAAAGAGAGTAGTAATTTGGGAACCAAGATGCTTTATGGGAAATGATACCTTTGTTGCACTACAAGTTGAGTAAATTAGGCAAGTAGTCTAGAACAAGTATTTATCTAGCACCAATTATTTATCTACAAAACATTAATTTGGTCCACACTATATGCAGAGGCCTTGTGCTAAAAATAACTGTGAGGTTATAAAAACAAATGTCCTGGAAGAAGAAAAAGGAGAAGGGAATGAGCATTCTTTGAACATCCACTAAGTGTCTATTGCTATTCATTTATTATTATATTGAATTCTCACACCAACCCTAAGAGAAAAATATTATGACCCATTATCCAGAGATAAAGCAGCGTCTCAGGTGAAGAAACTTGTCCAAGCTGTCATGGCCTGGATATGATGCAGACAGAATTTAAGCCTAGGTATGTCTCATTTCAAAGCAGGTTCATTTTGATCTGTGTTCCACTGCTGGACGAGACATGTATGGACCTTGCGCTAAAAGAACTTATTGTCCTTTGGAGGAGGGGTAGTGCAGGTGTTGTAATGAGACACAACACAATTTAAGAAAACCCAGACTCTTATAAACACTTCTCCATTTACAAAGTTTCTTTGTCACTCAATGTGCGGTTGGAATTTTTGGAACAACTCTGATAAAAGAAAATATAATTCCTATTTATAGGTAAGAAAACTGAGGTTCAAAGAGGCCAAACATCCAGTCCAGGGCAAGTATCTAACAGGGGATACAACTGGAGGTGGAGTCTGCATCGCTGCAATGAGTGGATATAATAATATTGTGAGAGAGCCTCCCTATGATGAGGAGGGTCCCAACTCCTGTGGGCAGGAAAGGAGGGATGTGGAGCTCTTGCCCCACCCCTGACATCCACCAAACCCTGGAAGGTTGTGTGCAGACTCTTTGACTCTTAACCTTTTCTCTTGTGGCTAGCTGCCCAAGTCAGTGAGCCACTGCAAGCATATTCCTTTGAGCTTTTGATAATGGAGCACTAAAAATTGAACCTAAATGAAGAACAAAAGCCATAATTAGTTTTCTTTGCATCTTTATCTGCAACCAAATAAATGGCTGCCTCTGGAGGGTTTTCTTCATTTTTCTAGGTATGAGTCAGCATCAGCTCTATGCTTCCTTCAAGATACAGTAGAAAACTAATATGAGCCAGGCTCGGTGGCTCAGCCTGTAATCCCGCACCTTTGGGAGGCTGAGGTGAGTGGATTGCCTGAGCCCGCAGGTTCGAGACCCACCTGGGCAACTTGGCGAGACCTCATCTCTACAATAAACCAAAAATTAACCAGGCGTGGTAGCGCGTGCCTATAGTTCCAGCTACTTGGAAGGTTGAGGCGGAAGGATCACCGGAGCCCAGCGGGTCGAGGCTGCGGTGGCCGGGAGCGGCCACTGCACTGCAGTCTGGGCGACGGAGTGAGACTCCAACTCAAAAAAAAAAAACAAAAACGAATATGAATTTAATCTCTGCCAAGCAAAGTAAGAAAAATCCAAGTTGAATGCTGGAATGACCACAGGGCTGCCCATAAGTCACTTTGAACACTTTGCTTCATTACCTGAGTGTGGACTTCGAAACAGTGGCTGAGTTCTGAGCTGGCAGAAGAAGGTCATACATGAGATTGGCATTTGTTTTTCTGTGCAAACTTCAGTTTGTGAGATACCCGATGGATTTACTCTCTCTACGAAGAGGGCCTTGTGGACGGGCTGGGGCATGATTATGGCAAGATACCAACCAGTCCTAATCTGGAACAGCTGTTGCTGGTGTAAAGGTGTCCCAATCCCTTCTGGAATCTGGGATCTGATGCTACTCTTTGAAAACACAGGTAAACCTGGAGCACTTACTGTAAAAATCCTCTCAGGTTTTTGTTCTGAGGACCACAAAACTGCTGAGATTTTGGTGATTATTTAGGGACTATCTCTTCGGAGCCAATGTTCATTTAAGCATCTACACTCAGCCGAAGCAGTAACAATGCATTTGCCCGATTCATCTGAGCTCCTTTTAATTGGGCACATACTGTGTCCCAAAGTGCAAGAAACTGGGGACACAGTCATGAACGAAACACACATGGATCACCTACCCTCCTTCCAGAAGCTTGTATGTAGGGCCTCGCTGAATTTACACTTTAATCGTGACTAAATATTTTTCCAGCTATAATCTCAGCTGATGCATAGCAAGCATGTGGAGGAGGCAGCAGGGATTGGTTATTTCCATATTCCCGATGAGGAAACTGAAGCCAGGGAAGTCAAAGTATGGGAGGTTTGTGATCTGACAATCACAAACTGGTATTGGAACTGAGTCTTCAATGTCACAGCTTTCTTTAAAAGTCTGGACTTCAAAACTAATAAAGTCTTTGGGGGAAGTATCTTAATGTGTCAGAGCCTCAGTCTCCCCTCTTGTAGGATCGGGATATGAGGGTCTATTTTGTAGTGCTGTTGAGACAGTTGAATTAGATAAAGTATATTAATAGATGGCTGGCAACCTGTAGATATTGACAGATAGAATAGACAGTAATACGTGTAAGCACTTGGGATACTGCCAAGAACATAAGAATACTCGCCACTGTAATAACAATATTAGTAAATATTTATTAAGTGCATACTCTTTTTCAGATCATTTCGATTACTCTGCCCATTTTCCAGTCGAGAAAACCTAAGCATAAGGAAGTGAAGTCACTTGGTTGAAGGTACTCAAAATGTGTAGTTCAGGTATATACTAGATACAACTCCATCATATATATCCCCTTTTATTTCACCAATGGAAAGAAAAAAGCATTTTTGAACAACTAGGGGAAAGCATAAAGCCTTTTCTCAGAAAATTTATAATATTACATAGGTTTTCCAGATATCAAGCCACATGTAGCTTGAAGGAAGACTAGGGCCTTGGTTTTCTTCTGTTCAGTGGACTTTGTGATAAGTTGTTCAAGGTTGTTGTGAATAACAGACGCAAAAGGTGTAAATTGCTTTTCAAACTCCAAAATGCTGTCCACAACAAGAATTGCTTGTTCTTACATTTTAAACTCAGAGGGCCACAGTATTTTGTGCTTTAAGTATGTAATAATGCCATTTGACACAGACAAAAATCGGTCTGCTACATCTATAGCCCAAAAGATGATACTTTTACTGGTGCAAAATGACACTCAGTTGGCCATCCTGGAAATTTCAAGTAAACTATTTAAATTAAGTGCCTGGTTTATTGATGACCTGCTGTTCAAACTGAAGACCTGACTTTAATCTCATTTTTTTAGAGATTTGTTCAGAGCTATTTTCTGTTTCTCATTTTGCTTTTAATAACCTGTCTCTTGTCTTAAAATAATGATTTGTTTCACTGTATTGAGGTACATAATTCAAAGAGGGGGGAAAAACAACAGAAAATGGGAATTTCTTGTTTGTCAGAAAACTAGAAATAGAAATGTCCTCCGCTACTGCACCAATTTTCAGTTGTGAAAGAGAAGAAACTTCAGGTAATAATTTATTTTAATAGATTTTTTAAAAAGTATTTTTTTGTTATAAAATACACAAAACTCAAAACTTACCATTTTAACCATTTTAAAGTATACAGTTTAGGGCATTAAGCATATTCACATAGTTGTGTAACCGTCATCACGATCCATCTCCAGCGCTTACAACATCCCAAACAGAAATCCTGTACCCATTAGACGACAACGTCTCATCATGTCCTCCTTACCCCCAACCCGTGGTCCTTTCTATTTTACTTTCTGTCTGAATGAATTTGACTACTTTAGGGACTCATATAAGTGGAATCATCTAATATTTGTCCTTTTGTGTCTGGTTTATTCTCGTAACTTGATGTTTTTAAAGTTTATCCATGTTATGGGCTGAATTGTGCCCTGCCCTCATTAAAATGTTGGAGTCCTAATCCAAGTATGTCAGAATATAATATTATTTGGAGATAAGGTGTTTACAGTGGAAATTAAGTAAAAATAAAATCATTAGGCTGGGTCCTGATCCAATATGACTGGTGTCTTTATAAGAAGAGGAGATTTGGAAATAGACATGTGCAAAGGGAAGATGATGTGAAGACATAAGGAAAGTTGATCAGGAGAGAGCCTAAAACATATCCTGCCCTCATAGCCCTAAGTAGGAACCAACACTGCCAACATCTTGATTTTGGACTTCTAGCCTCCAGAACTGTGAGAGAATCCATTTCTATTGTTAATATCACTCAGTCTGCTGTACTTTGTTTTGTATGACATCTTTAGCAAACACAGTATGTATCAGAATTGCATTCCTTTTTAAGACTAAATAATATTACATTCTATGTGTATACTACATTTTGTTTTCCATTCATCTGGTTGTTTCCACCTGTTGGCTACTATGTTGCTATGAACAATATATATGTTGCTATGAACACTGGTATACAAGTATTTACTGGAGTCTCTGCTTTCAGTTCTATTGGGTATATAGCAATTTCTCCAGAAGTGGAATTGCTGGGTCATACAGTAGTTCTATGTTTAACTTTTTGACAAATTGCTAGACTGTTTTCCACAGTGGCTGTACCATTTTACATTCCTACGAGCAAAGCACAAAGGTTCCAATTTTTATATCACCTCACCAATACTTGTTATGTTCCTTTTTTTTGAAGAAAAAAATAATAATAATGGCAGGAAGTTCCACTTCCCAGATGTCAAAATAGGCTCCTAGAATGTCATTGTTCTCTCAGAGAACAACCATAAACTCTGGATAAAATACAAAGTACAGTACCCGTGGTTTTGGAGAGTGCACTAAAACACACAGATTTTAGATAAGATCAGCATTTAAAAGAAGAGGCAAGCATTCACTAAGTTTTCAGTTTTATGGCTTTTGCTTGAAGGATTCAGTCATGGTGAAATGAACAGCAGTCACAATGCCAATGGAAATCTTGCCATGTTTCTGGTCTGGAAGCTAGAGCTAGGTTCTGTGGGGCTTCTGTAACCACTGAAGAGTGAAGGTGGAGACTGGGATGGGACAGAGCCAGAGAAGAGAAACCCCTCAACTTTCTTATAGTTTCCCAAATGCCTCTGAATGAATCCTGAAAATGCATGTGCAGGGCATATAAAGATACCATTCAGCAAAAGTCAAACAAAATAAATTGTATTTGTATAGATTGGCAGCAAAAAATTAGAAACTCTGACTTTAAAAAATTGCAATGTCATCAACAATTTAGGCATTAAATTCAACCAAAGATGTCCAAGATGCCTACAATGGAAATATTTACAATAAACAAATGAAAGAAAGCCTACATAAATGGGACCATATACCATATTCATGGATAGGAAGATTCAATATTGTTGAGATGTGAGTTCTTCCCAGACTGGGCTGTTGATTCTGCAAAATCCCAATAAAAACATCCTAGCAGACTATCTGTAGAAATTGAGCTGATTCCAAAGTATATGTAAAAATGCAAATGACCTAGAATCAACCAAAAAAATAAAGTTGGAACGCTCCTACCAACTGATCTCAAGATTTACTATAGAGCCATAACAATTAAGACAGTGTGGCATGTTGGTGAAGGATAGACATACAGATCAGTGGAATAGGACAGAGTCTGAAACAGAGCTACCTCCATATGGCAAACCGATTTTCAACAAAGGTGCCAAAACGATTCAACAGTGAAAGAATGTTCCTTGAATTCTATTGGACAAAGCAGATCACAAGGTCAGTCTAGAGTCAAGGAATTGAGAGATAGACTCTGCCTCTTTGTGGGAGGGGCACCAAAGTCACACTGCATGGGGGATGGACTCAAGGAGACATGAAGGACTGGATTCATTTTGGAATCTACCACCCCAGGCAACCTGAATGAGCCTTTGTAGGCTGCTCATTAGGCAGCTCTGCTTGACTGCCCAGGTCTTAGCTCGATGGGTACCTCCTCTGAGAAGCCTCCCCAAATTGCTCTACCTCAAAGTGACCCACAGTGATTATTTATCACACTGCTCCATTCAGCTCTTTTATAGCTCATCTACAGTCTTGTTCATTTGTTTCTTCACTTGTTCATTGTCTGTCTTCCCCGTTAGAAGATAATTGCAGCTTGAGATGACTTTGCAGTAAATGAGAAGAGTCTGGAAAGTAACCAGAGGCCAGACCCTGAAAAGATGGAATGCCCCTGTATTAAGTTTAGTTGTTATGCTGTAGAGAAACAAAGAATCAGACGTTTAAGGCAGTGGCATGACCTCATGAAATTGGCATCTGATAACAAGACACCTGTGGCAAAGGCCTGGAATGGAATTCCTTGGGGCCCCCTGTAGTGGGAGGTGGAGTGAAGGGCGGATTGAAGAGCAGGCAGAGTGGAAGTCTGTCTGGAGGCTGCTATAATAACCTGAGTGAGGGTGGATGGCCTGGCTGCGGGGTAGGGAGCACAGAGAGGCAGGTCCCTGAAAGCTGGTGTAGTTGAACCTTTTGGGTTTTCAATAAACTGTGGTCTTTTATTTTTATTTATTTATTTATTTATTTTATTTATTTATTTTTTTGAGTTGGAGTCTCACTCTGTCGCCCAGACTGAAGCGCAGTGGCCGCTCCCAGCCACCGCAGCCTCGACCTGCTGGGCTCCGGTGATCCTTCCACCTCAGCCTTCCGAGTAGCCGGAACTACAGGCGCGCGCTACCTCGCCCGGTTGATTTTTTGATTTATTGTAGAGATGAGGTCTCGCTGCCCAGGCGGGTCTCAAACCCACGGACTCAGTCAATCCACTCACCTCAGCCTCCCAAAGGCGCGGGATTACAGGCTGAGCCACCAAGCCCGGCTAACTGTGGTCTTTTAAATATTCTATATAGGCTTTTAATATTTTTCATTGTTGGCAACTAATAAAAATGTTTAAACCATGTTGGGGAGACAACTGTGACTTGAGTCGCACTGGACAGCTCTGTCAAGCAGGCTGCTTGTCTGAGAAGCATACTATAGCCATGATATCACAGGATTAATTGTAACTTTACTTGAATGTCTGGAATCCAGGTTATTGCTCTGAATGGCTCTGTGTGCAATCCAAGATATGGCACACAGGAGACAAGATCAGGAGGCTTGGAGTGCTGGGAGAAATTGGAAATTGTGAGCCCTGTGGAGAGATGAGGCCCAGCTCCCTGACTGCTCTCGGAGGAACCTTGAATTCTAATCCATGACAAATGGTCACGTGCAGCTCTGCCACTTCCTAGCTCAGTGAAGCGGAGCAAGCCACTTCACTTCTTAGATCCCTGGCTTTCTCCTCTGCAAATTGGAAATAATAATCATTACTTCTCAATGCTGGTTGGTGAAGAAAACAAGAAGATGTAATTATTTACGTGGTGATGACTGTGTCCCATGTAGTTTTCCTAAACTCATTCACTTAATAGTCACAGCAACTCTGTGAGGTTGTATTTATGTTTTGCCTTTTCATACAGAGAACTGAGGCCCAGAAAACTTAAAACACATGTCCAATTCTATATAGCGAGAATGTGGCAGATCCAGGATTTAAACCCAGGCTTTAAAATCTGTGGTTCCACTCACTATACTATACTCTAGTTGTGAAAGTGCCTGGCATTTAGTAGGCCCTCAGTGAAGCCATTCATTTATTCAACTGTTATTTATTATGTACCTACTGTGTGTCAGGCAGTATTCTAGGCTCTGGGGGTAAAGTGATAGCCTGGACAGGTGTGGCTCCTGCCCTTGTTTGATCTTTGGTGTTTGCTAAGTGCCAGGTTCTGTGCCTGGGTGTAGGAGACTGAATGAATGGGTAGAGTTTATTACGAGTCAGGTCTGGTGAGGCCAACAGGTCAGGAGATGATTGCCATTGAAAAATAACTTGTCACTCATAGTGCCCAACAGGAGGGGGTAGGCTATCCCATGCAGGGCCACATGGGAAGCACCAAGGCTGGTCAGAAGGCAGAGGGAGTGAGGGAGAAGCATAAGCAGGAGCCCTTACTGTGGTTTTCTTGGGAAGGGATGGGCAAGGCAGGGTGAGCAGGCTGAGCAGGCTCAGGATTGGAGGGTTGTAACGGTTTGGTAGGCTCTGGGCCATAGGAATGGTCCCTAATTGCCTGATACTTGGCCCTGGGGTGATTAAGGGAAAGGGATGTTGTCCTGGACCACAGGAGCCTGAGCAAAAAGACAAATAGGGGCCTGCAGGCCCAGGCTTGGCTGACTTGCTGGCAAGTTGTTTACTAGCTCTAAGAATTGGGGCAGTTCCTCCCCTGTCAGCGAGGCCCCAGATGCCAGGGTATCAAGATAATAGAAAATAAGAAAATATAGTTGATTCAGGTACATTCTCTGACAGGAAATAGACATACTTCTGCTCTAGAGAAACTTACAGGCCAGCCTGAAAGGACAACACTGCAAGAAATAAACAGTAGCAAATTTAAATATGGGAATTCTTCTCCCGTTAATTCCTTCATAGAATATCCTTTCATTCATTCATCTCATATACACTGATCGCCTACTATGTGTCAGGTACTGTTCAAGGTACTGGGGAAGAAAGCACCGACAAGTCTCCTGCTCTGTGAAGCTTGCATTTTAGCAAGGGAGACAACTAGTAGTAAACAAGAAAGTAATGAGATATGCACCTGTCATGCTATGTGCTACAAAGAAAACAAAGCAGAGGAATGACATGTAGACAGGCGTTTCAGATAAGGTGGTCAGGAATGGACTCTCTGAAAAGGTGACACCCAAATTGATCCTGGATGGCAGGAAGGAGCCAACCATGTGACAATCTGGAGAAAGAGGAGCAACCCAGGCACAGGGAACAGCAAGTGCAAAGGTCCTGAGAACAGAACGGGATTTGCCTGTTACATCTCAGGCACCTTAAAAAGATCTATGTGTTCAGAGCATAGCAAGTGAGTAAGAGTGTGGTGGAAGGTGAAGTTGGAGAGGTTTGCAGGTTCCAGATCTTACAGGGCATGGTAAGGAGACTGGGTTTTATTCTATGTGGAGCCATCACAAAGTTAGAAGTAAGAAGTGACTTGAGCTGATACATGTTAAACACGAGTTTGAGGGGAATGGGCCTTAGGAGGCAGGAGCGGAGACCAGTTGGGAGGAATCTGAAGTCAGTCAGGTGAGCCATGATGTGTCTTCCGAGTGCCCGATGTCATGTCAGGTGGTGAAGGTGTCACAATCCTGGTCCTCAGAGGCTCATGGTGTAGGGAGCAGATGACCAGAGAACAGCCCCTTACAAAACTGGGGCATGTGAGCAGTTTGTTGCCTCTGAACTGGCTTTTGAGCCTCATCTCTCAAACTAGGCCATTGGGTTCCCAAAGTGTCCAACCTTTTCTTCAAAATAACTTTTCTGCTGGGAGAGACCAGCAACGCCTTTTTGTAGAGTGGCCCCTGGAGAGTCTTCTTGAGGACTTTATAACTGAGTTCTGCCCTCAAGTGCCAGGGTCATCTCTCCGTGCAAGAGCACTTGCACCTGGAAGGCTCTGAGCTTTCCTTTCCACTACCCTGGGTGAAATGTAGCAAGGCTCAGGACCCTCAGTGTGTGCCTTGATCCTGGGCGGCTCTGCTGGGGTCCAGGGCCATGTTTATCTGCCTTTTGTTTTAAGATCCCATTGACATAAACGACTCAGCAGTATTTCCCCAGGCTGGTCAATATTTGCCCGTGGATTATGTGAGAATAGAGGTCATATTTGTCTCTTGTGGTTCATTGAACCACAGTCAAACTCTGGCTAACACAGGAATTCTATCAGTTGGCAGAGAGAAGGCTCAATATGGATTGAACTAATTGGGGCAGTGGGGTTTTTGTTGGTTTTTAAACTGACAACAGAAAACCAAGTTGTATTATAGGCAAAGTCTATGTGAAGAATTACAAGCAAGCAACAAGAAAAATATAAGTGGTTGTTTAGAATCAGTTCTCCCTTGGTGTACCTACTTTAATTAAATTCTCTGCACTTTGGTCCCAAAGTGATAAGAAAAACAACAAAAATACTGGCAACAACATCATTAATGATTGCTGCTTGTTTCAGTGGCTCTACTGCCTTTCTTAGCAAGGAGTGAAGCAGAGAGATCTCAGGAGCAGGAGCCAGCATCACTAGGATCCAGCCTCAGCCCTACCCCCAGCACCATAGCCATGTGGCCTTGAGCGAGTCATATTTCTTTCCAGACCTCAGCTTCCCCACATATAAAATTCCTGCAAGACAATTTATCATCTATGAAATGCAGTGACCCCTATCCTGTTCTACCATGCTTCCCATCATGTGATCTTGGCTTGTTATACAACCTTCCTGAGCCTTAGTTTCCTCATCTGCAAAAAAATCACATTCCTGCTTCCACAAAGGCAAAACATTGGGCCATGGTTGGGTCCCTGGAGGACACAATTTCTAGGTTGTCTTACAGACAGTAACTAGTGCCTGCGTACTCTACCTGCCCTGATATTTTCTCTGTTCTTTTCTTTTCTCTTTCTTCTTTTATTTTTTTAAAGAAGGGTCTTAATATATTGCCCAGGCTGGTATCAGACTCCTGGGCTCAAGCAATCCTCCCTCCTCAGCCTTCTTAGCAGCTGGGATACAGGTGTGTGCTAGCATGCCCTGCTCTGTTTTCCCTGTTATACTTTTCCTCTGTTCCATACTGAATGTCTGGAGATCTACAATGAAGCCGGCCAAAGAAACAAACAGTTATTTTTGAGCTCAGTTTTCCAAGTGTCACGGGCACTGTCAGTCTGGGGAGAAAACAGGACTGATCAAGTTCTCCCCAGTTATCTGAGTCCAGGAGCTGCCATTGATCGTTTTTCAAGTGTGCTGTCATTTCCTGGTCAGAGTTGGAGTTTGGATGGACAGAAGGAGCCACGCCAGGGTCAGCGCCAGGCCCTTTTCAAAGCTATTTCCCTCTGTTACATCATCTTGGGTGGGGCAGAAGCCCCAGGTCCAATCTCTGAAAGACTTTGAAATCTGGTTTGGAAACTAGCAGCCCTGGGGCCAGAATGCTGCCTCATCTTGTTGACTAGTTCAAAAAGCAAGCAAGCAAACAAACAAAC
Source organism: Cephalopachus bancanus (assembly GCA_027257055.1). Taxonomy (NCBI): domain Eukaryota; kingdom Metazoa; phylum Chordata; class Mammalia; order Primates; family Tarsiidae; genus Cephalopachus; species Cephalopachus bancanus. The sequence goes on along the minus strand of JAPVLO010000202.1, from coordinate 3,180,846 downwards.
AAATAAACTTGGGAAAATTTCCCTTAGTTCTTCTCCTATTCATCACCACGTGGATTGCTTAGACAGAGTGTGGGTGGTGGTTTTCTCTTGCATCATGTGTGAAGAAAGTCTGGGCAAGGCAAGACTTGGGGAGAATAATTAAACATGGCCTTGATAACCTTAGCCCAAATTGCCAGCTTTCACCTGTAGCCACTGGAAGTTTTGTCCCCCCCACCGAACTCCTAATCAGATCCCCTTTCCTACCTCTCTGATGTGAACCATGCAGTCAAGTTGCCCACTGTGTCTTCTCTCTCCTCTCAAAGTCCTTCTTTTTGTAATCCCGTGCTTTGGGAGGCTGAGGTGAGTGGATTGCCTGAGCCCGCGGGTTCGAGACCCACCTGGGCAACTTGACGAGACCTCATCTCTACAATAAATCAAAAATTAGCGGGCGTGGTAGCGCGTACCTGTAGTTCCAGCTACTTGGAAGGCTGAGGCGGAAGGATCACCGGAGCCCAGCAGGTGAAGGCTGCGGTGGTTGGGAGCAGCCACTGCACTCCAGTCTGGGCGACAGAGTGAGACTCCAACTCAAAAAAAAAAGAAACTTCCAGAAGGAGGTGGATCTGGCAGACAGTGAGGGGGGTGGGTAACTTCTACACCTCTCTGTTTATGAAGTGGTCAGTAGCCAGGGATAAACCCTTTGGCATGGGTCTGTTCTACGGCTTTTCACACCTGTTTTCTCAGAGCACTGGTGGGGGGTGCTGTGAAGAGGAATCAAACACTTGTGAGAGGCTGATGGGTGGGGTTGGGGGGCTTTAGCTCCTCTCACCCATCTAATTTATGCAGCCCTACCTTTTTTATTTTTATGTGAGGAGACAATGTAAGACTTCACCAACATTAACAGCTCAAAACATATCTGAACGTGCCTGAAAATCCATTGAATACTGCTGAAAGAATGCTAATTTGAAACTAGATTAGGAGAAAGACCAGAAACTGGTCGTGCATGAACAGGGCTTTGTACCATGTGTCTAGCACTTTCCTCTCAGCAATCTCATTCCAATCACCTGAGAGGTGGGCAGGACAAAAGTGATAGTCCCATTTAACAGGTGAATGTTGTGGTTTAGAGTGGTCTCATGCCTTGCCAATCTGTGGTAAAGCTCAGATCTGGACTCAGATGTTCTGCCTTCTCGGTTAGGGATTCTTTTTTCACATCTAGAGTTTCCAAGAAGAACTGGAGAGACCTGGATGGCTGAAAGAGGGCCCTGGCTAGGAAAAGCCTAAGTTACTCTGCTGCAGTGACCTGACACCAGGGCAGGGATGGGACGGATGTGACCATAAAGAATCAGAACTTGTCCTAGTCTTCAGGGACCTTGGAAAGTTCCTCTCTCTGAATAACACCTCTTACCGATTCCTCTGAAGCGTCATTCAATACTGGATTATAGTTCCTGCCGCTGCTATTCTTTCTAAACCTCTTCCTGAGGCACTTGGAATACTTTCAAGAGAGGAGAGGAACCCAGATGTCTGGCCTCCAGTTAAAGGTGTTTGTGCGTGTGTGTGGCTGCCCCTTCTCCCCCCATAGAAAGGAAGCCTAATGCTACACGAGTCTCTAACACAGCAGTCACCAGCTCAAGCTGTCTGCAGATGACTTAGCCTTTTGGAAAAAGTCATCGCTGAAGAAAACAGCTCTGCATTGTAAATGGAACAGACAAGATCAAGATTAGCTCCGTTTGTTATTATTATTACTATTTTTCATTTTGGAACGTTTCCTAGCATGGAGGATGCCACATTGTGTCATAAAATTTTCGTTTGGCATTGGGTTTGCCCTCAGATTTTTGAGATGGAGAGAAGTGTCCTAGAGTGAACAGTGGCCTGACTGCAGAGTGAAATCAATCTCCAAGTCATTCTTCCTAGGAAATAGATGGCCTATAGATAGGGCCATGTGCACATGCCCATGATGTGATTCCTTTGTAAGACAATAGAAGGCAATCACTATGTTGGCAAAATCTAGAGGCTCTCACCCTAACTTGCAGGTTGACAGCCTGACCAAAACATATAATGTGTACCCAGTCAGAAAGCACTTTGACTCTGACTCTGGAAGAGGAAACGAAAGTCAAAAGAAAAGTAGGCAAACTGAGGACCGTGGTAGGCAGCCAGATATTTTCAGACTTGAGCTATTTGGCTTCTCACTGTTAGTAGCAAGTGTCTCTGGAGCTTTTTAAACTATTGTTTAGTCATTCCAAAATAAGGGGTTTAGTTTGAGGCTGTGAGTGTTTCATCTATAATCTTTGACATTTTCTTTTACACTCATATTTTAACAACCCTTTGTTTAAAAAATACTTTAAAAAATATGAATATATAGGTACAATCCTGGCTCATTCTCTCAGACCCACATGATAATTTGGAATTTGTGATAATTCAACCACTACTGAATTGATTTCTGTAAGTGAAGTTACATGGATCATCTATGGCATTTAACTTCTTAAAGGAAAGGAAAGAGCAATTTTTCTATGACTGGTTCCACATGAATCCAGTCTATTCACCAAAGCACAGTGAAGATTTTGCTAGATGGAAAGTCATTGGCTGCCCTTAGAAATTCAACTTGTCATATCCTGTCACACCGTTAACTGAGGAACCAGATCTCATATCTCATACCGGATTCCTCTTTGAGACTGACTTCTTTACACAAGTTGCTTCCAGTTGATCCCATGTTTCTTTATACAGGGCTTTTTACATTACTGTAAACACCACCCACTTAAATAATAACTTTTCAGGGTGATGAAGGGAGAAACTATCATGTTGAATGCACACTATCACTCTGAGATGAATCCCCATTTTTGGAATGCAGTGTTTTCATTTAATGTGTGTACTTTGGAATTGAAGAAACAAGACAGTTAACTTCTGCCCTCTATTTAACTCAGAGAAGACAACACTGCATTGACCTTGAAAGACACAGTTGCATTTTAAAAATACTATTCTATAAGCCATACTTGTATAAACAGAGACCATGTTTTTCCCCCAGTTTGTCTAATCAGATAAGGCAGGGGTTGGCAAGCTTTAGCTCATTGGCCAAATCAGGCCCACCTCCTGTTTTTTTAAAATAAAGCTCTATTGGAACACAGCCATGTCCAATTGTTGACATCTTGTCTATGTCTATTTCATACTACAACAGCAGAGTTGAGTAGTTGCAACAGATCATGTGACCTGCAAAGTCTAAAATATTCACTATCTGACTTTTTATAGGAAAAGTTTGCTGAATTCTGGTCTGAAGCTATAGAGAGTGCAAATTGCCTGCCCAAAGGCCAGTTGTTGCCCAAAGGTATGTTTAAAAAAGTGAGCCATGCAAGCAGCTGAGCCCCTGCTGTTGGTACCTGGTCTGCTTTATGCATTTACCAAACTGCCTGGCTTATGGATCCTTCAGGCACTGGGGTCTGATCCCTAACTTAGCAGATTAAGAAAGGGTGTTGGCTTGGAAGTGAGGAGACCGGCACTATGTTCTTTGTTCTACCTTGAGCTTACCGTGTGATACTGATAAAGCTACTTTTACTCTCTGGCCCTCATTTTCCCTACTTCTCAGGTGAGGGGTCAGATAACCTGATCTCTAATCAGCCTTTTCAACTGTAATGTGCTCTGGCCTTGCTGCTTCAAGTGTGATCCTAAGAGACCAGCAACACTGGCATCACTGGGACCTGCATCACTGGTTCAGAGTCTGAATGTTAACAAACTCCCCAGGTGATTCTTACAAACACTCAGGTTTGAGAAGCCCTTCTCTAGTTTACCTTCTGTGAATAATGTTAGTGGTAAATGCTGGTCTCCACTTTCTAAATTGGAGGTCTTTGGAGATTTCAATTTCTGAGTTTTAATGCTAAGTTGAGTTAGGTGAGACAAAATGTATGCCTTTCTAGTATAATATTTCTCCCCACTCTCCCAAGTAGTATCTTTGTGAGAACCATTGTGAGTCTGAGGGTCAATACAACCACTGGCCATTCTTAGAACATATACTGCACAAATATAGGAAGGCAATGCTTGGTTTTTAAATGGCAGATAGACTTCACCAGAAAAGAGTAGCTACATTCACAGTTGTGTATGTAAGTGTGTATACATCATGATGCTGAAATGTCTCACTTAGTGGGGAGGTAACATTAGGCATTTGCCAGGAGGTCTCAGAGATTAGAAGGAAGAAAATTCCTAAGCAATTTTGCCAAAGGATTTTAAGAAACATATACAAAATTAAAAAGATAAATTGTTTTGGCCAGGTACAGTGGCTCACACCCATAATCTCGGCAATTTGGGAGGGCGAGCTGGGAGAATTACTTGAGACTAGGAGTTTGAGACTAGCATGTGAGATTCTATCTCACAAAAAAGAAAAAAGTTAGCCAGGTGAGGTGGTGTATGCTTATAGGATTGAGCCCAAGAGGCCAAGGCTGCAGTGAGCTATGATTGAGCTACTGCACTCTAGCTGGGATGACAGAGAGAGACCCTGCCTCAAGAAAAAAAGAACAAGGAAAAAATTATAACTGTTTCTAAGAGTAGAGGAGATTGTGTTTGAGTCATCTTTTTCCAGGGTTCACTGCAGGGTACACTTGGAATTTGTTCCTCCTGATCAGTCAAGCAAAGTTTTTATCTGGAAGTTTTAAGAATTTTGTGTCACAATTTGTGAAAGAAATTTGTCCCGAGTTGTGGCAAACGGGTGACTGGTTCTTCCATCATGACAATGCACTTGCATACACTGCACTGAGGGTTCTGCAGTTTTTGACCAAAAAATGGCATGACCCCAGTGCCTTACCCTCCCTATTTATCCAATTTCTCCTCAGCAACTTTTTTTTTTTGTTTCCTGGATGAAAAAAGTCCTCAAAGGGAAATGTTTTGTTGATGTGGAAGAGGTGAAACAAAAAAACAGCAGAAGCACTAAAGGCATCAAAATTGATGAATTCAAAAACTGTTTTGAGCAGTGGAAAAAAATGTCTTGATAGGAGTATAGCATCAAATGGAGAGCACTCTGGAAGTGAGTAGAGTCTAAACATGTGGAAAAAATACACAATTTTTTATAAGTAAATTCTGGTTTTTGGGGGGATTTCCCCTGTAGTCACCTAGTGAGTGAGTTTCCCATTGTTTGGAAGATAAAACACAGAATCTGTTATGAATATAGTCTGGTCAAAGGCCAAATCAATCACATAGTCAGTTGAGACTTTAAGAACCTACAGGAACATCTAGAGGACTTCCTGGAGGAGGGAGAGCTTGTGCTAAGACTTGAAGGCAGAGGCAGCCGGAAAGGAGGTTTTTCAGGTGCAACCAAGAACTCAGTGTTTGCATCTTCTGACCCAAAATGTCACAGACACCTCCCCTGTGAACAGGGACTCCCCAGTGTCCTGAACAGGCAAACACCTTCCTGTTTGGCTTGAGGCTTAGGCTGGCACACATTCTTCCCTCCAGTTTTGGCACCAAATGGTCCCCTTGTGGCAGCCAAGGATGCTTGCCGTCTGCTCCTTCTCCCTGTCGCCTTATCAGCTGAAGATGAACTCCACAGAGCTCTCCTGTCAGCTGCAGCACAAACCATTTCCTTGTAGGGCAAAGGCTCAAGAGTCCTTGTAACAATATTTCATAATTTATATATTTGATTAAAAAACAGAACCTGTGCCAGCAGCCTGCATAATCTAACATATTGGGATCATTAGCTGCTTGTATCACTCTTCTATTTTAAAACGTTCCACATTTGAACTCATGGAAGTACATCCTTCACATTTATTAAACTTTTCGCATAAAAATGGGTTAGTAAGTCTCCATCGTTTTTTTCACAGAATTAAAAAAAGAAAGGCTACCATAAAACCCTTTAGACATTTCCTTCAGGGAATATCATTTTATTGAGGCCTTTTAAAAACATTTGTCTTATCTCGCCAGTAATTTAAAGCCAAGACAAATGAGAATTTTAGTGGTCTTATAATTACTTCAAGAGGAGCATTGCCACTTGGCTTCCCTCTTGGCTCTTCACGGCCTCCTTCCAGGCCTCCTGTGGGCCTCCACTCCCCAATCCTGTAACACAGTCCTAGCTTCTTGGGTTCCTGGGGTTGTTCTCTCACAGCTTCTCCAAAGTTGCCCCTTCTCTGCACCTTGTGCCTGTTGTTGTATCTACCTGGAACGCCCACCAGCTCTTTGCAAAGCTGAGTCATCGCCACTTTGTCCAGAGGGCTTTTTGCTTTCCACTTCCGGCTCCACTAGAGACCCTCTTTTTATAAAGGGGCCCGTTTCATGCGATTTGGGCGTGGTTGTCTTTTCTATCCCTCCCCCTCCCCACAGTGGTTGGCTGGTTGGTCCATGATCAATTGCCAGAGTGTTACAGGCCTCTGGGCACAGAGATTGGTCAAAGGCACATGACACAGGCTGGGCCTATCAAAGTCATTCCTGGAAAGCCCATCTTTTCTCATAGGGCTCACTGGCTCCAAGGATGAGAGTGCACTGGTGTCTGTGCTTGTGGCCACCTGGGTAAGCCTGGCTAAGCATAAAGCCTGTATGGAGAAAAACAGAGGTGAGAGATGGAGAAAAGATGCAGTCTTCACTTGTAATTTGAACTACTGCATCCGGTTGTCCCTGAAGCTGGCATTTCTCTCGAACTTTCTGACTAGAAAATAGGTTCCAGAATTCAGATCCCCTCTCACCTTTGTTTTGTTGAGAGTGATTTGAATTGGACTTCCCTCCCTTGTGATGGGAGACCTGGATAATAGTTCTTCTGTCTGTGAGTCTGAACCCTTTCAGTCTTTTAAGAACCAATATGGTACCAAAGTCAGAACAAAAGAACACTTTATGCTGATGTTTGCAGTTTCTACATTGGAGAACCGGGGGAATCAGAGCAAGTGATTACTTTGCTTTAAACTAGTGGACTTTGACAGAAGGCAAATACAGGTTGGAAAAAAAGGAGAAAACACACTTTTTCCTTCTATAGGTCATCTCCAGTCTTGTCTGGCCTAAGGCAGAGAGAGATGTGCATGACCAACATCTATGTCATTTTATAGTCTCATCTTTCATGCCACTTTCTCATATTTGAAGCCAAACATTTGGAGCCAAAGTCTGATAACCCTGCGAGTCAAGCTCTCATGTCACTGTTGCTTGTGTCCCTATGGGACAGACGACTGGATATTGCTAAGACAGTAGATCTTAAATGTTCTCACCACAAAAGAATGATAGAATGTGATGTAATGTTAATTAGCTTGATTGAGCCATTCCACAATGTATATATCTAACAAAGCATTGTGTTATACACCATAAATAATGCAACTTTTATTTATGGAAAAAATTCAAATGCACTTGGATATGTAATGGCTTCAGAAATGCATAATTGACCCAAACTACAATGTGAAGCATCTTAGGTATCAATCCCGTTGTTTTGGGCCACAATTAACAAAATCCCTGCTAATGAAAATCCATATGTTGAGGAAAATATATTAAACAACGAGGAGGAAATGGATCATTTGACATAAAGAATAAGGAAATCAACTGTCTCATGTAACAAGTTCAGAGGTTAGTTCACTGTCTCTATGACATAACCAAGGACCTAGGCTCTGTTTAACTCTTAGGTCCACCATCCTCAGTTTATTTGCTTGTCTCTTCAAGGTTCTAAGATGGTATCAGGACTTCTAACCTAACAACACCCAGTTTAAGAAGGAGGAATTCCTGGAAAAAAACTCAATTCCTAAACTGGAGTAGGAAAAACACAAACTGAGTCTGGCGCACTTTATTGTATGTTTATTGTGCAAGGCACTTAACTGTGTAAAATGTGTTCGAAGAGTGATGGGACATGTCAAAAAGACATAGCAACTAGCTTGAAGGGGTTTTCTGTGGCCAAACTTGGGATAATCTGAGCATTAAAATAAAAAAGAATAGTAACAAATGATAAACAATTTAATGCTATAAAAATCGATAACTCCAAACTGATAGTAATTAATTAATTAATGAGGGGAAGATAGAGCTTTTCCTTATTGTAGGATGCTAACTAATAAACGTTGAAGAAATGATTGAGTTAGAAAAATCAGCATTTGGCAACTATCATGGTAATAGTTCAATCAAGAAACATCAATGAATACTAAGAACTAGTGGGTGGAATTTTAATGAGTAATAGGATATTGACATTGTCTCCAAGTACCTCCCCACAAAATACTTATTAACTACAGAGGGAAGAAGAGTAACTTTACAATGGAAAATGTTGGCAGACACTAGCATAATCAAGTGTTCAAAATTAATATCAATACTAATGAAGCAAATAAAAATCCTGTACCATATGATTAGATGCAATGAAAAGAAAACAGCATCGTATCTGTGGTTTTTCTACTAAAAATGCATAATGAATCTAAATCTAATTATGGGGGAATGTGAGTTGATGGGCATTCAACTCAACTGGCATTTAATCTTCTAAGATGTCAAGGTCATGGATATTAAGGAAAAAATCAAAGAAAACTCCGAATTGAAGACTAAAGAGAAAAGATAACTAAATGGAAAACGTGATCCTGGACTGGATGTTCTTGTTATAAAAGACATTATTGGGACAATTCATGACACTTCTGGACTGCATGATAGAAATGCATCAATGTTTTTGATGGTTGTATTGTGATTATGTAGGAGGATGCCCTTGTTTGTAGGAATTTAGACACTAAAATATTCAAGGGTGTTGGGACATTATGTCAGCAACACCCTGAAATGTTTCTTTGTCCTCTTCTTGTAACTTGTTTCCTAGAGAATATCTCTTCATTAAGGAAGAAAAGTTTTCTAAGAGGGTCTCCAATGGATAAACCCATTGGCCTGCGAGGAGTCATATGCTCCTTCTCTAGCTGCAGAGGTGGCCGGGAAAGAGAGTTTATACAATGGGAAGTAGGCTATTCCCACAAGAAGGAAGAAAGTGGGAGGGGAGATTGGCAACATACAGGCAGCCAACAGTGTCAGCACAAGTCTGACAACTTTTTAGACTTGATCTTGGCCATTTCAGAACGCAGTGGTATCAGTAAAGCGAACCAGTCAAGAACTCTCAGTTGTTTGCTCTTTCGTGTAGTTGCCAGGATTTGTACTAAGGGTTGGGGAAACAAAAAATGATAAGATTATCCTTCAAAAGTTTATAGGTGGAGTGTCTAACAAACAATTATAGCACAATTGGCCAGGAGTGGTGCCTCACAACAGTAATCTTATCACTTTGGGAGGCCAAGGTGGGAGGATTGCTTGAGACCAGCCTGGGCAACATAATGAGGCACTGTCTCTAGAAAAGTTAAAAAAAAAATCACTGTAAGCCAGGGGTGTTATAAGCTCATAGAGAAAGGGCATCTGAAACACTTCAAGGGGAAGGCAAGGCCAGGGAAGTCTTCCTAGAGAGGGAGAGTGGTGGGAATGGCAGTCCCTCTTCCACCTGATTTGGGAATAAAATCATGCAAGAGTTAACATTTTTAAAGCACAGATCCTTCCATTCTGCTATGGAATTTTACTTGGTTATAGTGGTCCCATAGAAAAGACAGCAATTAAGTGCAATGTGGGGAATTACAGGAAAAGAAAACCACCCGAGCAATGACACAGAGGTAGGGAAGCACGGGGCACGTCCAGGGACCGGCAAGCGGTGCACGTGGCTTCTGAAAGGGGACCATGAAGGAAGGTGGGTTGGGGCCAGGAAAAGTAAGAAACTTGATTGCAAACTTTCAGTTTTCTTCTGTATGTGTCACAGGGAGCCCCCGGTAGTTCCTGCGGAGGTTCTGAGCGAGTCAGCTGGAAGCAGTATGTGGAGACAGTGAAAGGGAGACTCTTATTAGTCTGGGCATAAAACATTCTAGATGGGATATGACTTGGGGGATGGAAGGAAAGAGAGGCTGGAGAGAAAGAACCAGACTGAGTAATCCATCAGATACCAACGAGGGCTTGGGTGCTCCAAATGCCATTGATAGACATGGGAAAGAGGGAACAGATTCTGGGTGGTGCCCTGTGGGGACCGTGGGTGACCATGATGGTGTGACCCAGTGGACAAAGCCAATCAGGCAGCATACTGGAATTTCAACAGAGATGAGATCATGTATCTGATATTCTCCCTGTCCAGCCATCTCCACCTCTGCTTAATCTGTTTGAAGTCTCTCTACGGCTCCTCGGATTACTTTTCTCTGTTGCCTTCAAAGCTGGAGTGAGCTAGCCCTTCCTGCCTCTCATGCCTCAGGGCCACCCTTCTCATGATGCTCTGTGCTCTCGCCATGTCGTCTTCTTTCAGTCCTGTCTATGGGTCATGTTCACCACTGTATCCCCAACACCAATAAATAGGTGTTGAATAAACTAGTGTGGCTTCCACCACAGAACCTTTGCACATGCCATTCATGTATCTATCTTTAATAATTGTCCTTTCCCTCAGAGTCGACCATCCTTTATACCTCTGTTCAAGTATCATGTTCCCAGAGGCACCTCTCTTGATATTCCTGACTAGGTCCAATTTATATGCTTTCTAGTAACATGAATCTCTCTTGTAACATGAATCTTTTATACCATCCACAGTAGCTGTAATTTTACATTGACTTGTGGGAGTATTTGCCTGAGACCATCTACCCCACAGACTGTGAAATCCACAGGGGCAGGGGTCATTGTTCTTTTTGTGCATGCTGTATCCCCTGTATTCAGCATGGGAATTGGAGCTCTGTCGTGCTCAGTGAATATTTGTGGAATAAATGAATGAATGATGAATGAGTGAATACTTCACTGGTGCTTCAGCGAAGGGTCAGAGAAGCAGGCTATGCCTGAGAAGTATCTTATGCCATGAATAGAATTTCAAGACAGAGTTGGCCATCAGGTAACCAGTCCATAACCAGCAACAGCACTGGGGAGGGCTGGATCAAAGATCGGGAAATATAATTTCAGGGAAACAAAGGATTCTAGGGCTAAAAAGACAATAAACCAAGTATAGGAAAGATTCAACTATCAGGGTGAGGACTTGGTTGCTAACTTGATAGGCAATGGGGAGCCGGGGGGAGGGGGTGGTTGAAGGAAATGACCCCCTCAAAGCTTATCTTTGGGAAGGGGGCCATGACAGGTTAACCAAGGATGACTGGAGAGAGGAGCTGAAGCAGAAAGCCACCACCTTGGGAGGAGATAGCAGTTGCTTAGGGTAAACTTGTAAAGACACGAAAGGGGCATTGGAGGTAGGAGATAGTGACAGCAAAATTGGAATGATGAAATTAAAGTAACTTGGCAGCAGACGGGGAAGTCTAAGAAAGAAAATCACTGATAACTGAACTGTGAGCTCCTAGGAATGATGTCTCTTTCATCCTTCTATCCCAAGTAGAAAAAAATATGTTTTTCTTAGAAATTGTGAGAAGGAAATTAGTTTGAGGGCTGAAAATGCTCAGAAAGATCATAAAAGGGAGACTAAATCTGGTCCAAAGACCTATTCTGTTTGACTCATTATCAAGTTGGCAACTTTAAAAATTGAGATTACTTATAAAAATCTCATAATTTAAAAAATCTGCCATATTGGTCACCACGTCCCATGTGACACCCATTGGTGGACTTGGGTGGCCCGGTTTGGTGGTTCCCCAACATTGGTCTTATTCCCCAAAGGGTTCACGCATTACCTGCCTGGGCTCTGAAGGCACCTGAGGTAGGTCTCTGGCTAAAAAGAAGCTCATCAGTTCTCAGGAGGCCACTTTTTGGTGCACCATGATACATGACCCATATGTTACATCAGGGATTTGGGAGTATCTGGAATAAGGGGGATGGGAGGTGGGGTTCCGTCCTGAGGGCCTGCATGCCCAGTGGAAGTCTGATGAGACACATTGAAGAAGCTCATCAACATTTTACAGTATTTTCTGCCAGCACTAAGATTCAGGGTCATTCAGGTCATGTTGCAAAATCACTGTCGTGGTGTAAATAATTACATAAGGGTGTATGTGGAATTCACAAAACTTTTATTGATATGTTTATCATGCCAAAAAAGTTGTTTATTTAAAATTCAAATTCCACTTGAAAAAGAGGCAACAAGCGATAGTTAGGATCCCAGCCTGCTCTTGGAGTAGCTCCCACGTCCACAGAAAAGCAAGCACGCACGTTCTACAGCTATGTGATTGGATCACTCAGAATTGCATCCTGGGAAATTCCTCCTAGAGCTCCCTTGCAGGAGGCCATTGGTGCCGTTGATTGGTTGTAGCTGAGAAACAACGACAAAAACAAGAGCTCCATCCTAAGACTTCTTAAAACATTTCTGGTTTCGAAACTACTGACCTTCAAGGATCTACCACCACCCAACCTAGAAAATAGGCATATATATTTCCACTGGGAAAAAATAAAAGCACTGTTTACATTGTTGCTGGCTGTCACATCAGACCCTTAGGATGGCCTCAGAACCTGGCTTTCCTGGTGGGATCCTGGGGATTTTGGTTGTGGGTGCACAGCCCTTCAGGAGCGTTTAGACTTGCTGCAAGTTGGGCACAGAAGCTGCCCCTTGGTGACAATGTATGCTCGGCCACTGAGCAGCTGCTCACAGCCTTCACAGACAAAGTGCTTTCGGTGCCAGGCCAGGTCTTCCACACGCTGGTAGTCCTCAGAGAATATTATCTGGGGAGGGGAGCAGAAGAAATGCATGACTCAGGTTCTGTCCCTAGGAAGAGGATGGTGGTTCATCCCATCTCATTCTTGTTTTAACTTTTAAATGACTCAGAGGTGGCTCATGCCTGTAATCCCAGCACTGTGGGAGGCAAGGCAGAAAGATCACTTGAACCCAGGAGTTCAAGACCAGCCTGGGCAACATAGCAAGACTCTATAAAACACAACAACTGCAAAATTTTTAATAAAAAATTAAATGCCTCAGTGGAAAAATCTGACATAAATTTGAGGCAGTAAGTATAGTATTTGGTGAGGGTCATGGTTGCAGTTTAACTTCTCAGAAGGAAAAAGAAAAATATCTCCCCCATAGGCAGATTTTGCTTATCCAGCATCTATGATCTTGGTCATAGGTGGGAACTAGAAGCAGCTCTATTTTACTGATGGGCAATGGAAGCTGAGAGCTGCAGTAAGGCCAGTCCTCAGTTCCTATCTGTAGAACACATCACCAACAAAGTCACACTCCTGTTGGCCACTGGCAGTGTAGCAGGGAGGGTGCCCCCCTCCCACCCAGCCCACCTCATGAGGCTCCCACCTCATCGCAGCCAGAGCACCGGGGCCGCAGGCTCTCGCAGTAATGGCGGCCGCACCACGGCGCACCGTTCTTCCAGAAGTAGATGAGGTCCACCAGCGGCTCGGAGCACTTGACACACACAAAGCAGGTGGGATGCCACTGCTTGTTGTAGCCCGCCCTGTCCGAGTAGACCACGGGGCTGTCAGTAGGGGCCACTCCCTTGCAGAGCTCACAGACCTGGAAGGATGGGGTGGTGGGGGTAGGGGGAGGGAAGGACAAAAGATATAAAGAAGTCAGGAGAGCACAGTAACACGAGTTCAAATCCCAGCTTCAGCCTCTCTACTTCTGGGTCACTATACCTCTCTGTTACTCAGTTTTGTCATCTGCAAAGTAGAATGATAATAATGCCTACATGCTAGGCATTTTGTGAGGACTAAATAAAGCTATTCATTTAAGCACAGTAATTTTGTAAATTTTTTAATCTCTGGACCCTTTATACCCTTAAAAATTATTGAGACCCCTCCACAAGATTTTGTTCATGTGGGTAATAGCTATTGATATTGACCATAAGAGAAATTAAAACTGAGAGAAATTTAAATATGTATTTATTTATTCATGTAAAATAATACTAAGCCTATAATACATTAACCACATATTTGCATGTTTTGTTGTGTATGTATATTATTTTTGACTAAAAATAACTATATTCTCTAAAACAAAATTAACGAGAAGAAAGTTTTAAGTCATTGTTTTAAATTTTTGCAAATCTCTTTAATGATTCGCTTAAGATGGCAGGATGCCCAGGGCTGCTTCTGCATCTGTCTTTCATGTTACGCTGTTTTGGTTGAAATGCATAAGGAAAATCTGGCCTCACACTGATATAAAGTTGGAAAAGGAAGGGGAGGGGCATTCTAAAAACTTTTCCTGATAACTGGATAATTTCCATTGATACCATATCCAACTTTGACAGTGGCAGTTTCTCAGGTTGGTTGCAGTGTGAAATCTGAAAGCATCAATGAACCTCTCATACTTGGCTACATTAAGACCTGCTGGCCCCCTCTCTATTTGGAGTGGATCTTTCACCCAGGCATGATTGTTTTTTGATAAGAATTTTCTTTACATTGAGTAGTTTTATGTTCCAGAAAAAATGCAAAAATAGTACAGAGAATTGTTGTATATTCCACACAGTTTTTCTCTGTTCTTAGCATCTTGCATTACTGTGGTATATTTGTCACAATTAATTAACAAATACTGACATGTCATTATTAACGGAAGTCCAACTTTATTCAGATACTCATCGCTTTTCCTTAATGTTCTTTTTCTGTAGTAGGAATCCCATCCAGGAATTGCATTACATTTAGCTGTCAGGTCTACTTGGACTCCTCTTGGCTGTGACAGTTTCTCAGACTTTGATTTGGCAGTCACAAAAGCTTTGAAGAGTATTGACCAAGTATTTTGTAGAATGTCCTTCAATTGGAGTTTGTCTGATGTTATTATTGAGATTACATGGTGAGGAAGATTGCAGAGGCAAACTGATACTCTCCTCACATCCTATCCAGGGTACATAGTATCACCATGATGTGTCACTCTTTGGGCTGCTCTACTCTGGTGTTTGTCAGATTCTCCACTGTAAGGTGACTCCTTTTCCTCCATTCCATACTGTCCTATTTGGAAGGAAGTCGCTATGCATCTAGCATGTCGAGTCTGCTCCACTCCCTCAAGGCTGAATTTACCTACTTAAATTATTTGGAACCCTTGCATGATTTCAATTTCACAGATTCCCCCAAAGGACTTTGAGAACCACGGATTGGTGCATAGTCTAGACTCAGTAAACATGAGCGACCATTGTTTCTGGAAGTCTGTGTGATCAGCTGACTTGTGTCTGTCTCCTCCACTAAGTGATCAATTGCAGAGGGCAGAGAAAGGCTACTTGGTCGCTGCTCCTACCCAAGAGCCTCTGTGGGGCCCAGTACACACAGACTTCCCATCAGTAGTTGCTGACGAGAGGAGTGTTTCATCCTGTCACGGTGCCTTTGTGCTTGTTGTTCAGGATGCTTGGCACATTGTTCTTACTTCTGTCTGCCTAGTTAACTCCCTTTCATTCTTCAAATCTCAGACTTAAATATCTTTTGTTCTGGGAAAACTTCTCTGACCCCACTCCAGAGGCAATCAAACCCGTGTTAAAGCGTCTCCTCGTCTCTCTCTTTGTACAATTGTTTGATGTGTACTCTCCATGCTGGATGGAAGCACCCTAGAAGCAGGAGCCGCATGTGATTATGCTTGCCTTCACATACACCCAGTACCTGCCTGGAATATGGCAGATGACCTGTGAATGTTTGGAGGCGTCCTCTCCCTCCAGCCTCATACTTCCTACCTAGGCGACAACAGGTGAGTGTGGAGTGTGGGAATCGCTAGTGGATGGTACACATGCCTGCATCTCAGCTCTTGGGAACTTTTGGGTACACTCTTGCCTTTCAGTGACTCATCCATGTTTACTGAGTACTTGCTATATGCCAGGTCCTGGGCTAGGTGCTGGGGATACAGCAGTAACTCAGATGGATACAGCCCGAGCCCTTAGGGAAACTATTGGGGTAGGGGGTGGCAGACAATAAATATGTAAACAAACAGATGAGATAACCACAGAATGTGATAAGTACTATGAGCACAATCACAGGGTAAGGGAATGGAGAGTGGGAGACCTGGGGGTGGGTGGCAGTGGCCATTTCAGCAGGAGAGGCTTCTCCAAGAGATGAGAGGTTAGGAGGCAGCCACATCCCTACTTGATCCTCACAGCAATCCTCTGGGTGAGGCAGGTACACAAGGGATACAGCCATTTTATAGATGAGAAAAGTGAGGCTCAGTGAGATAAAATAGCATGTTCGGGGGCACATCCAAGAAACAGAGCTGGGATTCAAATTTTGGCCCATGGATTCTATGGGAACTGAGCTAGACTGGTGGGGAAACGGAAGTCAGAGAATTGTCTGAAGAGCTGGGAGGGCCCCCAGCAGAAGGCCCTCTGGCATGGCAAAGGGGCAGCATGCCTAATGGCTAGAGTTGGAAACAGCTTCCCCAGGGAACCTCTCAGCATTTGATGCAGCCAGCCTCTGGCTGTCTCCAGTCTTCTTTCCATCTGGGTCTTCCTTATCTGTTTTTTACTACCAGTGACATTCTCACCGACCGGCTCAGGGACCACAACAAGGCGGAACTCAAGTCATGTCATTCCTTCACTTTAGTTCCAAAAAGGACTACATGGAAAGAGTGAGCATGCCTGGGAGAACCGAATTGTAACAGCTCAAGATTTCTCTCTTCTGCAGAAAGAGTATCTACATGTTCATTCATTCATTCAGGTATTATCTATCACATTTTTATAATCTGCCCATTCTCATCCTCTAAAGAATGAAAACTTGACATTCTCTATCTATAAAACATTTTGAGTCTGTGGGTTCGAGACCTGCCTGGGCAACTTGGAGAGACCTCATCTCTACAATAAAATTTAAAAAATTAGCTGGGTGTGGTAGCGCGCGCCTGTAGTTCCAGCTACTTGGAAGGCTGAGGCAGAAGGATCGCCAGAGTCCAGCAAGTTGAGGCTGCAGTGGCCGGGAGTGGCCACTGCACTCCAGTCTGGGTGACAGAGTGAGACTCCAACTCAAAAAACAAAAACAAACAAAAACATTCTGGGCCAATTTGGAGTTATCCCCTGCTCCTCTAATCCCCAAGGAAGAAGAAGAAGAAGGTGATGATGATGTGTCATGTCCTTAGGATGCCTTATTACTAATGCCCCTTACCCAAACCTGAGTGTTATTTCCCCTTCTTGAACTATTTCTCTATTAGGAAAATCGTTAATTTCTTTTCTCGAGATAGCAAAATTGAGGTTCAGAGAGATTCAGTGATTTGTTCCATAACACATGGCTGATGGGAGACAAAGTGAGGATTTGAACAAAGGCCAATCTGACTCTAAAGCCAAAGTTCTTTCTCCTCTCTCTTGTGGCCTTGAGATTCAGCATCAGCAAATTACAGCCGTGGCCAAACCTGGTTCTTACAAGACCCATGGGAATAAAAAATCGATTTTAAATTTGCCCCCCAATTAAGTGAAGTGTGTTCTCCTAAAAAATAATTTCACTTTCTCCTTAGTAGACCCATACTAAAACAAAAACAAACAAAAAAACCTCCTGTGCTTAATTATCATTATATTCTGAATTTCATCAATAAAAACCTCATGGAAATCTATTTTCTCTCTTGTTAGATAAAGTGCTTTCATGCTAATCCTTGATTTTGACTCTTGGTTCACAACTCCTAAAATATTTACCACCTGGCCCTCTACAGAAAATGTTTTCTGACCCAGGCTTTAGATGATAATTTAAACTTACCAAACACCAAATATGAGTCAGCCAAAACAAAAATATTATTGCTTTTCCATGTAAAGATGGGGAAGCAGATGTTGAGAGTTTGAACACTGACTAGTCGTAACTTATATACTCTACATACTTAATACACTCTTGTGTATTGAATAGGAAGTAAAAAATAGTGAAAATCAGGAAAATAAAACCAAATGGCAAAGAATGTCCATGTGCTGATAGTTTTCGAGCATCATAGTTGTTGAATGAATGTCTATATAAGGAATATGTTTGGATAAGTATATATCTTGACTGGATCTTGACTGGCTGATAATGTTCCTCAGAACTTGCTAGATTTGTGGTTTCAGTTACTCCCACAAGAATGAATGGTGTGTGTCTTCCACCAAAATCAAAGGCTTGTTCTCTTCACATAACTGAGTCTCAGCCTGCCTGGAGCTCATCAGAAGGTCAAAACCAAAAACAAGTGATGAATCAACATCCATTTATTTTCACCATCCCTTCAGTGTAGCTGGGAATTGCAAACTATTTGGCCAGGGCTGTTTGAGTACAAAATGAGTTTTCTGGCTGTTTGGCTTCTAAATTTTACAAAATGCAATTTCTAGTCATTTCCCACTCATGCAGAAGGGACTTACTGTTGATCCACCAAACTACACCCAGTTGGCTACCACCCATGATATATTAGCAACTCCCAATTATAAATTCCCAGATGTTGCTTAACATGGAAGCATCATCTCCTTCCATGATGATCCATAGAAGAAAATAGAGGGCTATGAGGTTAGAAAGGCAATTTGGGGTGAACATGGGTGACTCTGAGCCCAGGTTATGCGTTGAAACTTCACTCTGGAGGCAACAGAGAGCCGTTACTAGTTCCTGAGGTGAAGAGTATAGTGTTCTGATCTGGGGATAACTCTGACAGCAGCATGGAGGAAGGGTAAGAGATTTGTGTTCACAAAGGTTGTTTTCAACTTTCTCACCTGTTTGAAAGTGCTTTGTACATAGTGACCATAAACGTAATTAAATACATCAACAGATTTAAAAACAAAACCCACATGATTATATCATTAGACGCAGAAAAAACTTTTGATAAAATCCAGCAACCCTTCTTCATAAAAACCCTTGAACATCTAGGCATAGATGGAACATACCTCAAAATAGTAAGAGCCATCTGTGAGAAACCCACAGCCAGCATACTGCTAAAAAGACAGAAATTGGAACTATTTCCTCTGAAAACAGGAACAAGACAAGGATGCCCACTCTCACCCCTCTTTTTCTCTTTTTCTTTATTTTTTTTATTTATTTTTTATTTTTTTTTTTTTTTGAGTTGGAGTCTCACTCTGTCGCCCAGACTGGAGTGCAGTGGCCGCTCCTGGCCACCGCAGCCTCGACCTGCTGGGCTCCGGCGATCCTTCCGCCTCAGCCTTCCGAGTAGCTGGAATTACAGGCATGCACTACCACGCCCGGCTGATTTTTTGATTTATTGTAGAGATGAGGTCTTGCTGCCCAGGCGGGTCTCGAACCCGCGGGCTCAGGCAATCCACTCACCTCAGCCTCCCAAAGGCGCGGGATTACAGGCTGAGCCACCGAGCCCGGCTTTTTTCTTTATTTTAAAGATGTGGGGTACAATTCAGGGTTAGGTATACAAATGTTCTTTTATGCAGGTACCCTTGTTGATGAGGTGTGCCCCTCCCTCCCCTGGCAGTTTCCCTCAACTGCCAATCCCACTCCCCCACCCTTGGCAGTTTCCCACTACTGCAAATCCCTTTTTATAGTATTAATGATAATAGTTCAATGTCTGCTTATGAGTGAGAACATATGGTACTCTCTTCTTTTTTTCTGTGATAGATCACTGAATATGATAGACTCTAAATTCATCCAAGTTGCTGCAAATTCCATATTTGTCCTTCTTTATGGCTGCATAATATTCCATTGTGTATAAGTACCACATTTTAAAAATCCAGTTCAGCTTCAATGGACAGCATGGTTGGTTCCATATTTTTGCTATTGTGAATAGAGCTGCAACAAACATGCGTGTGCAGGTATCTTTTTGGTATAATGACTTGAGTTCCTCTGGGTATATTCCCAATAGGGGGTTTGCTGGGCCATATGGAAGGTCAGTTTCTAGTCCAACTCATCTTTGACAAAGCCTCCAACAACCACTGAGGAGAGGAGAAACCTATTCAGTAAATGGTGCTGGGAAAACTGACTGACCATGCAGAAGATTGAAACAGGACCTCTACCTATCATCATACACAAAAATTAACTGTAAATGGATTAAAGACCTAAACGTAAACCTCAAACTATAAGAATCTTAAACACCTTTATTGAAACGAACTGGGAACCAATCCCTGATCAAAACCCCAAGTACCCATGTCATAAGAGATAAGATAGACAAGTGGGGCCTCATCAAACTGAAAAGCTTCTGCAAAGCAAAAGAAACCATCAACAGAGCTGGGAGAAAGCCCACAGAATGGAAAAAAAAAATTGCCAATTGTATATCTGACAAAGGCCTAATATCTAAGATCTACAAGGTACTCAAATGTACTGAAAGGAAAAAAACAAACAGCCCCATTAAAAATTGGGCAAAAGACATGAATGAATAGACACTTCTCAAAAGCAGATATATGGGCAGCCAACAGACACACGAAAAAGTGCTCAGCCTCACTAATCATCAGAGAAATGCAAATCAAAACCATATTGAGATACCACCTAACTTCAGTAAGAATGGCCATCATTAAGAAAACAACAGATGCTGGTGAGGATGCGGAGAAAGAGGAATGCTTCTACACTGCTGGTGGGAGTGCAAACTAGTACAACCTCTTTGAAAGATGGTGTGGTAACCCTTCCTTTTCAACATAGTTTTGGAAGTCCAAACTAGAGCAATCAGAAAAGAAAAAAAAGATTAGGGGTATCCAAATAGGCAAAGAGGAAGTTAAGTTATCCCTCTTTGCAGACGACATGATTCTATACCTCAAAAACCCAAGAGGAGCTGTCAAAAACCTCCTGACAGAAGACTTTGGCAAAGTCTCAGTGCATAAAATTAATGTGCAAAAGACAATGGCATTTCTATACGCCAACAATAAACAAACAGAAACCCAAATAAAAAGTACAATCCTATTCACAATAGCCACACACAAAAATGAAATACCCTTGGCATCTTCCTAACCAGAGACATGAAAGACCTTTACAATGAAAACTACAAAACACTGCTCAAAGAAATCAAAGGTGACACAAACAAATGGAAAAATATTCCATGCTCATGGATGGAAAGAATCAACATTGTTAAGATGTCCATTCTACCCAAGGCAATCTATAGATTTAATGCAATACCCATTAATTACCAGTAGCATACTTCTCAGACCTGGAAACGACAATACAGGAATTCATATGGAAACATAAATGACCACAAATAGACAAAACAATCCTCATCAAAAAACAACAAACACAAAACAAAATAAAACACAAAACAAAACAAAAAAGAAAGCAGTATATATCACACTCCCAGACTTTAAACTTTATTATAAAGCTACAATAATCAAAACAGCCTGGTATTGGTACAAGAACAGGCATATAGACCAATGGAACAGGATAGAGATTCCAAAAACAAAACCTCAATTTCTCAACCAATTAATCTTTGACAAAGCCTCTACCACCAACCACTGGGGAAAGGAGAGAAAACCTATTCAGTAAATAGTGCTAGGAAAACTGACCACATGCAGAAGATTGAAACAAGACCCCTACCTATCACCATATACAAAAATCAACTCTAAATGAATCAAAGACCTAAATGTAAAACCTCAAACTATAAGAACCTTAGAAAATGCAGGAGACACCCTTATGGAATTTGGAACTGGTAACCAATTCCTGATCAAGACCCCAAGTGCTCATGGCATAAGAGATAAGATAGACAAGTGGGACCTCATCAAACTAACACACCTTTGCAAAGCCAAAGAAACCAGCAAGAGAGCAGACTGGGAACCTACAGACTGGGAAAAAATATTTACCAACTGTAGTCTGACAAAAGCCTAATATCTAGGATCCACAAGGAACTCAAATGTGCCAAAAAGAGAAAAAAACAGTGCCCCATTACAAAGTGAGCAAAAGATATGAATAGACACTTTTCAAAAGAAGACATACGAGCAGCCAACAGATACATTAAAAAAAGCTCAGCCTCACTAGTCATTAAAGAAATGCAAATTAAAACCACACTGAGATACCACCTAACTCCAGTCAGGATAGGCACCTTCAGTAACTCAAAAAACAGATGCTGGAGTGGATGCGGGAAAAAGGGAACACTTCTATGCCGTTGTTGGAAGTGTAAACTACAGCCTCTGTGGAAAACAGTGTGGCAATTCCTAAAAGATCTAAAAATCAACCTTCCATATGACCCCACAATCCCTCTACTGAGAATATACACGGAGAAACTCAAATCACTCTGTGAGAAAGATATCTACACACATATGTTTATTGCAGCATTATTCACAATAGCAAAAACATGGAACCAACTGTGTTGCTTCTTGAAAAAGGACTGGCTAAAAAAAAAATGTGGTACTTATACATGATGGAATATTATGCAGCCATAAAGAAGGCCAAAATTATGAACTTCACAGCAACTTGGATGGACTTAGAGTCTATAATACTGAGTGATCTATCACAGAAACAAAGAACTCAGTATCACATGCTCTCACTCAGAAGTGTACCTTGATCAATGATCCTAATACTATAAGAAAAAGTTTGGTAGTAGTGGGAAACTGTTGGGGGTGTGGGATTGGCAGGTAGTGGGAATCTGCTGGGGGAGGGAGGGCACACCTCATCAACAAGGGTACCTGCATACTGAACATTTGTATACTTAACCCTGAAATGTACCCCACATCTTTAAAATAAAAAATAAAAACAAAAAAACAAAAAAAGAAAGTGCTTTGTCGAGTCCCTCTCTGAAGAGTTTCTCTTCTCTCACTGATCTCCCTAGCATCCCTGGCTCTTGGCCCTGTTACTACCAGTAGCCAGTCCTTTGAAGCAAACAGTGTCACTATCATTTTATGAAAGTAAGATGTCCAGGTAAGGAACCTGTTCACATGTATCAGAAAGCAATATCTTTTTCTTGTCTCTAAGTTATATTCTGTGTCCTTTCCTAGTTGTCTTAAAGGGTTGGATATCTGAGGTTGTCCTGGGTCTGTCAGCCTGCTTTCCCCTCTGCCACCAGAGACAGGCTGGCAACTAGGAGTCAGAATGCCCAGCTTGCTTGAGTCCTATCATCCTGGTACTGTATCTCTGCACAAACTTAATCTCTACCACAATTCTTGGTACTGAAGTTTACAATTTCTAAATTGAAATGGATGGTTGAGAAGGGAGACACCAAGTCAGGCTGCTTGGGTTCATAGCTGTGTGATCTTGGTCAAGTTACCTAACTTCTTTGTGCCTCAGTTTTGCACCTGTCAAATGGAGATAGCAATAATAGCAACATCATGGGTTTGTTGCATGGTTTAAATGAGATAATGGAAATTTTGTACTTTATAAGGGATCAAAAATGACTAGCTAGGCCAAGCATGGTAGCTTATGTCTGTAATCCCAGCACTTTGGGAGGCTGAGGCAGGAGGATTGTTTGAGCCCAGGAATTTGAGACCAGGCTAGGCAACACAGCGAGACCTCATCTCTATAAAATATCAAAACAAATTAAAAAAATCAGCTGGTTTGGTGGTGTGCACCTGTAGTCCCAGCTACTTAGGAGGCTGAGGTGGGAGGATCATCTGAGCCCAGAAGGTCAAAGCTATGGTGAGCTGTGGTCATGCCACTGCACTCCATCTGAGTGACAGAAAGAGACCTTGACTCAAACAGACAAACAAACAAACAAACAAAAACATAACAAAAAAGATGAGCTAAAATCTCCTGTTTTCCTTACCCCAATCCTCCTTTTAGGCTAGAAACCTAAGTCTCAGAAGGGCTTAATCACTTTCCTAAGATGACAAGGATGTGTTGAAGACAGATTTGAGGGCCTAGATTTTTTTCCATGATACCACAAGCGTGTAGACCAGCAGGAAACTATTCCTCCTACAGATGAGCTTTGTTTTTTCCCATGTCAATTCTGTCCATCTGTATAAGGTCAGAGAATCGAGTTGTACAAGCTTTTTCATCCTTTGGCACTACCCTAGATCCAGCTATGCTCAGTCTCCAGCTCAGAGGGCGTGCTCCTCTCCCTCTCTGACACCACCCCCTAAGACAGTGGCTCTCAAGCCTGGGCCTGACTCAGAATTCATTAGAAGACTTGTTAAAACTGATTACTGCTGCCTGTCCGCCATCTACCCACAGTGTCTGATTCAATAGGTGTGGGGGAAGCACAAGATTTTGCAAGTTCCCAGGGAATGCTGGTGAGGTTAGGGGGCCATACGTGGAGAACCACTGTCATAGAGTGTCTAAAAATGACCTTACATGTTAAGTTCAGCAAAAATGACAACATCAGCTTGGTTTAGTTACAACAAATGCCAATCTGAATTCCCAGAATGTTTAAATTCTAGACTATGTTTAAGAAAGTCCAAAGTGGTCATTCTCAGCCTACTTCCCTGGTTAAGAAGGCAGTGTGATCTAGTGAAAGTTCTTTGGGACTCTGGTAAAAGGTATGTAGGGGAATAATTTGTCGTTAGCACATCAGCTGGTTCTTGTTCGTGTTCCCAGCTATCTAAAATGGGAGCCTGCTCATAAGGATGTTTCCAGCATTCACTGTGCATTCATTGCAAATTATTATCCCCTGAGGGAGGGGGTGTGGAATAAACCTTTCAGAAGTAGAACAAATATGAAGTTTCTCCCTGTGCCAGTAAAGTTTCGCCCTGTTCCTTGTTCAAATGGTGCCAGATTCTTAATTTTTTAAAAAAGGGATTGAAATGAAAGATTTTTGAATATTCTGTACTTGGGGTCATTACAACTTGTGAACACCTGCTTTGAGAAAGCTGAGGAACATTGTAGATTCAACTGCTTCAAAAGCTAAGACCCCGTAGAGTTGTGAGTTTTCCTCAGCTGTGTTATGTAAATCATGACTTCAAACTCTTGAACACTCTTCCAGCTAGCATGGGGCTTAATTCCCTCTCCTTGAATAAGGTCCCACCTTAGTGACTTGATCCTGTAAAACAGAATGTGGCAGAAGTGATGCTGAATGACTTCCTAGGTAATCAAAAAGGCAGTATAACTTTCCCCGGGACTCTCTCTCTCTCAGAATACAGATCTTGGGAGCCCTGAGCTGAGAGGCAAAAAGTCCTAGTATCCTGAAGCTTCCTTGCTAGGGTGGCCATGTGGACAAACCACACAGAGATACAGGGAGCGTTCCATAAAGGCTCGGCTGGTCCAGCCACAGTTACATTTGTCTTTCCAGTATCCAGACCAAAAATATTAGTGAATGAGTTTCAGATGATCCCAGCCCCGACCTGTGAGTTGATCTCAGTGATGCTGAGTGGACAGAAATGAGCTGTCCCCACTGAGCCCTGCCCACAGTGCTGATCTGTAAGCAAAATAGATATTGTTGGCTCAAGTCACTCTGCCTCGGGATTGTTTGATATGCAGCATTAGGTAACAGAAACATTAAATGTGGACACACAGAATTGTTAAAGCTTCTGAAGGGGAAGCAACCAAGACATCAAGTGTTTTAGGCAATAGCAGACTCAGGACAGTGGCCAAGGGTTACACGGCTGAAGAACCGTCCCTAAGGACTGCCGGCCTTCAGAGAGAGATCAGCAGATACGGAGAATTCTGTAAACCAGCAATAATCTCTACCTCAAGCTTGCCAGAAGTTCTGTCCCAATTGTGTGGTTTTCTTCTAGAAGGCGCTTATCCAAAGGCCTACCCAGTTTAAACCCAGAATGCCTCATGAAAATCTCACTATTGCAATACAGTAAATATTAACACAAGAGACTTGAATTCAGGCGCTGGACTCTTTCCAACACAAATGCTCAACAATTTATTTATAAACAACATCTCCCCATTTCCTCTTATGGTGATGACTCACTATCTTTGCTTTGCAGCCTCATATATCCCCGAGGGATTTTCCCCTCCCCTCTCTTCTGGGTTAACATAATTTCTGGCATGGTTAGTTCACTTAAGTTCTGCTCCCCGACACAATAGTCTTCCTGAGGCTCCTTAAGGTGCAGGATGAGCAGGCTGGGTGTGTATTCCTACAGTCGTGGGTTTGGGGATGTGGCTCCTACCATGGTTTCATCTCTGCTGAAGCCCTTGGAGAAATCATTCACCTTTCCAAGCCTCAGGTTTCTCATCTGTCACACATGGCAGGCCCTGGCTCATAGGAAATGCCTCACACTGGTGCTGGTGGTCACGTCTCTTAATCAAATGCTTCACCTTATACTTTTTGAGGGGGTGGGTCATCAATTATGGGGCTGTCTGCTAAGTGAGGCAAAAATACTAGACATTTTTAGCTGCATCTCCCTCATTGGTTATTTGGTGAAGTGTGAGAGTGGGAAAGGCTTCATACATGTTACACTTGGAAGAAAGGATGTCAGTCTTTGTATTTCCAAATCGAACTTTGACAAGCATGTGTTCAAGTACTGGCTTCTTGCAAAAGGATGGTGGTTGGTCCTTAGCTATGTAGGGAAGTCACAGATGTGTTCATCTCTATTGCAATAGCCTTGCACAATGCTTAGAGCTGCACAGATGCTCTGGATGTGGGAGCGTCTATTATTTGGAGTCTGTTGGGTTTGGAATAAGACAGGTCTGGGTTCTAGTTCTGGTTTAACCACTCACCAGCTAGGTGACTAGAAAACTTCCTCAACTTTATGTTTTTTGAAATTTTTGCTTCTGTCTGTGATCCACAGGAGGAAATGCATTTTATGTTCTAGTCTAATACACATACATAGATAAACATACACTCACTTGAAATAAAAGTTTCCCCCTGAAATAGTTACTACTCCTGAAACTTTTTTTTCTGGCTGTAATCCACTACAATGACGTACTATCTACTGCTGGGTTGTGACCTGAAGTTTTAAAATGCTGTTAAACTTTGCTAGGAGCATGTCTTAATTTCCCTGTCTGTAAAAAGGGGGATAATATACTTTGGAGGACAATTCTTAAGATTAAACAAAGTAACAGCAGAATCTCTGGCACAGTGCCTGGCACAACCCTGGTGGCCAATGAATGGCAGATAACAACAGCATCACCATCACCATCATCACTTAACCTAAAATAACAAAACAAAATAAAGTAAGATAAAGTAATTAATAAAAAGCTAAAACTGAAAGCCAGGAGTGGTGGCTCACACCTGTAGTCCCAGCTACTTTGGAGGCTGAGGCAGGAGGATGACTTGAGCCCAGGAGCTTGAGCCTACAGTGACCTGTGATTGTATCTCTGCATTCCAGCCATGGCATCAAATCAAGATCCCATTTTTAATTTTTAAAAATTGCTAATACTATTTTTTAATAGTATTTTTTTAATGATTTTTCTAGGTCAGAGGTGAGCAAACTGTATCCATCCATGGGCCAGATCCAGCTCACCACCTGTTTTTGTAGATAAAGTTTATTGGAATACAGACATGGTCATCTGTTTGGATATTGTCTATGGCAGCTTTAGTGCTACAAGGGCTGACTTGACTAGTGGTGACAGAGACCGTGTGGCTGCAAAGTCTTAAATATTCATTATCTGCCCTTTACAGAAGTTTGCCAACCCCTGTTCTTGTCAATGGAATAATATGCATCCCACTTGAAAGAAGAGGAAAAATGCTTATGAAGACCATGTGGCAACATGGGAAAGTATTTATAGTATAAAAAGTAGGAGAAAGGGAATTTTCTTTGGAAAAAAGAACTCCTTGAATGTCATTAAAAAATCTCCACTATAAAGCAGGAGGGAGGCAGATGCTGGTAACCATGGTGATCTTGTGGTCTGCTCCCAGGCTCCTGCCTGTAGGTGCCCAGGACAGGGGGTGGCAAGAATGTGGGGAGCAGGGATTCCTTGGCTGAATGACCCTAGGTTTGTCTCTGGGCCTCTTACCCTCCTGCCGTCCAGCTGAGATGGGGCTCACAAAGTGGGGTGGAGTGGCGGTTTCAAATTCCCAAGGGGGGCTGGCAGGAAAGGCAGCCAGCCTGCCTGTCGGACCCACAAGCCAAACATCTGCTCAGGCAAAGACTTGGAAGTCCCTTGCCCACAAATATGTCCCTCTGCTGGGGCTGGAGTTGGGCTGAGCCGCCAGCTGCTGTAAGTTTCCATAAGAGAGGCAGATCTTTGGTGGAGAGAGGGGACCGAGGACTTTCTGCATTTTTGTGGGGACATGGGGCAGAGGAGCCAAACTGTG
Source organism: Cephalopachus bancanus (assembly GCA_027257055.1). Taxonomy (NCBI): domain Eukaryota; kingdom Metazoa; phylum Chordata; class Mammalia; order Primates; family Tarsiidae; genus Cephalopachus; species Cephalopachus bancanus. The sequence goes on along the minus strand of JAPVLO010000202.1, from coordinate 3,153,131 downwards.
CTCCCGGAGTCCTAGTGGGTAATTTGGGACCATATTCACGCATCTTTATAACTGCGAAGGGCACCTTCACTTCTCTCTGTTTACTCCTCTCCTTCTAAGCTCACTCTCTAGGGTCAATCACTTGGCCCAAGAAGGGGTCTTGTGGGGAAGGGGCGAGGCAGTAGGGAGGTTCCTGGTGGGAATGATAAACACTAAAGAGGAGGGATTACATTAAACGGTATGTGCTGGCTTTCTTTCCCCTTTCTTTAGTTACAAGTTTGGGGTGTGGGGAAGGGCGGAAATTCCTGGGCAAAATAGCCATGCCCAGGAAATCTGTGTGTTTAATTTCTGAGAAAAATATCCAGTAAGCTCTCTAAATGCAGGGAAATGGCTTGGTGGAGTTGTTAACAATCAGGGCATTAAGATCATTGCCCACACAGTGCAGGAGCCCATCCATTCCATCCAGTTGGGGAGAGGAGGTATTGGACAGTGGGTAAGGGGGTCCCACCAGGCCCGTGTGACTTGGTCCAGGTTGCCAGAGTCAGCAGTTCCCTGGCCAGAAAACCCTCTGACGCTCCCAAGATCCACCAGAACCCATGATGGGTGGAATTGGGGCAGGGTAGAGAAGTCCTTCCATTGCTCTTGCCGCATAGATAAGAGGCTCCCAAATTCTTCAGTGGGCTGAGTGGTGAGTTACTCCAAACACTGCCCAGACCCCAGCACTGCCACTCATCCCAGCAAACCTAAACACTCATGTACACACCCCCTGCATTGTTGGATCCACTCTGCCTTAGCCCCTCCTCAAGACTACTCAGACTCCATACCACCAATGAAGCAGAAAGAGTAGGATTGAAACAGAGCTGTACCACTCATCAGCAAGCCAGTTACCTTGCTTGCCTTGGGTTCCTCATCTGCATAATGGGTGTAACAACCCCAAATCCTCTTACTGGTTGTCATAAGAACTTAAAGAGATCGAGACCCCCCCAGTGCCTGCTGTGTCCTAATGGTGTCCCCTCTGTCCTCCCAAGTCTCAGCTTTTCTTCCTTCTCCCCACTCCACACCTGCACGATGGGACAAGTGAGGGAAAGAGAGGGAGGCTAAATATTTTTTGGTTTTAATTGGCTTCAGGGATTTAAAGGGATATGCTTCTTTGGGAGTGACAGCGAGTGAGTTAGTAGTCTCTGAGACAGATTTTTCTGGCCTGGTATTTCCTCATGAAGAGGGATTACTCTGACGGCTTGGTGGCTGAAGGCATTTCCCATGGTGTCCTGCCTCCCCTAACCTTAGGATAATAATGCCGTTTTCAGAGGACTGCCCTGAGGTAGGCGTGGGCGGCCACAGTTCTTGGGTTCATTTTTCAAGCAGACAGAAGTGCCAAGACTAATTTTAAATTGCGCCATCCTGTCAGTGGGGCCGGTCTGAATGCCTGGGGTTGGAAGGCTGGAGGTGCAGGTCTGCATAACTGGACAGATCTGCATAACTGGACAGTCCCAGCCATTTGGGTGAGCTGAGCTCAGATGGCGCACTGTGTCCTGCAGCCTGGCTGGCCAGACTATGCTGTGACCTGCAACCTGGCTAGCCTGCTGTTACCTGGGTTCCCTCACAACCCAGTCCTTTGGCGGGAATTCCTCTCCAGCAATTTGGAAAAGGATTTTTGACAACAATGCTTCTCTTGTGTGGATAATAATACTTCCCATTGAGGACAGTTTGGTGGAAGGCTGGGTGGGAGGACGCAGCAGGCTGACCTTGCCATCAAAGCCCCTCCCGAGGTCTCAGAGGAAGGATGACAAGGCAGCGTGAGGGAACCAATACTGAGAGCAGCTTAGAGGGAAGTGAAGCCCATAGGCCTCATCTACAGAGACTTAGTGTCGTTAAGGACGGGATGGTTGGATGGGTATAAAGCCATGTGGTAGATTCTATGCCTGTGTTTCCAGAACTCACCATGAATGTGAAAGGAACAGGGCGTACTGTGCAGCATTCTCAAGGTGGGCTTCCTTGAGGTAATCCACTCCACAAATAAACGTATAAACAAAGCCAGGAGGTCAAATAAATCTAGAAAGTACCCATGCTATCATCTCCTGGACTCAGTATATACCACATTGGTGACATCATTTTTGCTGAGCTCACATCTAAGGTAATTTTTGACAAGCTTAGCAGTGGTCCTCAAACCATGGTCCCTGGCCGGTATCAGAATCACCTGGGGACTTATTGGAAATATGGGTTCTCAGACCTCACCCCACACATACTAAGAAGGAACTCTGGAGGTGGGACCCAGACTTCTGGTTTTTAACAAGCCTTTCAGGTGACTTTAGTTTAAGAACCACTTCATGGGCCTACTAAAGTTTCTGAGAAGACCTGCTATAAAGAAGCATCCTGTTTTGTTCACTCTAATGTTTTCCAAACTGGTCGCATGACTCTTTTGTGGCAAAATATCAATTAGCTCTCCTAGGAATAAGCTTTGGGAAATGGGAAAGAACATGAACATGGTTTCTGGCTACGTTGGTTTGAATCTCAGCTCTAAAATCCTACAGCCTGAGGAGACACAACCTCTTGAAATCATTGGGTGGTTGTAAGCTTTAAGTAAGATATTATCATGCTTAGTACTGTCCTTGGTTCAGAGCCATGCCCGCCAAGCTGGTAACAGCAGTCACAATAAACACTATGATGATGATGAATAGGCAGGTGTTACCAATATAGTTCTAGTATGTTTCACAGGTCTCTCTTTTTGCCCTTCATTTTTTCCCCATAAGTTTGGTTTGGGGGGTGTCAGGTCAAGTCCTACAATTTCCTCCACACACCTGTATTCTCAAGTAGAATGCCCTGACCACTTCTCATGAAATTCATTGCCCTTCGCCAGGGTAGCAGAAATCAGGCTTCCTGCCTGACGCTCGGCTCTGGCAACTGTTCCACATTGCCCTTTTATGAGAAAGGAGAGGCACACAAGCACACAGGATGGCCAGGAGTAAGACAAACGGTTCAGGGTGCACAGCCCATGCCTACACTTAATGGCGGGGGTGCTGGGGACACAGGGCCTCTGGCCTCTCAGGCTGTCTGGATATATTTATCAGGATTCACTCCCCTGCTTAAAGGAGGTCAACAGGGAGTGAAATAAGAACAGCTAGCCTCCTTTCTCCCTGAAACAAACAAGCAGTGTTTTAACACAGCATCACATAGTAAAAAGAGTATTGGATCCAGGTTTTGCACCATAGAAATGGTGAGATCTTGGAAAAGTTACCTATTGTCTCTGAATCTTAAATTCCTTCCTCACTGAGAAAATGGGTTTGGTAAAATTCACCCTACCAGGCAACTATGAAAATTAAAGAGAGACCCTGACAGTGTGAGTGGGGTGCTTGGTACAGAACAGGGGCTTAATAAATGTGGAATTGGAATCGCACCATCCTCCTAGGTAAAATGGCCACTGAAATTGATCTCATCTCTCAAGGCTCAATTGAGTTCAAACATTCATTTATTCATTCATGGATCACATATTTATTGAGTGCCTGCTATCTATACCAATGACACCTATGGCAGATACAGAGATGAACATGACCTCAGAATTTTATAATTAGTTATTGAATTATAATTGTGGCTAGGGCAAGGAAGGACAAATCTGTCTTCCACATCCAGCCCAGACCAGACCAACCAATAATAATGGTTTCCTTTGGATCCCCTACTTATTTTATGACTGTGGAATTTGCTGTTTACTGTCTAGTATGCTATTTAAATGCTCCCCGAGTGTCACAAGTGTTTCCTAAAGCTGGCTTTTGGTAAGGACCCAGGATCTTAGGCTGCCTTTGCCCCAGTTCCACACCGTACAAATATGTAGAGCTCCATCAAGGATAAAATACGTTCTCAGATCTGCATATCTCTCATGGGAATGGCAATTTGGAAATGTCACAACAGAGACTTAAGGTTTCCTTCCAACTTGGAATAATCTAGTATTTAGACAGATATTTGATAGTGGACTGAGGACAAGATTGGAGTGAGGCAGGGAGACCAGTTCATGGACTATGGTAACTAGACCTAATTGTGTTTACATCCCTAGGGCAAGTATTCGTCCTGAGAAATGGGTCTTTGAAATGTCATTACCAAATCTGTAGTAGAAAAATAAATGTTGTTCTTTTGACTTAGAGTTCTCAGATAAAATACTGTGAGGCTGTACATTCTTGGAATGCAATCCCAGAGGGTGCTAGCAAGACAGGGGTTGGAGGAGAAAGACACAAGTTTTGGATGACTAGCTTGAGTGACCCCAGAAGACAAAGAGCCCAGCCCTTACTGGACGTGGCAGCAGTGTCTTTTGGGCTGACTTATCCCTGGGTCATCTGGCTCATAGATGACTGCCAGCCTGTCCCAGCAAGGCAGATAATGTCAAGCATATTACCCCCATGTGCTGGGACTTTTATCTCCAAATGCCAAATGACACACAGGCAAGTGAGGCCACTTGGCTGATGGGGGCAGGGGGCAAAAGGCAAGGAAGGAACTGGGTCAGAAATATCATGAACACCAGCCCCACATGGTACCAGCCTCAAGCTACTATTTGTTTTGCTTTCTATGGGGCAGTTTAAGATGAACCAGTCCATGAGACTTTCATCTCCCAAACATTGGCTTCTTCTTTGTGTTTGCTCAGAATGGCTTCCAGTGGCTCACTCCACTATATAAAGAGGTGATTGGGTCATGAGGGCTCTGCCCTCATGAATGGATTAATCTGTTCATGGAATTAATGGATTGACGGGTTACCATAGGAGTGGGACTGGTGGCTTTCTAAGAAGAGGAAGAGAGATCTGTGCTAGCATGCTCAGTCCCCTCTCCTGTGATGCCCTGTGCTACCCTCAGGACTCTGCAGAAAGTTCCCACCAGCAAGAAGGCCCTTACAAGATGCAGCCCCTCACCCTTGGACTTTTCAGTCTCCATAACTGTAAGTAATCAATTTCTTTTCTTTACAAATTTCCCAGTTTCCAGTATTTTGTTATAAGCAACAGAAAATGGACTCAGACATTACTAGAGGAAACTTTCGAAAGCACAGCTTGGACCATGTGATACCTTGGATGGAACTCCTGCTCATGGTCTTTAAAATAAAGATGAAAGCCCATGGCATTCTGCATTTGAGGGACAGTGTCCTCTGTTTGGTTTTTCTGGGGTGTGGCAGATAATGCAAGCTAATCAGTGTTTGATTGACGAATGGATGGATGGTATGACTCTCCCAGAAGCTGGCTCCTGCTGCCCTGCCCTGTTTTGTGTCCCTGGCTCCCCAAGCACACCACGCTTTCAGTCATGCGGCACTTCTTTTAATCCGTTGACTGTACCATGCACTCTTGAACTCACAGGTTTTAACTATTTTTGCACATGCCCAACTCTTTAAAGAGGCATATATTCTTCCCTCAAAGCCTGAAAGCTTGGATGATCCCTGGTCACTCTTCAGAGGCCAGCGTATGCCTCACAAATCCTTGAAGTCCACCCTTTCACCAAGCAAGCAGGTTTGCATGCCCTTTCTCTAAGCTGTGGTTGTTTGGTTGCCTGTGAGCTCCACTGGATTATGAGCCTTTCAAGGGCAGTGACTTTGCCAGTGCCTGGCCCACAGGAAATGAGCAACAAATGTCTGCTGAATGCATGAATTCAGACATAAATGCATGGTGAGGGAACAAGGTTGAGAGATGGAACCCTGACTGTGCAGCCCTGGGCCTGTGTGGCTTCAGTGAGACAGGAGGCATGGGGACACTCACGTATTCCATTTCTTTAGTTGGGTCGCTGAGGCTGCCGTTGGTGGTAGGGGCAGCAGTCTCTGCATTCTCTGGCTTGTCCTGCTGCTTCCCTTCCTCCTTAGGCAAGCCACCTTGCCCCGGAAGGGCCACTTCTCCCACACCGAGAGCCTCGCTCTTATATTGCTTGACAAATTCTTCCATCACTTTCAACTCATTCTCCAAAAGTCCGCGGCAGCGAGAGGGGTCTTGGTCATAGATGGGAAGCTGGTGCATGAGCTGGCGCCGGCGGTAGTAGGCGCCCTCGGTGCCTGTCACTGGCTGTTTCTCCTTGGGGATGAGCTCCATGTACTGCAGGCCCTAGGGAGGAAAGGGAGGAGGAGGAAGAGGCAATGTGATGGAGATGGGGCTTTGTCAGTCAAACAATGACAGAATCCACCTAAAACTCGCAATGCAACATCTTCCAACATTATCAGCAACTGAAAGACACTGTCTTTACTTTTTAATTTAATGTAGATTTTTTTTCAAATTACAAAAGCAAGATCTATCACAAATGAGAAAACATAGATGAGAGAAGGAAGGTAAAGGAAAAATAAATAGGCATCCTCCATTGACCTCGTATGTATAGGAAATGTTCTGTATCTTGCTCTTAGTGATAGTGCCATTGAAGTGCATCTATGCTGTAGCCTATTAAGCTGTACACGTAAGATGTATGCACTTGATGTGAGCATGTTATACAGTCATGTGCTGCATAATAATATTCTGGTCAAAGATGGACTACATATACACTGGTGACCCCATAGGATTATAATACTGTATTTTTACTGTACCTTTCGATGTGTTTAGAGACACAAGTATGATTGTGTTACAATCGCCTATTCAGTACAGTAACATGATGTACAGGTTTGTAGCCTTAGAGCAATAGGCTATATCATATAGTCCAGGTGTGTAGTAGACTACACCATCTAGGTTGTGTAAGTGCACTCTACAATGTTCACACAACCATGAAATTACCTAGCAAGGCATTTTTCAGAATGCGTTCTCGTCATGAAGCGGTGCATGACTGTGCTTTGATTAAAAAAGCATTTAAAAAATTATACCTCATTGCCCCATGGTAACCGTCTGATAACAAATTTGTGTTTCTTCTTCAAGACTTCTCCTGTCTGTATTTATTAAGATTTATTCGAGACCCGCCTGGGCAGGCGAGACCCCATCTCTACAATAAAATCAAAAAATTAGCCGGGTGTGGTAGCGCGCTCCTGTAATTCCGGCTACTCGGAAGGCTGAGGCAGAAGGATCGCCGGAGCCCAGCAGGTCGAGGCTGCGGTGGCCGGGAGCAGCCACTGCACTCCAGTCTGGGCGACAGAGTGAGACTCCAACTCAAAAAAAAAAAAGATTTATTTGAATGTTATTTTCTCTGTGTGTGTGTGCCATTTATAATGAGTCCCTGACTGGTAGGTTTTATTTCTCCCATGACTGTGATAGCCCATGTTCATGGTGGGGGACAGAGAACAATCTTGACATGTGAAAGAGAGACACTTGTTTGCATCTGTCAGTGATTGCACCATCTGCTCACTAACTAGCTAGATACCCACTTGTTAATCATAATAATTATTATTTTATTGCTTATTTCCCAAAAACTACTGTAATTTTCATTTTGGGATGGCACTGGAAAAAGAAGGGAGTCTATGTTACTCACGGGTTAGGTTTTCTGTCAGAATTTGAATGAAGTTCATTGTGCTTTGTTCTCTGACTTGCAAGCAATGGTAGTAATTACAATTACAAGTTTGCCTCTATCCCCAAAGAAAAGTTGTTACTTTTAAAACTCTTCTCCAGGCCGGGCTTGGTGACTCAGCCTGTAATCCCAGCAATTTGGGAGGCCAAGGTGAGTGGATTGCGTGAGCCTGAGGGTTCGAGACCCGCCTGGGCAACTTGGAGAGACCTCATCTCCACTATAAATAAAAAACTAGCCAGGCGTGGTAGTGCGCGCCTGTAGTTCCAGCTACTTGGAATGCCGAGGCGGAAGGATCACTGGAGCCCAGCAGGTCGAGGCTGCGGTGGCCGGGAGCGGCCATTGCACTCCAGTCTGGGTGACAGTGAGACTCCAACTCAAAAAAACCCCAAAAAAAACAACAAAAAAACCTCTTCTCCAGTATCATTTGCAGGACAATAGCCAACTGATAAAACTCTCAGGATAATGACAGAAGTAACGCAATATGGCTGACCTCATACAACCCGTGCTCCACTCCAGACTATCTTCTCACTGGCCCCACAATTGAAGTGCTTAACCTTTTCCATTTAACCTGATGATACTCACCAGTGGTTTTGATGGCTGCATTATTTACCCCGAGATAAAAAAAATTACAAAATATATTAATTTTCTTTTTTTTTGGTAATTTTCATTAGGATTAGAGACAACTTCTATTTAGAAATAACTCCAAGAAGCGTTTTTGTATTTTATTGTCACTTTGAAAACCAGTCAGATTTGCTTCAGCCTCAAAGAGTGAATTATGTAAAATTAAAGGAATGTGGCAGTGAGCTGCACTTTTTTTTTTTCTAATTGGTAAAGGGCTAATTTCTACCTTTGCTCATGTAATTACTCTCCCTGGAAGGAAAAGCCCTCTTGTCCTTCCTGCTCTTACAAGCAGTACCATGTGTTTTGGCCACTCCCTCATCTTTAACCCTTCCTAGTATAATTGAGTTAACCCTCTCCTGGGACTGTCTACTCCCTGAGGGCAGGCCATGTCCCTTCCACTTTAGTAGCAAGGGCAAAGGCTCTGGGGCGGCCTGTCCTGAACTGAAATTGTGGTTCCAGGCATGCCAGCTGTACAACTGCAGCTGTGTCATCCCTTTCTGTGTACAGATTCCTCCACTGTAAAAACAAGGATCATAAAACCTAGGGTAGCTGTGGAATTCGTTAATAGATCTACAGCATCTCCAGTACATGTTATGGTCTTCCTCTTCCCTTTGCTTCTCTGTGACTTGCTATCTTTTTAAACCTGTGACTGCAGTTAGACTCATCAGCTATATAGTTCAAAGCAGTCTTTCTCAAAGAACACAGTGTATGATAGTCATGTGAAAAAGTTACTAAAACGCAGATTACAGGCATAAAGCCCCTATCAAGACCTCGAATCAGCAGGTGAGGTGTGAAGTCCAGGAATCTGCATCTTTTAACAAGAATCCTGGGTAACTCCGATGGAAGTTGGTCCCTAGATCTTTCTTGAACTACTGCTTCAATAAAACACAGGCAAAAACACAGGCAAACCCACACACACACACACACACACACACACACACACACACACACACACACACGGGTGAGATACACAACTGTGATTCTTTCCCTTTCTTTTTTTGAGTTGGAGTCTCACTCTATTGCCCAGGCTGGAGGGCAGTGGCATGCTCATGGCCACCCCAGAGGTGACCTTCTGGGTTTTGGCGATCCTTCTGCCTCACCCTTCCACAACTGTGATTCTATACCAGACCAAGAGCTGAGAAAAGCTGGTGAATAGTTGCTAGCTTCCTTAGACTTTTGCAAAATCCAAGGATTCTTAAGGAAGAAATGTGAATTTTCCTAACACTTGAGAGAGGCCTAAATGAGCTTTTACTCTGCCCCAAGTTATAGTCAGAGATTCACGTTCTCAATAAGAACAGTGTAATTTAAGTAGATATTCTTTTTAGATTTGTTGGCTTTGCCACATGGATTTTGTTTCCTTCAAAACTGCGTATTTTTACTTCATTTACCTCATGGGCAATGCTCCTAATTAAAAAAAATAGTCAATCTTGTTTAAAATTGCTTTTCCTTTAAAAAGTGTAATTAAATCATTATGGGCATAAGTTATTTCATGGTTTATTAATTTAAAAATATGCAAAGGCACCTTCTAATAGTAGAATTGACAAGGTCTCAAGTCAATAACATTTCCCCATCGATATGACTGGCAACTCTCTGAATATTAATGTGTTCACAGGTAACTGTCCAATTTGGCTTTATTTGTTTATTTTTATTGAACAGAAATCTTACACTGGGGGGATCCTCGGTATGGGGGAGATTAGGGGGAGATCAAGGTCAGGGCCACAGCCTGAGAAACTGTGAGAAACAAAGTGGTTTCCCAGATGACCGTCTTCCATTTCTGTGCCTGACTCTGGCTCTGACCCTTAGTACAAGTTTTCTAATTTCCCTCACGCAAGTGTCTGCTGCTAGGTGTATCCTCTTTGAACACATCTGCCCGTGGCTTATCACTTGGGGCTGGACTCATTTTGGAAATCAACATGGAAATCATACTGAAATTCATAATGAACAGACCTTGTTGTTTGATTTTAGGGAGTGGAGGTGAGTAACCTGGGGGTGGGGTGGGGTACGAGTCCAGAGCCTGGTACTTGCTGGGTTCCATAATAAATGAATTCTGGAGAAGAACATTTGGAAAAGGGAGAGGCAGGGGACCTGGGTTCTTGTGGGGCCCAAGTGTGGGGTGACTGTGGATGTCCCAGTGGCATCTGCCTTAGATCCCGGGGACACCTATCTGAGACCCCTTCTGGCACTGTAGGCTCATAGCACACTCGTCGATCCCCCAAGTACATCTGCACACTCCTGAATGCTTCTCAAGGTGCTTTCTCAGACACAGGAGATGGCCTGAGTAGTGTACAAAGCCTAGAGTGTCAGAAACTCTGGGTTTTAGGGCCAGTCCTGCTGCTGGTCTCTCTCAGACTGAGAAAATATCTAACTTTTCCAGGCTTGTTTCCTTCTCTGCAAAGTTTAGGGTAGACTGCATGATCACTAAGGTTCTGACTATCATAAGTCCCTGACAACCCCACTTGATCCTCACTACATCTAAGGGAGAGAGAACAGCAACATCACTAACCAGAGTTCATAGCTCGGGAAAGAGGCCAAAGGAGACGGTGGATTCTGGTCAGCCAAAGAGGCCAAGACCCTCCACCTACCACATGGGCAAGCAGAAGCCCCCATGTGTCACACAGCTCGTTGGACATCCAGGAAATGCTTAGTCCCGACCCTGTCTTAGGTTACCGGGGTGTCTGGTGGTTTTCTTCTTGATCAGCACGAAACTGCAGGTGGCTTTCAGCACAAATGTGTCAGACAGGTAGGTCTGAAGAACCACACCTCAAACTGTATAGGAATCAGTTACCTTGTGAAGAAGCTTCCTGGGCTTGCCCCTATTTCTGATTTAGGATATCTGGAGGAGCCTAGAAATGAGGCTCCTGGGGGGTCTGAAATAGGACATCTGAGGGTAGGAGCCTCTCAGGGGGCAGTGGGCAGGGTGAGGGGATGTGACTATCAGAAACAGTAGGAAGTGGGAGCCCAGCAGACAGCAGGTTGGGGCAGGGCACAGGGCCTGGGGAGAGGGGCTAGGGGATAGCTCAGGGAGGCAAAAACACCCATACCACCCCCTTCCTATTTCTTGTCCAGGCCTGCCTTGCTCCCGGATCTAAAGGATTTTGGAGAAGAGGAAACAAGAGCTTTGCTCATCCTGCCAGAGGGGTCCTTAGGCCTGACCAGCATCTCACTAACTCCAAGTGTTGAAGCAGCCCCAGTTGCAGGCTGATTCAGCCCATGCGAAAGTAACTCCTTTTCCTATGAAGACTGCTGACTCCCCAGGTTTGGCGGTGTAAGAAATGATAGGAATAACTAGCCCTTAAGGAAGCACTTACTATGATCCAGGCACTTTTCCAAGTGCTTTACACACAATCCTAGGAGGAAGGTGCTAATGTTACCCAACACAGAGTGATTAAGGAACCTTGCTAAGGTCACACTACAAGTAAGTAATAGATTCAGCTTTGAACTCAGTGGCTTGGGTCTCAAGCCCTTCTCTGTAACCTCACTGGAAGATAGATGGTTTTCAAAAAGGAGAAATGTCCCCCGATTTCTGGGGGTGCTTCCCTTAGTCATTAGTCAGGGTGAGTGTGCCATGGGAGCATCACCTGGTGCCAGGATCCCCCATTCCCTAGATGTGTCTGTTTCTTTGGCCTTCTAAGGCCTGTACTCCTCCTCCCTGCCCTACTTTACAAATAAACTCCATGGAAAGGATCTTGGGACAGTGGCCTCACCAGCCAGCTGCTTGTTGATCCCTGCATTCACAGTGTCCTTTCAGATATCTGTGCTGGCTATGGGGACTGTGGCTGCAGGGGTTCTGGGCTGGGGCCCCGGAGAAAGGGAGTCTTCCTTCCCAGGGACCCAGCACTCCTGGAGTGGCTCAAGCCCCAGCTGGGCACCAGTTCTCTGTCTTTGCATTGTCAAAGCTACTGCGTCCTGATGCCACCAGTGTGTGCTTGGTGACTCCTGGTCTGGTCTGGCTAGCCTGAGACTCCTTAATCTCTGCTTCTTATTGACATACCCATGACAGATATTGCTAATCAACCTGATTAGAGTCTTAGAATCCTGCTCAACACAGCCCTATCGACTGGCATGTACTTGGGAAGGAGAGACAGGGACAGAGGTTTGGACCTGAGTCAACCACCTGGTGCTGATCTGACTCCAAAAGAGAATCTCCCAGGTGTCTCTCCAGGAAGCTGACTAAGGTCATGTTCCCATAGCCTTTAGCAAGAGGCATTTCCTCAGATCAGTTGGAAAGATTGGTTTTGGTTTTAAGTTTTTCCTGAGGACCTTTCTGAGTTATTTGGGGCTCTGCAGTCTGGCTGGGACATCTTGGGTGGAGAGGTTCTCAGAATCTGTAGTAGGAAAGAAATAAAAAAACACAGAGAGAAAAGTGGAAGGAAAGGTGCTCTTATACTCTGGGTTGGGCAGTAGCACACACATGGGTTCTAGAATCAGAAAACCCAGTTCTGATTCTTTTCCTCCTGATTCTTCTCCTGCTGTCAGCCAAGGACAGTGAATGGGCTTCATCTCACATGTCAACCCCATTCAATAGTGGGACCTCGAGTGATTTGTTAAGAAGGATCCTGAGGTCTGATAAGGGCTCAGTGGGAAATAGTACTGATCAGCAATGCCTGCCATGGATATGAGAGTAAAGGGTGAGCTTTGAGGGAATGCCAGTCCTGCATTGGGTCCTCACAGGCCTCTGTTTGCTCCTCTGTAAAATGGGGCTGTAACATACTCAGCATGTAGGGAGTAGTGAGATGTTGAGGAACATACACAAAATGCTCAATGAATGCTGGTTCCCTTCGTCTTCTTTCTCTTGTCTCCCTCAGATCCTGGCTAGCTTTCAAGGAATCGTTCAAACTCCATCCTGTTTTTGATCGCCTCTCCTTCTTGCCTCCCTTCCCACCTGCTAGCTCTCCTGGCCTGGCCTGGTGGGGAAGAGCCTAAGCCTTAGAATCGAGGTGGCCGGACTTCAAGACCTGACTCTGCCAGTTAAATCAGCTGTGGGACATTTGGCTAGTTGCATCATCTTTCTGAGCCTCCATCTCGCCCTTTCTAAATGAGGGTAATAATAGTATATTCCTAACAGTGTTGGCAAATTAGATGAGATTGTGCACAGACAGTTCTTAGCATACTGGCTGGCACACAGTAAATAATAAATATTAGCAATTAGGGTTGGTGTTACCAGTCTTTAAAGGCTTAAGAATTACTCTTGCTTTTATTCTGTCTAGGAAGGAAGACAGAAAGCAAGGTTCAGTCCCATTCCCAAAATATAATCAGTCCTGATCAGCTGGTAATTAAAAAAAAGAAGGGAGGGTGAGCAGGAAGGGAGAATTGTCCAATCTCAGAAATCTGACTCGTCCTGGCATCTCAGATGCAGAGCAGACACAGGGGCTCTTTACAGCCATGTGGTTTTATGAGCCAGCATTCATCATCGCCTGATGATGCCTTCCCTGACTAGGTGGGGTCGGAGCATGTGGGGTTTTCACTGGCCAGCTCCTGATTCCCACAGTCAGCTCTTTTATGAGCAGCTTCTTTTAGTTGCCACCGACATCCTGAAGACCCACTTGATAGCCTACCCAGACCTGGCAGACCCATGTTCTCAGTCACCTGGCAAGTCCTGGTTTTGCCATCATTCTGTGATCTGGGGTCTGCTTCACAGTAAAAACATTCTGTGTTTACTTACATGTAAAACAATTCCTGCTTCACAGGGTGTTTGAGCTCATAAATGCTGAAGTGTTATTTTAAAATGTGCTTTATGCCGATCCAAAAGCACAGATTAAGACAAAAAGAATCTTAATCTTTTGCAACTTATCTGGAAAGGATTCCTCCCCCGGATCCCCTTAAGTGGCAGCTTAGAACTGCGCTTCTCAAGCTCTATGGTGAAGGATCAAAATTTTTGTCTTTTTCACTTATTGCAGAAGGATTTGTGGTCTCACTCATGTGATTAGAAGGTAGCATATGACCCATGAGATTTCCATGTCGGTCTGACCATAGTGGAATTCTGTTCAATGAGATGAGTTCTCATCTCATCACACAGTTGGATGTCAAATCGCTACATTTTCCCAACATTTATTTATTTATTGAGACAGGGTCTCACTCTGTTGCCCTGGCTAAAGTGCAATGGCACAGTCATTTAGCTCACTGCAGCCTTGAACTTATGCACTCAAGTGATCCTTCTACCTCAGACTCCTGAGTAGCTGGGCCTACAGGCATGTGCCACCATGCGTCACTGATTTTTGTACTTTATATAGAGACGAGGTCTTGTTATGTTGTCTAGGCTGGCCTCCAGCTCCTTGGCTCAAGTGATCCTCCTACCTCGACCTCTCAAAGTGCTGGGATTATAGTCATGAGCCACCGTGCCTGGCCTATTTTCCCAACAATTATTCTCAATTTCTGTATTCTTCTCATTGTGCACCAGTCACAAGGACCTTGTGAAATGATTCCAGCCCACACTTGGAATATCTCTGGCCTGGAAGGTGACATTGTACCAGTACTCATCATGCCTGCTCTGTGTCCTGCATTGTGCTGGGTGCTAGCATGCCACAATATACAGGAAAGAGAGGTTGTCTGCCTTCATGGGCTTTGCTTCACTCCAGTGTGGAGAAGAGATGGGAGCTAAGCACAGAGGTGCATAAAATAAGTATAACTTGCAATAACAACTTCTAAAGAAGCTGAAAGAGAGAAGACAATGTGGTAGGAAGATGGATCACATCTATTGTAAACTGAGAATTCAGGGAAGAACTGTTTGAGAAGAGCCCCGCCATGCAAAAAGCAGGAAAAGAATGTCTTAAGTAGTGGGAGCAGCAGGTGCAAAGGTCCTGAGGAGGGCAAGAACGTGGTGTGTTCCAGAACTGGAAGGAGGAAGTCAGCATGTTGTGAGGTATTGAGGGCAAGAGGGGAGGAATAGCAGCCATGGGAGGAGCCTGCAGGGACAGGCCATGGAGGACTCCAAAGACTCTCCTTTTCTTTCAGGAAAGATTTAATTAAATGCCAGGCCTGCATTTCTAAAATTGTTGCACCTTTAAAAATTGCATTAACTTGTAGAAATCATCTAGTCCCTAGTTACTCCAAGTGTGGTTTGGGGACCAGCGGCAGCAGCGAAACCTGGGGGTTTGCCAGGAGTGCAGAATCTCCGTATGGTCCTAAACTTACTGGATGCATTTTAATGAGCCTCCCCAGCTGTTGAATGCATGCTGAGATTTGAAGAGTCCTGGTCTAGCACGCACTGGATGTTGAAGGTGGCTGCATGGGGAGTTGCATGGGGAGTCATTTAAAATGTTCGCATATAGTGATTTGGATTCTGAATCCGGAGCTTCTGATTCAGTGGTCTAGGGAGGGACATAGGCATGGGGACCCTGTACAGGTTCCCAAGGGATTCTAGTGAACAGCCAGAGTATAAACTGATGCTTGCCATTTGCTCTCTTTGGACCTTTCTACCCTCCTCAGGCTGACTATTTCCCCAAGACTTCTTTGGGTGCCCCTTCTTCAGGGTTGTTTAAAAATGGTTTTGTTAGCCGGGATCAGTGGCTCAGTCTGTAATCCCACGCATTGGGAGGCCGAGGTGAGTGAATTGCCTGAGCCTGCGGATTCGAGACCTGCCTGGGCAACTTGGCGAGACCTCATCTCTACAATAAATCAAAAAATTAGCCGGGCATGGTAGCACACTCCTGTAGTTCCGGCTACTTGGAAGGCTGAGGCGGAAGGATCGCCGGAGCCCAGCAGGTGGAGGCTGTGGTGACCGGGAGCGTGACACCTGCACTCCAGTCTGGGCAATGGAGTGAGACTCCACCTCACAAACAAACAAACAAACAAACAAACAAAAAAAACAGTTTTGTTCTCCCTTCTAAGACCAAGAGGCTTCAGCTTTAGGGAAAGGAGAAGACTATTTTTCTGCTCACCTCCAGGCATGCAAAGGGCATATCCAGGCTACATTGAGAGGAAATGATCATCTTGCAGAGGGAGAGAAACACTGAGAATTTTGAATGATAAACAGAAGTGTTCAGCAGTGAGAAAGTCAAAGAGAACAATGAATACTCCAGTACTAGTGCTGGAAGGCCCATTTAAGTTCATTTGAACACCTCTACCCATTTCATGCATGAAGAAAACTGAGGTCCAGAGAGTCATTTCAACATTGCATGATATAGGAGTAAGGCTGAAACCACAGCCATTTCTACCATTTTTGTGACCTTGACTTCTTGCTACCCTGCCTTTGAAACTCAGGAATCCCTGACATGGCTAATATTTACAAGGGTAGGAAAACAACCACTTGGTTGGAAGTAGCTGTCTTACCAGTTTCTGCGTGACCCCGGGGGGAGCCCACTCGTAGGTGATGGTGTCAAAGGTGGGATCTTTCCCAGTGGCAATGGGATTGGTCATGATCATCCGGTTCCTCTTGTAAATCCGAATGCCGTCCCCGCCTTTCACCCGGGCAGTGAGGGTGGAATACTTGGAGTCCATCAGCAAGCGGCCAATTTTCCGATCATCTTCTAGGTCGGAGCTTAGGCAGTGGTCCTCTTGGCTGCATTTGCAGGACTTGCATATTTTCCTGGGGAGGTGCAGGGGGAGGGGGGACATGTGAGATCACCCTCCAGCTGGCAGTATTGTACCCTTTTGAAAGCAAGCTCAAAGTTTAACTTTAGTAACTTGGAAAGGTTAGCAGCAGACAAATGGTAACCTGAGACAAAAAGGCCTTTGGGATTGGGAACGACTTTTGGGAAACAAAGTCCTTCTGTTAGTCTGTCTATCTGTGGAGAATGTAGGATGCGGATTTTGTTGGCAAAAAGAAAATAGTACGTTTTGCCTCCTGGTGGCTGCCATGGCAAAGGTTGGTGTGCTCATTAGAGATACTTTAAAGTCTGTGTGGCCCATAGCCTGAAACTGGCCCACAGCCTCACTTTGTAAATAAAGTTTTATTGAAATATAGCCAGGCTGTGTTTACACATTATCTGTGGTTGAGTTGGAGCTACAATTTCAGAGATGATCTTGACCACAAAGCCTAAAATTTTTACTTACTCTCTTTTGGCTGTTTACAAAAAATAGTCTGCTAACTCCTGCTCTAAAGAATTATCCAAATTGTTTCCCAAGATTCATAAGACTCAGAACAAAACAGGATGCACACTGAAGTTAAAATACAGTGGAGATTTTTTTCGTTTCTTTCTTTCTTTTTTTTGAGTCAGAGTCTACTCTGTCATCCAGAGTGCAGTTGCACCATCACAGCTACTGTGGCCTTGACCTTCTGAACTCAGATGATCCTTCCACCTCAGCCTTCCATGTAGCTGGAACTATAAGTACACTCCACCATACCTGGCTAATTTTTAAAAAAATTTTACTGTAGAGACTAGGTCTTGCCAAGTTGCCCAGGCTGGTCTTAAATCTCTGCGCTCAGGCAACCCTCTTGCCTCCACCTCCCAATGCACTGAGATTATAGGAGTAAACCACTGTGTCCGGCCAAGATTTTTTTGAAGAAACAAGTGGACAGGACCCAGGAGAAGGGACTGAGTTGAGAAAACCCCTTTGGCTGGCAAGATTGATGTTCACTGGGAAGGCTTTCTCAGGCTGGGAGAAGAAAATGTATCCCGGTGAAGGTTCAAATTCACTTGAAAGCCCCACGCTTCTTTGACAATAAAAAAAAAGTGTGTGACTGCTTTGTGTCAAGTTGTTAAGGTTTAGAAATCCAGAGTATGAGAGGAAAATTGCTCTCTTCCCTTTCTGGCAGGCTGTGCTATGTCTCAGATGCTCTTCTACATGCAATTTAAGAGCCTGTTAAGTAAAGTGAGCAATGTCAAGACCAACCACAGGGATGGAGAAGGCCTAAGTAAGGGAGACTTCACTGTCGCTGCATGACTGACAAGCCCCAAGGAACCCTCCTGCTTTCTCTCATACTCAGGAGATGAATACATTTGATTGTGTATCACAGCTCTTGATTCTGGGGCTAGCAAGGTTATGTCTTGATGGTCTCCAAGAGTAGTTCTCAACTAAGATCAGTTCTGTCCCCAGGGGCATTTAGCAATGTCTGGAGACATTTATTTGACTGTCACAATGGGGAGGGGATGCTACTGGCACATAGTGGGAAGAGATCAGGAATGGTACAAAACATTCCCCATTGTACAGGACAACCCCCACAATAAATATAAGGCCTAAAATGCTGACTGTGCTGAGGCTTGGAAAGCTTCATTGAATATAAAGAGAATGAAACCCTGTTACAGCCTTCAAGGAACTTACAGTTGGGGTGGGAGAGGTAGAGAAAATCAGATGGAAACTATAACATAAAGTAGAATGGGTTTGGGCTGTAAGAGAGTTGCATAAGGTCTGGGGTATTTCTGCTGGCCTGGACCAGTTCCCAGGAGGTTACTAGACGATACTTAGAAAAAGACTCAGTACTCAGTGGTCATGAATTTGGAAAACAGTGAGTTAAAAAAGGTCAAACACCTGTCTTTAGTGCCAGGGCTTCTTGGCTTTAATACACCGATGTGCACTGTGGCATTTCAAATGCTATTTGAGAAGCTTGCAGTCCAAATTCACATTCAGTAGGTTGCAATTTGAGAAATGTTCATATCGACCATCTCAAGAATACAATCCAGCAGGATGAAAGAGAAAATGACCCTAAGAGTATTGTAGGCAACATGAAACATCTTTTCCTTCTCATAAGAAAGGGTTGCTTGTTTTGCAGAATTGGAGCATTCAAGCCACAGTTAATATTGCTCTTCTGTCTATCCCTTTCTGGAGACAGGCAGGAGGAGACTGCTTCTCTAAAAAGACAGACAATAGGATTGCCTGAGCCCGCGGGTTCGAGACCCGCCTGGGCAGCGAGACCTCATCTCTACAATAAATCAAAAAATCAGCCGGGCGTGGTAGCGCATGCCTGTAATCCCGGCTACTCGGAAGGCTGAGGCGGAAGGATCGCCGGAGCCCAGCAGGTCGAGGCTGCGGTGGCCGGGAGCGGCCACTGCACTCCAGTCTGGGTGACGGAGTCTCACTCCAGTCTGGGTGACGGAGTGAGACTCCAACTCAAAAAAAAAAAAAAAAAAGACAGACAATAGACAGTGCCAGTGGTTTACACCTGGGGACTGGGAACAGCAGAACTGGAAGGGGAAGAAGGAGGAAGAGGCAGAAAGTGAAGGAGATCGCAGGGTGGACGATCAGAAGAGCCCCGATTCTAAGTCTTCCATGTTCCATCTGACTGTCTGACCTCCCAATACCATTCATAAATAGAACTGGATAAGGAAGCTGCCTTTTGCTTTTTCAGTTAATGTGGAATCTGAGGATGCTACTAGAGATCCTGGGGATGAAAACCATTTTATTTTATTTTTATTTATTTATTTTTTTGAGTTGGAGTCTCACTCCGTCGTTCAGACTGGCGTGTAGTGGCCGCTCCCGGCCACCGCAGCCTCGACCTGCTGGGCTCCGGCGATCCTTCCGCCTCAGCCTTCCAAGTAGCTGGAACTACAGTTGCACGCTACCACGCTCAGCTAATTTTTGATTTATTGTGGAGATGCGGTCTCGCCAAGTTGCCCGGGCGGGTCTCGAACCCACGGGCTCAGGCAATCCACTCACCTCAGCCTCCCAAAGGTGCGGGATTACAGGCTGAGCCACCGAGCCCGGCTGAAAACATTTTAAAACAAAAATGTTAACAAATATTAGATGCTCTTTGTGAGTGTGTCAGCATTATTTCTCTTTTTATTCATGCTCTTCATGTTGCCAGGTCTGTTGGTGGGACTTTATACACAAGGTGGACCCCCTCCCGCCCCCACTTTTCCCAGGTGCCCAGATTGTAGAGGACACAGATGTACCTTAAAAGATCCTCAATGGTATTAAAATGGCTATTTCTGCAATCTGTCATCAACACCCTGGAATTGAATTCAGTTCTGTGAGGATTAGTTAAGGGGCTTTTCTATTAAACTAGGTTGTTTGGCACTTTGGTCATTTACATATCTTTCAAACCATTGAGAGTCTAAAACCTGGAGCATAAGAAAGGTTTAACAGAGTCCCCTGCTAAGCTTCTGTGATGTTACTGCTTCAATATATGGATCAAATTTAACACTCTTCTAGGATTGTTCAAACAAAGATGACACTTGCTATCTAGGACCTACAAGCTATCATCTGTATTTCTCAAAGACAATTTCACTTGATGTTCAAATCATTTATAGGATGATAAAGAACTGTAGAGATTAAAACAATGGTAAGAGACGTCTGCTTCCAGTCATGAGAAACAGGGTCTGGAATATCCTCTCTCCATAAATAACCAGAAAAACCAGACAAAATAAATTAAATGGCCATTTTAAGATGTTGGACAGCAGGCAACCTGGGACTGTGATCCTTGAGAGGAGTGAAAACATGACTGAACTGATTCAGTGGATGCATTTATGGAACATTTCCCCTGTCCCAAGAACTCTAAAAGGAGACATCCTAGCTGTCTTCAAAGAGCTGAAGAGGAATCAACACTGTCCTGAGACGCTAATGGAAAATTCAGGACCAATGGGGTTGAAATGACAGGAAAGTTGACTTTCTTCAAGGCCAGAAAGAACTCAAGTGGCCAAACTAGAAGTATGGGGAGTTCCCTGTCCTGGAAGTGTTTTAGTTGTAGAAGGAGTTTTTGTAGGGAATAGAAGCCTGAATTGGATGACCTTGAAGGTGCCTTGCATCCAGAAGATGATGTGAGCTCCTCTGAGGTCGAGAACTGTCAGTGAGTGGAGGCAAGGAGCGGTTTTCTGCTTTGAAAGCTCATAGCCCACAGTACTGAAGGATGGTTAGAAATGTGGGATTGGGTTTCATGCAGATCTGAGTTCAAATCCTTCCATTTAATAGCTGTCTCCCCATCACCTACCTTCAGTGTCCTGACCTACAAGATGGAGATACCAATATCCACTGCTTAGTGTTATTTCAACATTGAAATGTAAAAGGTTTCACTCAGTTAATCCCCAAGTAGTTATTTTTGTAATTGCCATCTCACAATGGAAGTCAGCATAGCTGAGAAAACACCTCCCAAACTTTGTTCCCCCATTGAGTGAGTGCCCAAGGCATCACTACAGTAGTGATGACAAAAACTCCTCCTTCGCTATTGTGCTCCACAAAGCTTAGGTTCCCTTTCCCAGGGCTGTAGGACAGTCTCCCAGAATGTGCCCTGTATGACTCCAGGGGGTACCATCCACTTAGATACTAATGGTGAGTATTGCCCGAAAGTTGTGTAGTGTGGCAGCCTCACCCTTGTCCGAGTCTGCAGTGAAAATACAGAAAGGGAAACTGCAAATCCAAGTCCAGCTGGATCTTGTGGTCTTCCCATGAAGACATGAATACCAGATCCTGGTTGTAAAAATACTATGGATAGGATGACCTCTATTTTGTCCCAGGGGCTACTCTAAACTGAAACCCACCAAGAGGGATGATGGTGTGGTGAGGGGAGATCAACCCCATTCACCAAACCCCAGGACATACCCTAAATGTGCCGGGCACCAGCTCACCCCTGCCCTCAGCTTCCCAAAGCCATTCTTGCTGGACTGGGCTTGGTAGTCACCCCTTTGAAGTGGTTTATGAAGCACTAAGCTCCTGCTTTAGATCTCTGCTCCCCCACACCTCCACCACCCCAAGGACGTTGTTTATGATTCTGAATCGGGCCAAGCAGGAATGCCTTCATTCTCTAGCCATTCCTCCCAGCAACACATGCATCTGAAGCAGTCCCCACAGAGAAAGCAACCAGGGTTCCCAGAGAGGACAGCCAAGAAATTAAGGCAGGCCGAGTCCTTCCTGACAAAAATCTGTTACCTCCATGAATGTGGCTCAAAGCCCGCACACGTCCCCTTGCATCTCAAACATGCCACACCTTTTGCTGACTGCAGTTGGCCCAGGGACATCTGGAAAAGGAACAGAAAAGAGGGTGTTTTTCTTCCAAACGTCTTGGACTGAAGATGCTTGACCTCTAAAGACTTGCCAGTAAAGGGACTGTGTGAGGTTCAAAGGGCTTGAGATCAATAAGCCATCACCAACTATTTACCAGGAACAGAGAAGATCAGTCAGGAATGCGGAAAGCAACCATGGGGGTGGGGTGGGGTGGCAAGTGTGGAAAGGTAGGGCCCTTCCCAATAGGAATGCAATGAAGGCTTGTTCCCAGACTCCAGTGCTGTCCTGAAACATAAAGACTTGTTAGAAACACCCTACTGTGAATGACCTTCTGCTGCTCCTCCCCTGACCAGTACCCACTCCCTTGATCTGCTTGTCACTGGAATGGAATCTTCCAGTGTCTCCTCTCCCTCATTTACTTGTGATGTATTCAGAGGGTGTGATTGAACCAAAGCTGCAGGCACAGACAAATGTGCATGCTGCCAAATGTTTATAGTTCAAAGCATGACTTAAGTATTTTGCTAAACTATTGAACATCACATGAGATTTTAAAATCTTCTTTGGTAGAGGATCAATACAGGAGACAGGTTTAATTACTTGTTACCAGTCAAAGGTAACGAAAGTGCATTGGCTGCTGTGCTGACGTGTTCAGACCCAAATGGCTCTCCGATGGCATTTTCTTTTTTTTTTCTTTTTTGAGTTGGAGTCTCACTCTGTCGCCCAGACTGGAGTGCAGTGGCCGCCCCGGCCACCGCAGCCTCAACCTGCTGGGCTCCGGCAATCCTTCCGCCTCAGCTTTCCAAGTAGCCAGAATTACAGGCATGCGCTACCACGCCCAGCTGATTTTTTTTGATTTATTGTAGAGATGAGGTCCTGCTGCCCAGGTGGGTCTCGAACCCGCGGGCTCAGGCAATTTACTCACCTCAGCCTCCCAAAGGCGCGGGATTACAGGCTGAGCCACCGAGCCCGGCTCCGATGGCATTTTCAAACCAGAAGCATCACCTGGGAGCATTCCAGAAATACAGACCCTTAGGCTCCACCCCAGCACTTTTGAATCAGAATCTGCACTTCACCAAAACTCTCGGGAGATTTGTATTATGTTAAAATTGGAGAAGTGGTGGGTTGTATATAGATCTGCTGGCTGAGAAATTTCTCTAATTTTCCATTTCGGGGTGGGGGCGAAAATTACTTGGGATATACATTTATTGTGATTTTATCATAAGCAGAGCTCAGTCAACTAGTAAAGCAATGTAAAGGGATAAACTCCTCACCCAACACACACATTGATTCATTTAACCATTTATTTATCATTTACTGTGTACCAGGCACAGGGAATACAACTTAAGACTCAGGGGTACCCTAGAGGAGCTAACAATCTAGATACTCAGAGATGGAAAGGGAAATCTACTCAACTTCCGCTCCTGGAAAGGGTAAGTTTGGGAAAAAGGAAACTGCCTGTTGTGTAGTAATGGATTTTGGAGTCTGAGAGAGATTCCAAATCTGGTTTTTCAACTTATTGGCTTCATGGTCTTGGACAAACTGAGCCTCAGTTTCCTTACCTGCCAAATGGGTACAGAGATAATATATGTAAAGTGGTAGACCACATTAGGCACTAAAAATGGTCCCTGCTGTTATTTTGCACACAGACAGGGGAAGGTGTTAAACTCATGGGAAATCCAGGGAGCCTTCTTAGAAGAGATGATTTTGGATTTTGGGTTGTGCAGGATGGACAGGCAGAAAACAGGGAGAAGGCGATGCCTAGCAGAGGGAAGGGAATGTGCAAGAACAAAAAAGTACAAAAGGCACACTAAACAGGGTATCACAATCTGAGTATTTCCTTTGGAACATTATTTGTATTTAAAAGTGGAAAAAACAAGTAGTGAAACTTGTGAAGCCATTCTCATCACCAGTGTTAGAATTCAAAGAGAGATGCACAAAGAGACAAGTTATCCCTCACAAAACCTCCCTTCTGAACCGCATGTCTTCCCATGATAATGCTTATCTCCACACCTCTCATTTGGTGACTGCTGTTTACCCCATGTCTTCTCACACTGCTGTTTTGTTTGTTTAACACATACACATAGTTTTGGGGAGTAGGAGTCAGTCATGTTCCCATAGAGGGAAGCAGTTTTATATTTGTGTCTGTTTCATGCTAGATTCATGTCAAAAGTGAAAGCGAAGAGAGCTCCCACCGCCAACTCATCCTCCTAAGCTGGGGAGCTTTCACTCATGGCAGAACTCTGCTTTCTAAAGCTATTGGCTATAACCTTGCTAATTTCCACCTCTCCTTGACGCCTTCAATTCAACTTGAAATATAGTGATCTTCCCTCGCTTAATACTCGAGTGAGTCAAAGTTTATCTTGGGAAGTATACAATTTGTGAATAAGTCTTCATTGTTGGACCGTTTCAGATATAGCCAGAGGCCTGGAAACTGAAGAGATATGTGGAAGCCTTTCGAAAGTGGCAGGGCACCGTGCATGCTCCAGCACTATTGTCCTTCTAATGAGGCTGATTTAACCATCATTCTGCAAGAGGATTAGTTCTGACGCTTGGCCTGGGGAATGGAGCTGCAATTCTGTCTGCTGGCTCAGGGTTTAGTTTAGAAATAGTGATGTAAGGCCTCACAGCAGAGCGCTGCTGGCCTGCGGTGTGGGGGACAGGCCTAATGGTGCCAACTCTGGCATTTATTAGCTATGCAACTGGAGACAAGTCATTTCCTTGCCTAGCTTGAGTTTCTTCTCCGTAAAATGAGAAAAATGGCCTGGATCGGGGTTGTTCAATTCCATCCCATAGGATACTCATTTTTTGAGATGTTACAGAATGGGTGTAGGAGGGAGGATGACATGCTCAAATGAAAATGGTGAGTGCTAGAAGTGCAGAGGCTTCCAAGCCTCGAACATGCCGGCCTGCACCAGGAGCAGGGAGAAAGGTGAAGAGCTAGCAGCTATTTCCAGTTTGGAAACCCAGGTGTTGAGGCCAGGCAGGTCTGGGCTTTAGTCCTCCTGGTTTGTCCCTTTCTTCTGCTATACTTGGGTAAGTAACTGGTCTTGTTGCATCTCAGGTTCCTGATCTGTGTCATGGGGACAACAGGAATCCAACATGCCTCACAGAGTTTTCAGGAAGATTAAATGGGATGTTGCTTGAAAAAGGACTTAGCACATACTTATTATGCACTGCATGTTTATTGTTGTTGCTGTTGTTGTTATTGTTATTGTTGTTGTTATTGCTACATCTTGTGAAAAACAATTCGAGAGACCCTGAATTAGGCATTGTCAAATTATTTTTTTCCTTAGAAACAGAATCTTGCTCTGTTGCCCAGGCAGTAGTACAGTGGAGTGATCACAGTTCACTGTAATCTCACTGTCACTCTTGGGCTCAAGTGATCTTCCAACCTCTGCCTTCTGAGTAGTTGGGACTACAGACATGCGCCACCACATCAGGCTAATTTAAAAAAAAAAATTTGTAGATACAATGAGGGTCTTGCTATGTGGCCCAGGCTGGTCTCAAACTCCTGGTCATAAATAATTCTCCTGACTTGGCCTCCCAAAGTGCTGAGATTTCAGGTGTGAGTTACCATGTCCAGTATGTATGTTCTAAAATTTATTTTTTCTAGCTTCAGAATTCTAGATTTCAGAGGAACTATTTTTCTAACTGCACACCCAAAATACTTTCTTATTCTCTAGTTTGTTTCATGTATATAAGAGTTGTCTCTCTGATTAGATTTTTTTTTCAAAAGAAAAAAGTCCCACACATGTTCCATATTTAATGATTAATTCATTAAGCAAAACCATTTCCTAGTCCTTTGCCTGTGTAGTGCCTGCTACCAATCACCTGAAGAAAATCGACGTTAAAAATCACAGTGAGTCCAAAGAAAGCCCAAAGTAGTCAGCGTTGCTAGTCCACAAAACCAAACTAAATGTAGGTACAGGAAGTGGAGAATTGGCCTTAGTCTACATTCTGATAGTGGGATGGTTTCCATGGCCGCAGTAGTCTGTGGAAGAGAAAAATAAATGGCCTTGCAAGGAAGAAATTGATTTGGTCTATCAGGCCACACTTGTAGCATTTCCTGGCTGACTGTTTAATACAATAAATAGTCATTTGTCTATTGCGTGCCATTCATCTGGAAACCAGACAGACCCAACTATCTTCAACACAGAGAAAATGATCTCGTTTACTGATGAAGGGAAAACATCAGTCAACGACAGTGTTCCAAGTGAGATACTCTGGTTTATAAACAGTAGGTTTCTCTGATGTGGACTCTGTCTCTGTTGAAAGATGACACAGTGTCTCACAGTAGCTGAGAACAGAAAAGCTTAAAAGAAACCATCACTTAAGGTTTCTTGAAATGTGGCATCTAATATGTCCTTTCTCCTGAGAAGAGGAAAAGATATTTTGATGCTTTTCTTTAGCTCAGGTTAGTAGGATGTGATTCATCTGAGGTTGTCTTGGAACTTAAAAGGACTCAGATCAGACCAGGAGCCCCATGGGGATGCAAGGAGCATGGAGGCAGCAGTGGGACTCCTCTCTTTTAAGCATTTGCCTTCAGGCGAACTCCAGGGGAAGTCTTAAAGGGAAAAATGTCACAAGAATGATGATGATGTCGAGAAGAAGAGGAATTTAAAAGGAGAAATGCATGAAGTTTAGGAATGAGCTTTGGATTTAGAATTTTCTAAAATGGGGTTTCTCCTCCCAGCTCAGCTTCTTCCTCTTTGAGTAATTCAGTTTCCTCCTTTAAAAAATGGATTATTCCCTCCCCCTTCTTTTTGCCTCAGCAGGGCTGTTGTAAGTATCATGTACGATTAATATGCTGCTTGTCAAATAAATATTTACTACTGTTAAAAAAATTGCTGGGCATGGTGGCTCATGCCTATAATCCCAGCACTTTGGGAGACCCAGGTGAGAAGATTGCCTGAGCCCATGGGTTTGAGACCAGTCTGGGCAACTTGGTGAGATCTCTTCTCTACAATAAATCAAAGGATTAGCCAGGCATGGTGGCACGCTTCTGTGGTTCCAGCTACTTGGAAGGCTGAGGTGGAAGGATCTCCTGAAACCAGCAGATCGAGGCTGTAGTGGCTGTGAGTATGCCACTGCACTCCAACCTGGGTGACAGAGTGAGACTCCAATTAAAAAATCATCATCATCATCATCCAAAACTTGGACATAAGGCAGAAAGGTGGGTGGTATGCCCTTTCAAAGTCATATGGAGGCAATATGACACTGGCTTTCTCCATTCCCACAGGATTATTTAGAGAAATTTACTTTGCTCAGTTCCAAAACTTGGTAAAGTTACATGTTACCTTGCAGATTTTGATACAGTAGAGATAAAAATAATTTCTGCCATTTTGAAAAAAAGACAACTTCAAAGGTTATGGTTTATTGTCCTAGAGGACATTAATTAGTTTTGTAACTAGTTTATCAATCTTATCCTAACATTAAATTACCTAGAAATATCTAATTCCTCAAATGCTTTTTAAGCTGGCCTAAACATCTTACTGGTTCCGTCATTAATGAGTAGAATAAAATCTATGTTAAGTTTTACTTTATATGTGCACTAAAATCATAATTTTACCTTTTGGAAAGCTCTTAGTACTGTCATATGTCCTCATGACTATTCATGGGTTTGCATTCTGAGGTAGCATGCTCTGAATTGACACAAAATTCTATTAAATGGAGACTTGTCTTTTACAGGTAAGTTCTGTAAGCATAGGTGTTATTAAAAATTTTGGTCAACGTGTCTTGTTACTTAAAAACAATGGATGGGGTGAGGTTATGAGAAGGTCCTAGTAAGAACTGGAATTATATACAAAAAAACCATTCCCAAATTACCTTACTACCATCAACAACCCTAAAAATCATAGCTTTACCATTCACAAAGTGATTTTTACTTACTTAGCCATTTTCATTGAACAATTATGAGCTCCCTTTGAAGTAAAATAATTTTTCCTAGTCAGCAGATGATGAATTATCTTGAGTCTGAGAGTAGAGAAGCAACTTACCCATTCAAAATGGTCTTGATTGGAGCTTGAGAAGGGGCAATGGTCCTAAGTCTACCCTTATCCTGTATTAGTCTTTAAGCAAAAATGTTTTATACCTTTCCCAGTGATCACAATCATAGCTAACATTTTTTTTTTTTTTTTGAGTTGGAGTCTCACTCTGTTGCCCAGACTGGAGTGCAGTGGCCGCTTCCGGCCACCGCAACCTCAACCTGCTGGGCTCCGGCGATCGCTATCCTTCCGCCTCAGCCTTCCAAGTAGCTGGAATTACAGGCATGCGCTACCACGCCCGGCTGATTTTTTGATTTATTGTAGAGATGAGGTCTCGCTGCCCAGGTGGGTCTCAAACCCGCAGGCTCAGGCAATCCACTCACCTCAGCCTCCCAAAGGCGCGGGATTACAGGCTGAGCCACCGAGCCCAGTTATAGCTAACATTTTTTGAGTACTCCTGATGCGTCAGGCACATGCCAAGCATTGTCATGATATTTCATTTAAGCTTCTTGACAACTCTATGAGAGAGACGCCTTTGTTTAACTCATTTTCAGATGAGGAAACTGAGGTTCAGAGGTTAAGCATCTACTTCAAGATCCAACAGCTGGTTAGTGGTAGAGCCAGGACGTGAAACAAGGCAGGTCTTATATCAGACCTGTGCTCTTAACCAATCTGCTATAACACTTTCCACCAAGGGTACAGCACTTTACAGTTTACAGAGCATATCCTTTATCTTACCTCGCTTTCACCACAATCTTAGGAAGTAGGTATTTTACATTTTACTATGAGAAAAAAAAACTCATAGAACAGACAGGATTTGCTGCTAAGGATATAATTCACACATATGTTGTTGCAATTTAGAGCTTGTGACTTCTTACCATACCAGGAGTCTCCAGACTCCAGACAGCCTTCTACAAGTCTAACTTTGACTCTGGGTATTGGACCAGTTGGGTACAAAGAGGGGGAACAGTATGTCTGTAGGGGTGGGAGGTCCTGGAAGGGTCAGGGTCAGGGGCAGAGGACAAGGCCTAGAAAATGTCCCAGGCACATTCACCTTGGCCCAGATTTTCTATCACTTCCTCTTGTTTTGTCCAATAAACTAAAGCATAGATGTTCAAGGCAACAACTAATAGTCTTTGAGTGTTGATGGAGAGGCAGTGGGCAAATGATAAAGTAAATCAGAACCACAGGCAGGGTTTGTGGAGAAAAGAGCCAGGGCATTGGTTGCACTTAGTTTGCCTGCTGCCTCCCTGGAAGTCTGACGAGGCTACAGGCTGCCTATGCTTAGTATCAGATCGAGGATTTGGAGCTCAAATGGGGACCCAAGTGGTGGGGATGCCTGGATGGACAGTGGCTTGGGGAGCTACATGTTGAAAACTGCTGTCTACAAAGTGTTCTCACTAAAAAAGTAAGAACATAAACTATAATAACCGAGGAGCGAGTCATTTCTGGGTTTATTACCAACTCGTAATAGTCTGTCTATATTAAAGATACTAGTACCCATCTCGTTCTGAAGTTATGCTGAACCGCTTCTAAAGGAATAGATTGCTGGGTGTAAGACTTTACTGGTGTCCTATGATATGGTCCACCACACCTGTCCAGATTTATCTCAATTTTCATATTATCTACTGCTGCTATCCAGATTCTCTTTCCATTCACCTGGGCCTCTCATAGTCTTAAATCCACACTCTAGGTTTTTGTTCATGCATATCTAAACTTTAGAGAACTTCAGCCCCACTTACTCTCCAGGGACCAGCTTAAGTCCTATCTTTTCCATAATAAAAGAGAATAACAGCAGCTATAATAGGTGCTAGGATTTATGGTTTTCTTTTGGTTGTTGTTGCCAGAAATATTCTTTTTTTAAATTTAAAGATGTGGGGTGGATTAACAGTTTTCTAGGGACTGTGCTAAGCCTGACTTCATGCAAATCTTACAACAACTATGTAAGGTAGGTAAGTTGTGGTTGTCCTCAAGGTGTAGTCCCCAAGCAGCAGCAGCAGCAGCACCTAGGAAACTTGTTAGCATTGCAAATTCTCAAGCTTCACCCCAGACCTATGAAATCAGACACATGGCATATGCAGCCCAGCCATCTCTGTTCAAGACCTGTGCTCTTCAAATTAATCAGACACACTGACTAGAACAAAGATCACCTGTGATTTGGCTCAAATGCACATTTTGGCTCAGCACGTCTGGGGCAAGCCTGCCATTTTATAGTTCTACCAACTTCCCAAGAGAAGCCATTACCGCTGTTCCAGGGACCACACTTTGAGTAGTGAGGGGCTACACCAGTGGTTCCCAAACTTGTCACACATTAGAATCCCCTAGGGATCTTCTAATGCTTCCAAGACGTAGGATGCATGCCAGGCCAATTTAACCACAATCTCTGGGGGATGATCACAGGCATCAGTATTTTTGGAAGCTCCCCAGGGCATGCCAATGTGCAGACAAGTTTGGGGATCACTCAGTCTCATTGTTTTATCCTCAACTGCTCCAACTTGAACTTTAGAGACTCTCAGCTCATTGGCTTAATTATCCCCCTTCCCATTATACACTGTTGGTGAGAGTGTAAACTGGTATAGCCATTATAAAAACAGTATGAGCTTCCTCAAAACATTAAAAATAGAACTGCCATACAATGCAGAAATTCCACTTCTGGATATATACCCAAAGAAAATGAAATCAGTATGTTGAAGAGATAGCTGCACTCCCACATTCATTCACAATGGCCAGAATATGGAAATGGCCCAAATGGATCAACACATATATGGCTAAAGAAAATGTGTTGTGCCCCATTACAAAGTGGGCAAAAGATGTGAATAGACACATCTCAAAAGAAGGCATACGAGCAGCCAACAGATACATGAAAAAATGTTCAGCCTCACTAGTCATCAAAGAAATGAAAATTAAAACCACACTGAGATACCACCTAACTCCAGTCAGGATGGCCATCATCAATAACTCTAAAAACAAGCTAGAGAAGATGCGGCCAAAAGGGAACACTTCTACACTATTGGTGGGAGTGTAAACTAGTACCTTTGTGGAAAACAGGGTGGTGATTCCTAAAAGATCTAAAAATTGACCTCCCATACGACTCCGCAATACCCCTACTGGGAATATACCCAGAGGAACTCAAACAACCCTGTGAAAAAGATACATGCACATGCATGTTTATTGTAGCATTATTCACAAAAGCAAAAACATGGAACCAACTGTGCTGCCCATCAAAAGAGGACTAGATTAAAAAAAAAAAGTGGTACATATACACGATGGCATATTACGCAGCCCTAAATAAGGACAAGATTATGAACTTTGCAGCAACTTGGATGGACTTAGAGGCTATAATACTGAGTGATCTACCACAGAAACAAAGAACTGAGTATAACATGTTCTCACTCATAAGCGGACCTTGAACAACTATCTTAATACTATAGGAAAGGGATTGGCAGTAGTTGGAAACTGCCAGGGGAGGGGGAGGAACACCTCGTCAACAAGGGTACCTACATAATGAACATTTGTATACCTAACCCTGAATTGTACGTCACATTTTTTTTTGAAAAATGTGTTTCACACACACACAAACACACACACACAGGATTATTATTCAACCTTAAAGAAGGACAAAATAATGCCATATGTGACAACAGGGATGAAGCTATAGGATATTATGCTGACTGAAATAAGCCAGGCACTGCAAGAAAAATGCTTATATGTGGAATCTAAAATACTCAAACTCTTAGAAACCCAGAAAAGAAGGGTAGTTGCCAGAGGTTGAGGATTGAGGGAAGTGGGGAGATGTTGGTCAAAGAGTATGGAGTTTCAGTCATGCAAGATGAGTAAGTCTGGAGATCTAATGTATAGCAGCACGACTATAGTTCACAATGCTGAATATATTTAACAATGAGTATAGTTAACAATCTAATGTCCAGCAGCATGACTGTAGTTCACAATGCTGTATTGCATACTAGAAATTTGCTAAGAGGGTAGATCTTAAGTGTTCTCACTACAAAAAAAAGCAACTATAGTGAGGTGAGAGATAGCTAATTAGTTTAATTAGTTCACAATGTATATGTAAATCAAGGTATATCCCTTAAAGACATACAATTTTTATTTGTCCATTATATATATATATATACACATATATATATAACTCAATAAAGTTGAAAATAATTCTTCTTTTTATACTGAGCCTGTGGACCATCATTCCCTCCAAGGAGAGTTTTTTACAGCAAGTCTGAGTTTTGCTGTTGTCATTTCAATTGGGTCACATCTGCCCTGGCACAAGCCTGCCTCACAGGTTTTAGTGCCAAATGCAGTAATTCTCTTAACAACCAGACAGGAGGGAAACTACAGTCCTTTCTCTTCCTCTAAACTTCACTGACTGGTTGATCTTCTCCAGGGCCTTCATCCATACAGAGACCCTCTGCCCCACTTGAGGTCAGGAGTCGTCCCCATGCCCTTCCCAACAGTAGGTCGAAGTGGGTACTGAGGAACCCTGCCTGATGGAGGAGACAACCTGGGAATATAACCCTCAAATGGCTGCAAGCTGCATGGGAAGTCATTTTTTTTCCCTTAGGTATGATTGTTTTGGGGAGCGGCCTGGCCGGGAAGCCTTGTTTACTTTCCTGCTTAAGAACTCTGGGGTCTTGACAAGGGTCTGGACTTCTTCCAGTCTTAAAGCTCCCCAACAACTGAAAACGTGAGTTGCCACAACAGGGTTACACAATCCTAACAGAGTAATGAAATCAATACATTCAGCAATACAGTAACTGTCTGTCCATAAATTAAAGTGCTGTGCTTCCTGAAGGTAAACCCTCTGCCCACCTGCTCCTCGTGGGTCAGGGAAGGTAAACCCTCTGTCCACCTGCTCCTCATGGGTCAGGTCATGTGTGTTGCCAGAGGAGGGGGTGGCAAACCCAGGGATCCTGGGGGAAGGCCTGTTCACTCTTAAGCATCAGGGTGACTTTTTGCATCCTATTCCATAAGACATTATTTCTTTTCTGTTGTAATGAAAGATACTCCCTATCGTGCACCTTCGGTCTTAAAGCAGAACTGTTGTTCTAGTTAATCCTCTGACTTCTTGCCCACTCACCTCCCCCAGCACTGGGGAGTCCCTAGGTAGGACTTTAGGCTGTGGCCAAGAGAATCCTGCTTTGCCAAGTATGAGATGAAAGAGTGGGACTTGCAGCCCACTTTTATAGCAGAAATCAACCAAAAAGCGACTTTGGATAAAGCGAGCCCTAAAATCATTGTGAGTCTCTCACAGACAGCAGCAAAGATCCTGTCTACATTAGAAGTCATATGACAAAAGTTCTGCAGGGAGCTGTGTGTGTCTCTGTCTGTATGTGTTCAGATCTACGGTTTCTACCCTAGGGTTGCTCCTTGGGAATTTCTATTCCTCTGTCTGGACAAGCATAAATGTGAAGAAATCCCTTCAATTTAGATACTCTTTCCTGAATTGTGTAATGAGGATAAAAATGCACAGACTAAACAAATTGAGATTAGTGCTACTGATCTAGTACTTAGCATTCCATGGGTGGAAAACTTTTGTTTTGCTTTTAAAGATCAATC
This sequence comes from Cephalopachus bancanus, assembly GCA_027257055.1. Taxonomy (NCBI): domain Eukaryota; kingdom Metazoa; phylum Chordata; class Mammalia; order Primates; family Tarsiidae; genus Cephalopachus; species Cephalopachus bancanus. The sequence continues at coordinate 3,119,736 of JAPVLO010000202.1, read as the reverse complement.
TTATTTAAAGCACAGAATAGGAAAACAATTGGTGGGTGATGAGCTGATGGCAGAAGTGTCTGAATAGGCAGTACTTCAGGGTAAAGATTCTGTGGTTTTTCCTATTACATGGTTTGTGTGTGTTAAATTTATGCCTTGGACTGGCTGTAATAGAAAGAGTCAGATGGATTTATTTTTGATGTTAGGAGTTTCTAGTGTCCCAAATAAAGTTTTAAACAAATGCTAAATGAAAGAACACTTTTCACTCTTATAAGAAATGATATTTTCTTTTTAATTTTTAAAAATTAATGAATTAGTTCAATCATTCATTTTTGCCTCTCAAGATAGTTTGTCTTACTTGAGGTAAATTTGGGTTTGGGGCAAAATATACCATGTTATCCTGAATGTCCCTCTCTTTCAATATGTCGTGTTTATTGGGTAAAATCAAATTGAAATTAGGGTGGCCATGAAGGAGAAATAAATTCATGGAAGCCCAAAGTGCTGTCCATGAAAGGTTGGAGGGATGCATGGTGGTCCCGGACCATTGTGGGGGCTGGTGAAAGGGACTTTTTCTCCTATGTCTCCTGTGTCAATCATCCTTGAAATCTGTCTCAATCATTGTATTCAGTCTCCTTGATAAACATGCCCTGGGCATTTCTGGAAAAGGCCAGCCAATTCCTCCTATCACTTCCTCAGGGAGAACTTTGATTAGATACCTGTTCTCCTTTCCCTTCCCCTGCCCCCGCCCCCGCACCATCCTGACCACTACATATGACTCTTCATGGAACATTGCTGTACTTGTAATCACTTGGTTAGTTTTGCTTTCCCCTCCAGGAGAGGGAATAATTGGAGGCCACCAAGGTTCACATCATCGTGAACAAAAAGGGTTAATCTGGCTAAAACAGAGTAGAAAAGCAAATCCATATGTGTAAAGGAAAAATAAAAATGAAAGGTTTAAAAAAAATGAAAGGCTTCTCTGTTTAAGACCTTGCTCCTGCCTCCCCTCCCCACCTCTGCTGGCCAAATTTCACTAATTTGAGACCAGTTTCAGTAAATTCAGAATGCTCAGACCCAGGATCATGAAAAGAGTAAGCATATAGAAATCTGCCTGTGGATAGCTGATGGTGGTGGTGGTCCTAAAACCATACCCAGCTTTAATAACTGACTCCACGGCCTGTACCTAGGATCTCCTCTGAATTGAGAACTTATTATCACAATCCCAGTTCTCCCAGTCATCTGGTCTAACAACTGAGTCTACTAGCCATGTCTGCTTCTGAACACATTATCATTTGGCATAAAGGAGCAGACACTGTGAGTGCTCAGCTAGCCAATTCCTCCTATCACTTCCAAGAGGGGAAACTATCTGTCCCTCCTTCTTTTCCTTCTTTCTGTTTGCCTTTTGGATAATTTCACTCTTTAGTACCTTTAGCACTTTCATCATAAAATAGGGAAAGAGGTGATACGACTCAAATCAGTACATTTTTCAAGGGTTCGCCACTCTTGGAACAACCTGATGCGAGGGACGTTTGGACAGAGAAGCTATAGCAATTCTATGAAATCATTAGCATGGCCGGGCTCCCCCTCCCAGTTGGCACTGGCAGTGGCCTTTGAGAAGGCGAAGCCTGGAAACAGTCACAGAATATTTCTTTGATCTTTGTGAGGGGATGGAGTTAGAGTTACTCTGAAAAAGAGGAGTATGGAACAAGGCAAAAAGTTCCAAATCCTAAATTGAGTGATTCGTTGCTGGGTGATTGGATCTGTGTGATGGTGCGTGGAAAATCTATGAAGCTGGCAGTCCCGGCCCAGGATGTGGACTCCTTTGTTGAACATTCTGTTGGCAGGATGAACATGATGATGACAGAGGGGAAAGGAAACCAGCCTCTTTGGCTGCCAGCTTCTTGCTGATAACTGATGTTTACACACCATTGTAGCCAAAGCAGGTCCACAAATCTTATATATAAGAGACTCTGCTGTACCTAAGCGATAGGATTTTTAAGACTGAGCTAATATTTTCCTTTGACACCAGCTCCCTTTGAACTGGCTACAGATACCGCCCAGGCTATTGTGAATAGTGAGTTGTACTAAGGCAGACTAATAAAACCAGTCAAGGGGCAAAACCATTCTCTGCTGTTTGAATGTTGCCCACATTTCTAGAAAAATCAGCTCGTTATTTGAGGGCTCCCTGTTTCATTAAGCTAGTCAGTGAGAGGATGGTCCTCCTATCTCCTTCTTTCTCTGGACTTTTTATGAATCTTTTGAGACTACTGAGATTCCCAGGAGCTGGTCACTGTTTTAATTGTCTATGAAAGGAATTCCTATATGGCAAGTGCTGACCTGGCATTTCTTGCCAAACCTAGTGGTTCCAGAGGCTCCAGCACAATATTTTTTTCTTGGAGTTGTCTTTTTTTCTTTCTTACATATGCCCTGTCAGCTTTGGGAAAGATGTAGTAAAGCCACCGGCCTCATTAAGAGACAGAAGTTATTCAAACCCTCAGGAAATCTTATTCAGAGATTTACCAAGTAGTTTAGGGGGAGTCAAGAAGACAATAAAGTCCCCACGGGGACTCCTTATTCCTCTGCCACCCCATTCCCTAAACGAGAACAAGCTGTTGGTATATTGCAGGCCTAGTATCTTCAGGTTACACTTGGAAATTAAATCCTAATTGGTTTTATGGTTCGTAGATTTTGGCCCTTAATAGACTCGTTCTCAAGGATAAATCAATAAGCTTGAGGTCAGCAATACCTACTTATTATACCTCACCATGTTTATAAGATGCTTCTGATTTTAGCATCCTGATGTCTAAGGAATGTCATCCTATAAGAAGGTAATTTGGGTGGTGTGTGTGTGTGTGTGTGTGTGTGTGTGTGTGTGTGTGAATTCTAAATCTGTAGCATTACTGATCTTTCCAAGGATTACACACTTTTATTGGAGTTAATTTTGGAAATAGGGGAGATTTAGCATACTTTTGGAGGATTTTTAATTTTGCCTGTCTGAATCTTAATATTGTAAAAGGAAATGTGCAGTATAAATGCACAGTACTGTTACTAAAAGTCTGAAGGCTTTGCTTATGCAAATGCTTCCTGCTAGAAATCTCCTGCCCAAATTCCTAGGCTAACTTGTATGACAATAGAAGCATTGATGCGCGCGCACGCACAACACACACACACACACACACACACACACACACACACACACACACACACACGGGAAGGGATTTCCTTCATCCAACATTGGTGCCTTGATGGTAAAATACCACTTGTGTTTTAGTGTAGTGCCTTTAGCAAGATGTTTTCCTGGTTTAAAACAAGCATCCTTCTTATAAAAGACTCCCTTCTTCTCTTATTTGCTATCATGTTTTCTTAAAACTAACATTAAATACACTTCTTCTTTCAAATATTTTATCCTTTCCTTGATTTCCCCCCTACATAATGATCTAATGGCACACGTCATATATAGTTGGATTCTGCAAGTAAGAAAATCATAAATCTTTGGAACTGAAAGAACCTTAAAGGTTATTCAAGCTAAATATTTCTAAACTCAGTTTTAGGAAATGGAAGTTAGTGAGTGGTCATTCGCTTTTCAAATAATTCACTTTTAAGGTCTTGCTTTTAAAATTCATCTGCTACGATTCAAATGTAAAACAGGGCTACAGAAGTCAAACTACTTTCCATAAAATTATCTCTTGAGAAAATTTAGAACTATTCATTTAACCATATGCCCCAGTGAAGATGCCAAATTCCTGCATACCCCTGAGCCTGCCCACATGCATTTTCCTCAGTTTGGACCATTTGTCTCTTTCTTCACCTACCAAACTGCTATTTATCCTTCAGGTACCCCATCATTAGAAAACCCTATACACTGTACTTATTTGTAGTAACCACCATGATGGTAATTATTTAATTGTGTGTATAACCCTTTAATGTCACTCTTTCCTGCTAGACCAAACTCTATGAAGGCAGGGTCCATATATGTCTAGTTTATTGCTCTATTGCCACCATCTAGAGTAATGTCTTGCACATACTAGCTCCTCAATAAATACTTGTTTAGATAGCTTTTTATATAACACTTGCATTTTTGCCAAAATCCTATTTAGAGAGAAAGAATCACATTTTTCTAGAGAAATCCCACTGCAGGCTTCTCCATGGAACAGAGTATTGACAAGCACTGGGAAATGGTGAAAACTCGGCCAGTCGATGAGAATCCTCAAGCTTTGCAACTTTTCATGGCATTTCTGGTCTTGGCTCATGGCTTTGGGATATCCCTTCATCCACCCCTTCCTTTGCAATGATTTGCTGTGCATGTTGGAGCGTAGACTTGAACCTGAGCCTTGGATACTTTTTTTCACAATCTATGTGACCCTGGCAAGCAGCTTCTGCTCTCTGAGACTCAGGCGGAAGGATCGCCGGAGCCCAGCAGGTCGAGGCTGCGGTGGTCGGGAGCGGCCACTGCACTCCAGTCTGGGCGACAGAGTGAGACTCCAACTCAAAAAATAAATAATAATCCCTGCCAGCTTCATGGGGTGGTTGTGAAAATCGAATATGTTAATACAGGTAACATGCTTTGAATATTGAAAAGTGCTGTAGAGATGAGGGATAATCGAATATTAGATGCTTACAAAACTTCATGGTTCTCCTTCATGTATATTGTCCTCCATCTGTGTGATGATTGGCTTATTTTTGTTTAAGCAGAACGCCTTTAAAACACGTATTTCTTGAAAAAAATAAAACAAAACCCTTTATTCCTGAAGTCTGTACAAAATAGAAGGTTACCATAACAAATTAAATATGAACCATTACATTGTGGCTAGATACGATTGTATTTTAAAAGCCCTGAACCTGAGGACTGCTTGCCATCTGTTTAAAGAGAAGTTGGGCAAGTGTGTAAGATGTTAAAGACCTTGTAGCACTTCCTCTTTGATATAATCACAAGGATGAGAAAACGGAAATGAGAGGGTAAATCCTGACTAACATGGTTCAATGTTTTTAATACATGTCTGTATATCAACTAAATTCTTCTTGAGATAAACAAATCTATGGCCCACACTTCTGGAACACTGAAAACTTGTTCGGTATAGATGAGAGATAATACAGGTGGGGCATCCCTTATCCAAAATGCTTGGGATCAGGAGTGTTTTGGATTTTGGATAGTCTTAAAATTTTGGAATACTTGTATACACCCAATGAGATATCTTGGGGACAAACCCAACACTAAACATGAAATTCATTTATGTTTCATAGACATCTTATATGTACAACCTGAAAGTAATTTCATATAATATTTTACAAAATTTTGTGCATGAGGCAAAGTTTATGCACACGAGGTCAGGTCTGGACATTTCCACTTGAGGTGTCATGTTGGTGTCCTAAAATTTTCAGATTCTGGAGCTGTTTAGATTTTCGTATAGAGTGAAGAGGTAGAGCTGTGGATTGAGCTGCTTACATTTAATTCACATTCATCATGACTAGCTATGTAACTGTGGCAATTTACCTAGCCATTCTGAACCTTAGTTTTCTCACCTGTACCATATGTTAGATGTAAAGATTAGAAAAAAGTAATGTAGAACAAGGCCCGACACATGACTCGTGCTTGATAAAAGCAGTTAAAATGACTCCTGTAAGAGCAAGGCTTCTATTTAAGCCCCTCACATCAAGGGAAGAATGTGGTTGAAATTTTTGTTGTTTTGGTTCTGAGCAGTAGGGGATGACTAATAAAACCAGGGAGAAATTTTGAGGCCTTTTCTCTTACTAGCAAAGTAAAGAAGAGAATTAAAGTGATTGATTGAACCATTCAGATTTTTAAAATATCAACCAACAAAGCAATTTTGCCTAGCAAAATTTTGAATAGACTTATCCACTCCTTCAAAAGAGTGTTTGTGGTCAGCATGGTGTCAAGGGCTTGGCGAAAATTATAAAGCACCAGAGAGGTGTTGATATTGCGTTTTTTTTTTAAGTGAGTGCCAATTCTAAGCCTTCAGGATAAGAAGAAATATGATGAGTCCAGGGCCTTCTCAGAATTTCTTGCACTTCAAAGAGCATGTACTTGGCAAAGATTCTTCCACTTTCCTGAGTTTGGTCAACGTGGCTGAGGAAAGGCAAAACTCTTAAAATTCTCACAGATGGAACTTTTCCACTGGCCCTATTTTGGTATAAATATTCATCAAGGGCTAGAAATGTAAAGTTGATAGCGGTCTGAGCTATGAGTGGTTTGCACTAAGTTTCTGCCAGTTTTCAGTCGTCCCCCTGGCTCTTATCTCTCAGGGGGGCCAGCCCTCCTGAGATGTGGCTGCTGTTGTTCAGTGACCTGGGCCAACTGCCTTCCCAGACCACAGAAATCATTGAAGTCTGTGCTCAAGAGACTCCCAGCCAAAAAGAGAGGGCCTCCAGGTTCAGAGGAAGGTTCAAGTCAGTTGTTTGAAAAAGGGAAATGAATCAAGAATTGGCTTGTCCACCATCCTAAAGCCAATCTTTCTGTAGACAAGTCTGAAGAAAGGGAATAAAAGTTGGGACCATACATCAAAACTTCAGGGTCTGGTTTGGCTTGCTGCCTTCCCCCATTCCTCTCACTTTCATTTCCTTTCCATCTTAAGTTCACTCCTCAGTGCAACCAAAGAGTCTCCCCCCAGCACACTCTACCTTGCCAGTCCTGATCTTGGTCCAGAGTCAGAAGGCAACATGTGCAGGGCCCCACTGAGGGGTCCTGGAAGAGGTTAATGGTCTCCACTATTCTATTCCATGGCTGTTGGTATCCTCCGCTTTCATACTCTCTTTCCCTCTTTCTATCCCCTCAGAATTCCTTGTCCCTGTCAGGAAGGAGAACATAGCTGTTCTTAACTCTTTTGATGCCTTTCCTTCTCTCTCCAACTTCCTGATTCCATTCCATTCCCTTTACTATCCACTAGCATTCTTGAACCCTTACGGTGTGCCAGGAGTCTGTATTATTTCATTTGTATTATGTTCAGAAACAGGCACACAATGGGAATGCACACAAAGGGGAATAAGGCATGGTCTCTGACCCTAAGGAGCTTGCACATGGAGAATTTCAGTGTAAACAGGATGTGATGATACAGGAGTTAAGCAGGAAAGATAGCAATTGCGGATGTTCCAGGGCCATTTGGAAAATTAAACATGCATTTAGTAGGAGAATAAATCCATGGAGTAGGGCACAGAGGAATGGATGAATTTTTGGCCCATAGAGAAGAAAGCCCTCTTAGCCAGCATAAATGGAAGAAAGAGTATGTTCAGGGAGTGACAGATCAGCTTGGGGGGAAGAATGTTGTACTGGAAGATGTGGCTTAGAAAAAAAACTCATCACATAGAAATTTTAATGCCAGACTAAAGTCAATGGAAAGATTTTTAAGAGTCCTAGTGCAGCTCTTTGGGACAAAGTTATCCCTTAACAAGATATCTTCATGGGGCTGCAGTAAGAATTCAACCCTCCACTCCTTTGTCCTCACATCTTCTGTAGCTTGGGTATATGTCCCTTTCCAACTATTTATCAAATTTTGTCTTTGTTATTTTCTAATAGTACTTCAAAGCAAAATTAGCATAGACTAAAAATTCACTTATTTCAAGTGTTCTCTTGACTACTCTCTACTTATATCCCATGTGACCACCAACCAGATAAAAATACAGAGCACGTTCTTTCTCGTGCCCTTTTCTAGTCAATAAACACGTTTTCCTGTAAAGGTGTTCACTCTTCTGATTTCTCACTGTAGATTAGATTTTGCCTGTCTTTGAACATAATGTAAATGGAATAATATGGTGTATACACTTTTATGTCTGGTTTCTTCTTCTGTCCAATATGTTTAATATTATCCATGATATTGAATATGTTACTTTTTTTATTACTAAGTAATGCTTTGTTGTATAAATATAAAACAATTTGCTTATCCATTCTCCTGTAGCTAGAGATTTGAATTGTTTCCAGTTTGGGGCTATTATGAATACAACTTCTCCAAATATTATTGTCCAAGTTTTTTTGTGTGTGTGTGTGAATATCTGTGCTACTTTCTCTTTGATATATACTTAAAGGTGAAATTATTGTATCATAGGGTAGGTATGTATTTAACTTATTCGAAGCTACCAGTTTTTCACAGTGGTTATATCATTGTACATTCTCCCTTTGCAATGCATGTGAGTTTCAGTTGCTCCACATTCTTTCCAACACTTGGTATTGTCAATATTTAATTTTGTCATTATTCTAAATGCATAATGTTATCTCATTGTGTTTTCAATTTGTACTTATCTGATGAATAATGGAAGTGAGCACCTTTTTCTACACTTTTTCCCATTCAGACATCTTCTTTTATGACATGCCTACGCAAGTCTTCACCTATTTTTAAAAAAACTAGATCTAAAGATTGATTTGTAGGAGTTATTTCTATATTCTGAATACAACCCAGGTAAATATATATGAACATTATATTTCTGTGGGTTGACTTTCACTTTCTCACTGGTATCATTTAATGAAAGCAAGTTCATTTTGACGGCCAACTTTCACATTTGTTTATTGAGCACTGCTTCCAACTGGAAAAGTCACAAGGAAGAAAAATTTGGTCACTTGCTTACTGTTCTAGTATTCCATATAGTAATAAGTGATGACAACTTTACAAACGGTTTTTAAAAAATCTTGAATATCCTATATTTATCAAGGATTTCTTCTTTTCCTCCTTAGCCATCTGTCTATTTGTCAATCTATCTATCTATCAATCAATATAATAACATCCACATATATATCTATATATACATACTCTTCTCCTTTTCCGTTTTCTTTAAAATTCAGGTGCTTTGCATGTGCAACAGTGCAGATTTTTCTTAAGTGTTTATGACATGGATTTGGTGTTCTTCTCTTGGTGTTTTAAAGCTGCCTAGTCCCTCTCTCTTGCCATGCTTTTCTACTTTAAAGTCCTCTTCCAAGAAACAAAATAGTTGTTTTATTACTTGTGCCAGGTGGAGGAGCTGGCACAAGTCATAAAACCAATCCCCAATCACTGGGGGAGGCCCGTTGGCCATTTCACTCAGCTGAGAACCAACACCAGGTCTCCCTGAAGGTAGAAAGAAACCCAAGGAATAGATGTTGTGACCTTCATCCTGACCAAAATGTAGGAATTAGTAGGTGAACTGGTACTAGAATTTTAGGAAAGAAGTGGCCATTGTATCCTTGAACCTACCAAGAAAAAACCAATGGTGAGAATTTACACACACAAAGAGGTTTTAGCTCAAAATAAAAAAGAGGTTTATAATAATTAGAGGAGTTAAAAAAAGTAGACATGTTCGGGAGGTGTGAGTGTTCCTCAGTAGTATTCTGACAGCATCTGGCTACATAGTTCATCTCACGTTTAAGGTTTTGGATGGAGTGGTTAGACAAAACAGAGTTTTAAAAAGTCTTTCGGAACTTGAAATGCTATGATAGCCTAAATTCTAGCTCTTAAACTAACTAGCTCTGTGACCTTGAATAAGTCATATAGCCTTGCAGGATCTGCTTCCTTGACTGTTAAAAAGGAAGTTGACCTAGAGAATCTCTAAAGACCTATCTGCTTCTAAAATTTTTATTTTGATTGCTGATGCATACAGTACAAATATTATTCAAGTATGTATATGATGATTTTTTTTTATGCGATGGTCCCATCCCTGCGCCCATCAAGGAAACATGCAGAGGTGGGTGATGACAGCCATTTTAATTAGCTGTGGATGTTATCACAGGGTTGTGTTCTCCCCATGGGCTGTTTGGGCCTGTTGGCTGTGTAGGAGGATAGACTTGAGGAAACAAAGTGTTTCCATGAAATCGTTCCCTTTCTTCAGGACCTTGCAAACATGGAGATGATCATCATAATTTTATTTTCCAGATAACTGGCAGGGAATCTGGGATTTTTTTTTCTCTGTTTCATGCTCCATATGCAACTGACAAAAATTAAGGATAATCATCCTAGTGGCATTTTGCTATCCAAACCATGTGTGTTTCATTTTGATGCATTACCTGTTCTAAAATATGGCAAGAAGGACCCAGATTTTAAGTCAGAAATCTGAAATAAGAGTTGTATGAGAGGAATTGCTTTGATGCAAGATTCTGGATCTTGTTAACTAAATTCCCATATTTCAAAATGCTGATTTGCAGTCACACAGTTTATTGAGGAATCTACTTAGGATTTCCTCTAATTATCATTTAAGTGACTTCAGTTTCAAGGGGAAACTCAGGGCACACACATACATCCCATGGTGCTTTGAATGGCTTTCTGATGTTCTACTCACATGGGGTGTGTGAAATCGTGCAGAGGTTTTGTGTGTGTGTGTGTGTGTGTGTGTGTGTGTGTGTGTGTGTGTAATGTGAATATTCCTTTCTTTCTGTATATTCTTAGTCCTCTTTTTTTTGTTGTTGTCACAACATGAGTTTATATTTTCCTTCAAAAATTCAAACTGGTAAATTTGCTGGAACTCCATCGCTTGGGCTTGGGAGAGTCTCAAGTCACTTACATAAGAAGTTTTCTACATGCCAGCCTGGTAGGCCCTGCTATCCTGCCACCCCAAAGTATTTTGGTTGAGAGGAAGAGGAACAAGTTCTCCGATAAGAAAATAAAAGATGTGCACCTGGGGATGAGTGGTTATATTGGAATGTATTTCACCACAGTCCAATATGGATGATATTCCCCAAGTTAGAAATCAAATAGGATGGAGAATATGGGTGTCATATTTGGAAGGCACAACACTAGATGTGACCTGATCCTAACAGCTCATTCATCTTTGTCTTTCAACACTCAGCTCAAATGTCCCTTCCTTGGGAAGCCTTCCCTGACCTCCCCAGGTAAGATTAAGTACTTCCTTTTCTGATCCTCAGTCCCACATCTGTACCTCTGGGCAAAGTCTTTAGGTATTGCTGTGATTCTTCGATGATTAGAGTAGGCTGTTCTTTTTCTAAATCTATCAGGTTTGGGAATTCCTTTCCTTTTATTTCTTTCCCAGCTCAGTCCCTGGCACATAACAATTGTGTAATATATGTGTGAACAAGTTAACTTCTTATAGTTGGACAAATCAGATGTGGGTTAAAAAGTTTCACCAAAATAATGATTTTGATATTATTATGTTGTGATAACAATATTTTGAGAACTTGTTCTGCTTTTTCTCAACCATAACTGTTTACCATTTCACTCTCATTAGTTATTTTAAAGGTAATGATACCTATGTCTAATATACACATTCATTATATGTCAAGTCCTGTACTAAGAACTTAGACTCTTCTTAAGAGTACAATCACTCTTAGATCCATTCTATTGATGAAGAAGCTGAGGCTAAGAACTAATATGACTTATTTAAGATAAGAAGAACTAAGTGGCAAAACTGGGATTTGAACCCAGTTTGTTTAGTCTGAGGGCCTCAGATCTCAATCCACGATAGCTATGTGTGTGTGCACACATGTTTAATATTTGCACATGTGTATATGATACTGGAAAAGCTTTGTCTTGATATTTCTTAATATTTTTGAGTTCTGTTGGCTATCTGACATGAGAATATTTATTCTTAGAACAATGTTTTAAATGGATAAAGTAAAAGTACAAAAAACAATATTACTGAAATAGTATCAATATATAAAAACAGATCTGTGACTTAGTAACATATGTACCTTTATTAGTCTAATTAAGAAGATCTAGCAGTGGGTCTAATCACTGTAATTTCAGAGTAGGGATGAATATAAATGGCATGTTGGGGATCTGTCCCAACTGTAATAGGATATAAGATGCCTGGTTTAAAAAGCACAGGGGCTGCTAAACTTCCAGGGCTTTTGCCTTTATTCATAATAGAAGGAAATGCTAAATTTCAGTTAGAAGTTAGAGATAGAAAGATCTGGTACTTTTCCTCATTTAAGTTCCCTGACACCTCAATTCTATAGATACCCGGTTAAAAAACCTTTACTCTATCCACTAACAAGATTTTTTAAATCTTCCTTTTATACTTTCTTTAAAATAAGAAGCCTCCATTTATTGACTTCTTCTCCCATTAGAACCAGATCTTAGCAAGGAGACAGGCTGGCCACAGAGCCAGGGCTGGGTTGGGGAGCACAGGCATGTCTTGGTAGGTAGGTTGGCTCTTCTCCAGGATGAGGGTAAAGCTGGGATCCACTTTCTCTCCACCTTTCAGCCAACAGATTACCCAGGTCAGTCACCTTGGTGGTCATCCTCATGAATCAGAACCTAGAAACGCCACTGAGTCATACAGCCCAAATAGATGCTCTCTTTTTAAGGACAGGTTTCTTATGGAGTTATTAGTCAGTCAAGAGCCCTTTCCCTGTGCTCCTGCCCTTTGGTGTCCCTGACATCAACACTATGAAAAAAATGTAGCCGAGGGTGTTCAGCTGTCTCTGAGGACATATGCTGAGCAGAGACAACTGGTCTACCACCCACATCTCTGCAAGAAGGCAGAAGGGGCTGCTGGGTACTGGTGGGACCTGAGAGCTTCCAGAAGTCCCTCTTGCCACAGATTCTTCATTCAGTGCCCCAGGTGGTTTCTTCCTAAATGGGAAGAAACTAGGAGAATAACTATCACACTCATTCCAGTTACATTGTCAATGATGACTAGGGTCAGAATATGGCTCCAAAGGTGTGCAGTCCTGGAAAAATCTGTGGGTAGTGGGAAAGGAGGAAAAGGTATGTGTGTTGAGGAGGAGGGAGGTCCAGGAACACATGGAATCCTAGGACACTGGCATTATTTGACCTTTCTCCTGCCTTATAAAAAATGAATTCCTCCAGACTTAAGTCTGCATGGCAGGAACCAAAGCTTTCTTATTCATTGTCTTGTATTCTGCACAGTGGCTGACACATAACAGGTATTAAATAAATATTTTCTGTATGGAGAAATGGGTGACTATTACCCTGCCTTACAAGCAAGACACCCAAGGTATGCACCTGAAACACAGCAGGGGTCAACGACTGGTACTGGGCAAGGGGAGGGCTGCTTCAGAAGAGCTAGCAATTGGACACGCAAGACAAATTGTTGCTGATCTCATGATTTTGCATATGATGTGGCCTAAGTTTATAGCTAGGTCCAAATTTAGCTATAAAGGGAAGATTCTTTGATATTTTAGAAGCCACAGGTGATGTAGATAAACTGAACTTGGTCTTCCATGTTCCAGCACTTCACAGCCAAGGAGATTTCAGCACTGTGCATCAGGAAGAAATATTTACTGAGCACATATTATATATCCAAGCACTTTATGTGCTTAATTTCATTAAACTATTCCTTAAATGAAGATCTACTTTAGCTTTATTTCTCAAATGAGAAACCAAAAGTCCAGAAGAATAAGAAACCTGGCAAAGATTGCAGACTTGGCAAGCAGCAGAACCGCAAGTCACATCTAAATCTTTATGCTTTCAAACGTTGTGTGTTTAACCACTCCTTGAAATAGCTTCTGAACCTTGTGGCCAAAGCTAAGTCCATATACAAAATATTCACCTGACCTTCTAAAGTTTGATGTTGTGAGGTTGACACAAAATCAGGGTAGGGAAGTGACAAAATAGAGAAAACATTCTTTCCCCCTTCATTCATAAAAGGTGCTGTGAGTCAGTAGCTGGTCCTGGAACCACTCAGTTACATCACATGTCAATTTCGGATGTCATTCTTCCCTTCGGTCCATCAGCAACATGAGGAGGTTGAACAAACAGATCACTAGAGTCAGCTCAGTTCTTTTCAAGAATGATTCATTAGCATTTGTCTCCAAAGATACATTTTATAAAGAATTCAATGTTTTAAAACAGGAGGAGGAGAAAAAATTATCAATCTATAAACAAATCACATGGATTTGAAACAGCTGCCTTGGGTTGGACACCAGAACTTCTTTGTCCTTCGAAAGAGTGACTTGCCAAATGGAACTTTTAATTTCTTCCCTCTTAGAAATCTTATTTCCTTTTACAGTATGTCCTGGTGGGGGCCTGAGACATGTTTGGCTTGGTCCTGATTTACATATTATTGGATAGACCGTGAGTCAGGCTGACCAGGCATGCAGAGATGTACATTCTTGGGCCAAGCTTATTCCCAGGCTAGAATTCCCTGAGAGTTCTAGACTAGGATTTTATGGTTTTAAAAAAGTACTGTGATAATATATATAATTCCTTAAAAGGTGTCTCTGCTATCCTTTTGCTTAGAGAAGTCCACTGACCTAGAACACCAGGAGAAATCCAGAAAGCTTTTATTCTACACCCGGGAAATAGTTTTGATTTGGGGAAGGTGATGGTATACACTGGTAGTGACTAAGATATCAGAGTGGTGCAGATGCTTGGTAACATGGAACACTGGACAATTCCTGAGTCAGACTATTAAATAATTCAATGGGGCAGAAAAACTTGATTTGTGCATGAAGCACTTCGTAATAAACATAGTCCCTCTCCACCAGATATTTGCTTCTGATGAATGCTGTTTCTTGTATGGTGAAAAGAGTTTAAGTTTTGGAATCAGGCCTGAGTTTAAGTTGTTAACCTGTCATTGTGTGACTTTAGGCAAATCATTTAAAACTCTTAGTATTAACTTACTCGTGTAAAAAGGACACCAATATTTTTGCATGGTAGTTCTTAAGGCTAAATGAAATAACACACAAGAAAATATCAAGCAGCTCTGTGTCCTCGAGACAGGTCTTTCCTTCCTCTCTTTTGTTTAGCCCCAAACTTCTCTGTCCCTAACAGAGAACAAATAAGTCTGCTGGGAGGCAAGAGTCCAAATATATGATAAAAGTAAGAACAAACACATCCTTTCCGAGAAAAAAAAAAGTAAAAGGGTTTACTTCTCACATAAAAGAGCAGATAAGAGCCAAGGAACTGATTTGGGAGTTTTACAAAGCTTTGTCATTTGTCATAACGCTTTGCATTATCATTTGCTTTTATAAAAACAGTTTCTGTATCAAATATTTAGGCTTAGATTACAAGTATACATTTCAGTCACTAAAAAATCTTGGTCTTGAAATCCAACTTCATGTTTAACTCTTTCTATAAAAGCTTCACAGAAAGTATTTTCTAGAACTTTTACAGACCCGTGCTGTTGATATGTGTGAAGCTCCAAGAATGGTTCTGGACGCCCCAGATGTTCCGTGTGAGGTTAAAGAAGTTTTGTGATCTTGAGGGACTCCTGAAGAAATGGCTGGTGACCCTGCACCTGGGAAGATTGTGGCAGCTGTCGGCCAAATCCTCTTCCTGTTATCACATGGTAGGGGTTGTGGGGCTATATCCAAACAAAGGTTCTTCAAGAGCAGCAGCTGTCTCTTCGTTTGGATGTTCTGAAAAGCTGCTCCACAATCTGTTTTCACTGGAATCAAGTTTTAGGTCTATTTTGCCACACTCATTTGTTATTTGGGAGATGAACTCACATAAAGGAAAGGCCAGTGGGCTGGAGGCAGAAGGAAGCTTGTGTCTCATCCGAGTTCTGCCTCTTCCTAGGAAAGGTGACTGCCCAATGTCACCAAGTGAGTAAATGTCTGCAGTTATTGCAATGACTCAGCCCCCTTGCCAGAAATCTGTTCTTAAAATAAAGATTTAAATGGTGTTGGACGAATGGTAGGGAGATAAGAACTCTCAAGTTCTGTTACTTATCATGGCAAATCTCTATTTTCTTACAAACAAACTATCTTGAATGTGTAAGTTGGAAAGAAAGGATGATTCTCCTTCCCAAAATCAAATCAAATACCTCCTCTGGAGCCCCATCGGCTCCAGTGGGTTGCAGGAAGAACCATCTCTTCACTTCTCCACTCTTTACCTTTTCATCACCAGCAGTGGCCTGAGTGGGGGAAAGACACACAAAAGCCCAGACAGCAACCCTCTCTCCTGGTCCTCAGCCTTTGCTAATTCAACCCATACTTCCTTGTCACCTTTAGTCAGTTAATGCAGAGAAAATATCAATCTAAGGATATTTCAGAGGGGAATCTCAAAGTCATTTTTTCACCTTCCTACTTGTAGGAGTGTTGGTGAGCTCTGGGCTAGTCCCCTAGTCTTGGGGATGAGATGGCTTAGAGATGATCTGATTAAGCCTTTCCCGGCCTCCCACCACCACAGGTGGCAAATGCATTGGTGAAGGTCAACTGTCAGCCCCTAACCCCACATATTCAGACACACCTGCAAACTAGGACAAGAATCTGCAATTTACAAAGTAATAACTTCAGCATCTGTTTTTGAGAGATCTTTTAGGAGACCTGGATAATTTATTTCTGTTTTTAAAAAATAAGGCTCTGTTTTAGGCCAAGTTGCTTATACACCTATGGGCATGTCTCCAATGTCTCGGCTATTAGGGTCTTTAAGTGACAGCTTAATATGTTTTTAAGATTGAAGGAGCCAACGACAATTCTCGAGGAGCCGTGTTTACGTTGGACCGGCTTGCCTGGGTGATGTGCCAGCAGTTTTGCACACTGCAGGAACTGGAGGTGAAAGCAAGAAGGGCTGAGTACAGAGGGAAGGACTAGCCTGGAGGTCAGGAAAGCCAAGAGGGCCGTGATGTGGAGCAGTGTGGAGCGAGATGCCCAGTTGAATCTGACAATGCACTTATTGCTCCTTGGGCATCAAGTCGAGGGGTGACAAATATAAGCCTCTGCGAGTTGATCAGCACCTACAGAGCCAACAGTGAACATGCTCTTAGATCTCTTTGTTCTAGCCCTTTCTAAATTCCTGCAAATGGCTCCTTGGAAGTCAAAGTGTCTGTGTTCTTGCAGAACCTAATAGGCTTCAGGATACCTTCTTGGCAAAATCTGATAAGGAGTATGATTCCTCTGGGTCTCGGTTTCCTTATCCAAAAAGTAGAAAGAGCTCCAAGTCCCCTTCCAAGTCTAAAATTCTTTAACTCCTGAGTGAGATGCTCAATGACTGGCAATTCATATTTAAAAGGAAAGGCTCTGCTTTGTGTAAGCAGGCGTTACATCTTTTGGGTGAGAATGAAGGCAGAGGTCATTGATCATTGTCCTAGCTTATCAAGGCTGAGCAACTGGCTTGGGTTCAGCTAAATGAAAGTTGGTAGCACTTCAGATGGGATAGTCATAAATAAAAGTATGCTCTTCATTCACCAAAAGACTCCTTTCAGCATTTATATACTCATTGAAATGTACCACCACCACCATAACATGGCTAACTTTAATTGAACTCTTATGTGTTGAGCCCTTTATATACATGATCTCTTTTAACTATTGCAGCCTCCTCAGGAAATAGATGCTGCTATTGTTTTCTCAATTTTCTTTCTTTTTTTTTTTTTTTTTAGTTGGAATCTCACTCTGTCGCCCAGACTGGAGTGCAGTGGCTGCTCCCGGCCACCACAGCCTTGACCTGCTAGGCTCCGGCGATCCTTCCACCTCAGCTTTCCCAGTAGCCGGAATTACAGGCATGTGCTACCACGCCCGGCTGATTTTTTGACTTATTGTAGAGATGAGGTCTCGCTGCCCAGGCGGGTCTCGAACCCGCGGGCTCAGGCAATCCACTCACCTCAGCCTCCCAAAGGTGTGGGATTACAGGCTGAGCCACCGAGCCCGGCGTTTTCTCAATTTTCAAATGAGGAGAGGACACAGACTCAGCTTTCCCAAGAGCACACAGCACACAGCTCAGTGGAGCAGAGGTCTGAACCTAGATCAGAGGCCAAAGCCTATACTAGTAATACTAGTAACCAACATTTTTTTTTTTTTTTTTTTTTTTTTGAGCCAGAGTTTCACTCTGTCATCCAGGCTGGAGTGCAATGGCATGCTCACAGCTCCAGCAACCTTAACCTGCTGGGCTCAGGCAATTCCTTCTATCTCAACCTTCTAAATATTTGGAACTGTAGGCGCACACCACCACATCTAGCTAATTTTTAAATTTATTGTAGAGATGAGATCTTGCCATGTTGCTTAAGCTAGTCTTGAACCCCTGGGCTCAGGCAATCCTCTTGCCTCCACCTCCAAAGTGCTGGGATTACAGGCATGAACCACCACACCCGGCCAATAATCAGCATTCTTAATAAACATGAAGAACAAATTCATATTAGTGATTGGTTTCACCAAGAATGGCATTTGACTTTCAAGACTGCTACCAAGAAATGTTGCCAGTTTCACCATTCTTGGGGAAATCTCTGTACTAGAAAATCCTTTCCCAGTAGAAAAGCCAATAACGGCTCATGGGTAGCCAATGAAAGCATTTGACTTATCAAGGGTGAGAGAAGTTGAGGAACTCCTAAGCTCTGCCATGATGTGTGGGTACAATCTATAGTGAGTCCCTCAGCCTGTCTGGGACTGGTTAGATGACCTGTGAGGCTAGCCCAGTGACTGGATTTTATGTTCTGTGTTGAAGATCTTTTTATGACTTTTCAGTTGCTGGGGATTCCCTCCCTCACCTTGGGGACAGGGCAGTAGAGACAGTGTGTATGCCATTTAAAGTCATTTCTCATTTTGTAAGTAGGTTCCTTGCAACTCTAAGAGTCTCTGAAATTGTTTCAAAATGTCTGAGTGTGATTATGCATCCTGAAGCCAAGTGTTATAAAACCCCCCACTGCTGCAGATTTAAAAAGTAAATATGCAATAAAAGCTCTTCAGCATGCTGCTGATATGTCAGTGCTTAATCACTTCTGCAATGTTCAGTTCAGCAAGGCGAGCTTCTCTTCCACTCCTTCTTTCCTCTACGCTTTTTGAGTTGAAGGCACTGGTTAATCTACAAGGTGGTGATCTTCCTCCAGAGTGTCACAGTCTCATGAGGTGAAAAATATCTGCCCTTTCATCTCTACCCACCACATTCTTTCTTTAAGCCTGTAATTGGATCTAAATGGAAAATAAACCCTTTGCAGGTCAAGGAAGTTGGCACCAGAGGGTGACAAGAAGGAGAACATGTTCTACCTCTGATCTGTATAATCATACTCTCTTATGCAAAGGAAAATAAAAACAAGGATTTCTCCAAGCAGTGTTCCAAGCAGTGGTGAGGAGGGGGGTTTCCATGTACCTCATCTCACTTTGCATATTAACCACCAACCAATTTGTATTCAAAATGCCCCAAAATCATTTTACTTTCAAGAGGACACTGGAACTCTGGCACCTTAGCCCATAACTTTTCTACTTGGATTGAATTTGGGGAGACAGTTCAGATACACAAATATCACAGTGCTACAATAAGCTAAAAAACAATAATGCATATGATGTGTCCTGTACAAACAGTATGGTCTTAGCTGGACAGATATTCTCAGTGGTTCACTCAGTGTTTTGAATCCTGCTATGTGTGATATGGTGTGCTATGTTAAGACAGAGATGATCAAGAAAGGTTTGCCCTCAAGGAGTTCAGAAATATGTGTAGAGAAGTAAGAGCACTGCATGTATAACTTTCTACTAGGTAGAAATTAATAGGTATCTTCCAAAGGTCCAAAGTATTATGGGAATGCCACAGACAGAGGGATGACTTGTTTCTGCAAATAGTCTGGCAGATGCAATGAGGCATGGTGCATTCCAGAGAGATGCCCAGATTAAATCTGACGTGGTGTACACATTCAGAAAGATCCACTGGACTTTGTGTGGGGTCTGGGTAGATTCATCTATAGAAGAGTACAACTATAAACTAGATGGTGAATGCTGTGACCCTAAGGAGCTGGCTTGCATTTTTATTTTGATTCTAACATAGTCTTTTTTCTTCCCTCTCATTCTACCCCACAGATAATGGCAGATATTTAAGGAGGACTTTGCGCTGAAATCACAGTTTAATAATTACTGCTTTGGGAGATTAACCCACAGTGTCACCATCCCTGCTGTTGTGGCTAGTAGGGGAGGTAGGGCTTATTCCCACATTGCAGACAAGAAAGCTGAGGCTCAGAAAAGTGACTTGGTCAATATGGTGCAGTTAAAAAGTGGCAGGTCCCGAGTTTGAATGCCCAAGGCTTTCCTTACACTCTGCCGCCAGCTGGAACCAACTCTCTGTGACCCTGCTTCTCAGCTTCCCCATTTGGAGAGCTTAGGCTGTCTCTCTGAGCTTCCTTTCTAGTCACATGTCATCTAGATCTCCAGTCTGTGCCCTCTCCCATTTGCATTCAGGTAAGGGATGCACAGGACATTGGAGCTATAAGCACAACCACAGGCCTCTGTGCAGTAGTTTACCCGTGACCTTCTGGGCTCCAGTCCAGCCTTTCTTGAAAGAGAAATGTGCAGACCCTGGGGACAGAAATTAGTTCTTTTGTGCTGGAACTGCTGCCACTGCCAACATCATCAACTAAAAAATTGGTTGTTGTTGTTGTTGTTGTGTGTGTGTTGGGGAAAAACACAAAATATTAGGATGATAGCAAAAGGCGAGACTCCTTGTGAGTAAATATTACATGCCCCCCGCCCTCATTTCAGTCACTTGAGAAGGCAAGGAGCGAGGAAGCTAGAGTTTTTCCCTTTACAGACAATAGGATCACACACAAAGTTTTACCTTAATTAAATTTTAACTAGCTTCACCAAGGAATTAAGACACTTTGCAAATAAATACTCTACACAAATGGCTCAGAGGGTGGATTGGGGGATGTGTGCCTGTTAGCTCAAACATATATTCCCAACTATTTTGTTTTCTATGCAGTCTTGGAACTTAGTAACTGTCTCCTCCTCATTACCTCCAGACAAGTCTCCGCCAACAGATGGACAGGGAAAACAAGCAAAAGAAAGGTTCTGGGTAAATACAGGCAGAACTCCGCTCACCTTTTGAACTCCTGGGTTGAGGTCCCTAGCCACCTTTGCCATCTTCTTCTGGGGCGGAGAGACAGCGCCTGGCTTCTCAGGCAGAGGCGCGAGGGCGCGCGGCGGGGACCGCAGCGGCTGAATGGCCAAGTTCGCGGGCGGGGGGAGCTCTGTGCGCAGCCGGGCGCAGCCTGGCTGCTTTAATTGGAGAGCGAGACTCCCTCTAAAACCCCGCCAGCCAACCGGCGCGGGCGCTCGCGCGTGGCCAGCCAATCCCAGCGCGAGGCTGACCCCGCCCTCCGGGCGGCCTCTGCCGGGAGGCGCGAGCGGAGGGGAGCGCTGTCCTGACGTCAGCAGGCCGCGGCCCCTGCCTGCCCCGCGGCTCACTTCGGTACCCCGGGCGGCAGAAATGCGTCCCCACGCCCTTCTCCTTTAAAGGACAGCGGGCCGAGGGTGGGGCGGGCGGCGCGGCTCCGCGATCCATTCAGGTCAAAAGGGAGAGTGATCAAACAGGAAGGCAGCGGTATTTTTAGTGAGCCGGGTCCAAAAATAAACGCTGAGCTGTGTCCCCCTCTCTGCTGGTCTTGGGGGTGCGGGGAGGGAGCGGGGAGGCAGGTGGTTTGCAGGAGTGTTGACCGGGCTGGATAACTTTTCCCAAACATGGGTGAGTTCTCCAATCACCAAGAGGAGATGAGACTCTAGCGAGTTATGATTTTTTTTTTTTTAGGTTTATCGTTTGTAAAAATATTAAACAGCGTTTTCATAACTTTCTTTGACATAGTTCCTCCCTATTCCACAAGGAAGAGAGAGAGCACTATCCTGATTTTAAAGCTGTTTCTGTGGACATGTTGTCTCATTGTATCCTCATAATTACCTCAAGTATTATTATCATTATGACTCCAATTTGATAGATGAGGAAACAGTCAGAGAGGGTAAGTGGTCTAAAGTTGAACTCTTGAGCACAGTTTGAGAGAGAGAGAGAGAGAGAGAGAGAGAGAGAGAGAGAGAGAGAGAGAGAGAGAGAGAGAACTCACCTGGGAAGAAGGGGCACAGGATTAAAAACATTAAAGTAGGAAATTAGTAATTTTTAGATGAATTGGGTCATGCAGGCCTGAGTAAGCAAGATTCCATCTGGTTTTGCACATCCTTGAATGTAGTGTCCTTGCAACATGTAACATAACTACTCATAAGATAGAATTGGCCATGTTCTCCTCACTGTGCTGTGTTTGCCTATAAAGCCACATCTCTCTAAGGAACCAGTTCTGCACACTTAGATTCCTCTGGGAATATCCACTCTCCCACCCCTGACTGACAGAGGATTAAACACAAGCCCTTTTTATCCTAGAGGGAATACTGCTGTGTCTATCATGAGGTTTTTGTTCTGTAACCCAGGTTGACAGTGTCCCTTGCAGAAACTAGGGCTC
Source organism: Cephalopachus bancanus (assembly GCA_027257055.1). Lineage (NCBI taxonomy): Eukaryota > Metazoa > Chordata > Mammalia > Primates > Tarsiidae > Cephalopachus > Cephalopachus bancanus. The sequence continues at coordinate 3,097,728 of JAPVLO010000202.1, read as the reverse complement.
CAGTGGGCTAAAATAAATTTCGGTTGCACAGAGACTGAAGAGTAATCTTGAAGTGTACCTTTTGGGATGGATTTGGTGGGGATGGGAGGCTGCAGGTCACATTCTGGGGCTTTCTCTCTAACTGGAGGTTTTTTTCTTCCTTAAAGACTCCTCCAATTTAGTTTTTTTATTTTTTTTAAGTTGTGGGGTAAATTCAGGGTTAAGTATACAAAAGGTCATTGTGTAGGTAAAGTATGGGTCTCACTTTGGTTCCCACTTCACCTGGTTTGAGATCAGGAACACTTATTGATGAGATGTCCCCCTCACCCCCCCGGCAGTCTCCCACTACTGCCAATCCCTTTCTTACAGTATTATGATAACTGTTCAGGGTCAGTTTGTGAGTGACAATTTAGTTCTGATCAACATCTCCAGTGATCCTCAATCTTGACCGGGTTGTGAACTGTGACTAATTTTTGTTTCTTTTACCACATTCCTTGGAAGGGGCATTGCATTTGTGGCTCATCTTTTCCAAGATGAGGGATGACCTATTTCTTCTTTCATGGAGTTCTGCTATAATTGACCTTTGCCTTGCTTGCTTCCTGCTGTACTCCAATTCCTACCATGTGGTAGAGGCTCAGGACACATTTGGTGAATGAATAGAGGTTGGGTGCCGGCTTTTATTTATTTGTTTTTTGTTGATACATAATGATTGTGCATATTTATGGAGTACATGTCATATTTTGATATATGCAGTGTGGTGATCAAATCAGGGTATTTAGGATTTCCATCACCTCCAACAGTTATCATTTCTTTGTGTTAGGAACATTTCAAATCTTTTTAAGCTGTTTTGAAATATACAATATATTGTTAACTATAGTCACCCACTGTGGTCACACTAGGACTTATTCCTTCTACCTCACTATATGTTGTACACATTATCCAATCTCTCTTCTTCCCCTGGGTCCCACCCCCACCCCCCAGCCTCTGGTAACCATCTTCTACTCTCTGCCTCCATGCACTGAGCAGACAAGGGGAGAATAGGGAGAGACAGCACAATGGTACCCCTAGCCCGATTTGTCCAAACTTCCAGGTGGGCTACATGTTAAATCAGCAAGTAAATAAACAGTGGCCAACAGAAGTCTGGCTTGGGAGAGGAGGTTTCCACGTGAATAGTCCTTTCAGCAGTAAATCCTAGGAACAATAGTGCTAAACCAGGATGTCATGTCAGAAGCCTTTATATTTCAGAGATGTGGGAACAGAAGCCAGGAGTATAACAAAGGCGAGCTTTATCCCTTTTAAACTAGGCAAAAGCCAACCCAGTGAAGTCATTTCCCACTCCCTTCCCAGGCACCCTTCTTGCCCCATCTTGAAAAATCACTGTTCCAGGGAAGAATGCTCATTTTATTAACTTTAACACTGCTTAGCTCCAACCATGAGAGTCCCACGCCCCACCCCCCAGCTTATTTTCACCCTTGGCTCTAGGTACAATTAGGAGGCAGATATTGTGACTGTTTCTCAGAACGTGAGAATCAGAAACTGCTGCTTAGGGTGGATCATTGCCCTGTTTCTGGAAAATGACCTGCTATAGACAGAGAGGTGATCCCTGCTGTCTGTTGGAGCTTGTTCTCTCTCCAGTTGGGGATACTGACTCTTGCCCTTTAAATCCTATTTTCAACCCTTATTTTCCAGGGATCCTATGGTCAGAGACTTGTCTGCACACCTAAACAGACTATTACAACTTGGACTTGCAGGAAAATGGGGGACATGTGGTTATTGCACCTGAGCCTCACTCTAGCTCTAAGGTCCTCTTTGTTTCTCTTTGGAAGAAAATGGGTTATTAGATAGTTGGATGGAAGGAATAAGCTATAGTGTTTGATACCACAGTACAGTGACTATGGTTAGCAACTATATATTGTTTATTTTAAAATAGCTAAGCGTGTTCCTGGTTGGAGGAGTAGAGAAATCTGAATTCCCTAAGGTTTGTTGCTTTGTGGTACTGGGGCTTATTAGAAGCATTCGTTCATCTGTCAAGCGGTTTTGGAGCAACTGCCTTAAACCAAGCCCTGTGCTAGGTGCTGGGGACACCCAGGTAAATGAAACAATCCTTATTCTTGGAGAGCATGTTGATCTAATAACTAACACTGGGGATACCTGGTTGAAAAACCTCTTATCTTACTTGAACTTTAAGACAACCACTCTCAGAGAAAATGAAAATTCTGAACATTCTAGGACTTTATCCAAGGTCATTTAGCTAGTGAGTGACAGAATTGAAATTCAAATTCAGGGTTTTTTTTTTTTTTTGAGTTGGAGTCTCACTCTGTCACCCAGACTGGAGTGCAGTGGCTGCTCCCAGCCACCGCAACCTTGACCCGGGCTCCGGCGATCCTTCCGCCTCAGCCTTCCAAGTAGCTGGAACTACACATGCGCGCTACCACGCCAGGCTAATTTTTTATTTATTGTAGAGATGAGTTGCACAGGTGGGTCTCGAACCCGCAGGCTCGGCAATCCACTCACCTCAGCCTCCCAAAGAGCAGGATTACAGGCTGAGCCACCGAGCCCGGCTCAAATTCAGGGTTTCTAACTTGAGATTGTGTCATTTTAATTCCACCACACTGCATCCCATAATAGTTATAGGTAAGAGAATAGGCACTTGGAGTAAGATGATGCTTTTGTTGTCAACATTATCATAGGGTGTGTCCTAACTGAGATTTTTGTATCTGAGTCTTGTGTTCTTTTCACCATTCATGAATTACACAAACAAACAAACAGACAAACAAACAAACATTAGACTGGGAACTACTATGGCTTTGGCCCTGAACTGAGGTTACAACGATGAGTAAGACAGGAAAGGTCCCTGCCCACACAAAGCTTCTATTCTAGGGGGGTGGGAAGAGAAAGACATTACACAGGTGAACAATGAATAGATAAGGTAATTAAAAATGGCAGTGAGTGCCTGGGAGGATATAGGAGAGGGGACACTCCCCAAAAAATCAGAATTATTTTTTCGAGGGCCTATCCTTTGTAGTACAGGCTTTCCCTGCTAAGTAAGTGTTCTAGGAACCCATTAGCATCAGTGTACCAGCTAATGTTGTCATGAGAGGCAATGTTCAGTTTAGTGATTTTTTTTTTTGATGATTAAACACATTTGCCCATTTCATGAAGGGTGATTTATGAGCACACCTGCCCACACCATGCTAAGTGTTCAGCAATTTTTTTTATCAAAACCAGCATGACCCCCATGTCCCACCCCCTATTCAGCTGAGCAATTTTGTTTGTTTGTTTGTTTGTTTCCCTGGCTGAAAAATGTCCTCAAGGGGAAATGTTTTGCCGATGTGAAAAAGGTAAAACAAAAAATGGCAGAAGCACTAAATAGCATCAACATTGACGAGTTCACAAACTGAGCAGTGGAAAAAGCATCTTGATAGGTGTATTGTATCAAACAAAGAGTACTTTGAAGGTGACTAAAGTTTAAACTTGTAAGAATAAATACACAATTTTTAATAGATAAATTCTGGGTTTGGGGGGTCCCCATTGTACATGGAAACTGGTTGTGGTCTCAGGTTGTCTAGAAAGGCCTGACTGAACAGGCGACATGTGAGTTGAAGGAGGATAAGTCAGCTGTTAGTAGGATAAGCATGGAAAGAACATTCCAGGAAGATGGAGTCATGAGTGCAAAGACCCTGAGGTTGGCATGGGCTTGGTGAGTCTGAGGGACTTTGACACCAGGGAGCATGGCATGAGGTGACCTGGGCAAGGTAGGCAGGGACCACATCATGCTGGGCCTTATAAGCCACACTAAGGAGTTTAAATCCTATTCTGAAAGCAGTGGGAAATTGGACAGTTGTGCTTTTCAGCTGGAGCATAATGTGAGTCATGTACATAATTTTACAGTGTCTAATAGCCACATTAAAAAAAAGCAAAAAGAAGCAGGTAAAATATTTATTATAGATTTTATTAAGCTTAGTATAACCCAAGTGTTGTCATTTCCACCTGTGATTGATATAAACAATTGTTGAGATAACTTGCATTCTTTTTTCATCTTTGAAATCTGATGTGTGCTTTATCTACATCACCATTCTGATTGAGCCACACCACAAATGCTCGATAGCCACATGTAGCTAGGGACTACCAAATCGAACAGGGCAGTTACAGAGAGTTTTAAGCAGGAGAATGACAGTGTCTGATTTGCTATGCAGTTCGCAGTGAGGACATCAAGATGTACTCATCTAGAAAGCCAGTTGGTGAGGAACAACCCCTCCACTCTTAGGTGGAGAAATTGAGGGTCTGGGAACCAGTGATTGATAGGTCTACTATGGACTACTATGTGTTTCAAACACTGCGTTAGGAGGGACTAGTGATATGCCCAGAGTCACAAAGCTGGAAAGGCAGAGAAAGACCTTGAAACCAGGTCTTTTAGTTTCATGGGAGATACTTTCATAAATGAGGTTTTTGTTGTTACAGTGTAGCAAGTATGGTTCAAGTTGTTTCAATGTGCAAATATGAGTGATGATTTCAATTTGGTTATGACTTTTCTTACACATTGTTTTCATTAAAAATATCTAATGCTTAGTGGTTGGTAGACATAAGTAATCCATGGACCACATAGTATATTTTAATTAACTGATATAAATATACATGAACCCCATAATATATTTTAATTGGTTTCAACTTGGACCATCATATGTCCCATAAACATGAATTGTGCAAAACTTAAATTTTTTGATTTCTTTCCTGTCATTTTTATGGTAACTTTAATTTTAGAATAACTATCTAATTTTCTCCAGACTTTTGGATGCCCTCCTAGATACAGAGAGTCTTTGCCTATAAGGCTAAAGCATCAGGATAAAAACAAAACCTGACTGTTGAACCCAAGCAGTGTCCTGCTTTACAATCTCTGACAAGGGCAATGGAAGACACAAGGAGAATATACCCATTTAAAAATAACGGTGGATCAGGGGTCCTGAGTCCTGCATTTTGATCCTGGCACTGCTAAAATATGGCTGGCCATCATCTTGCAACTCAAATTTATTATAATTTACTAGGAGTGAGTGATAAATTTGCCCTAAACATCAGATACACATCCCACCTGATGGTGCAATGGAGCCATTCCCCTCTTTGACAGGTTGACAAGGGAGTGAAAAGAGTTCATTATTTAGTCCTAGAAAATCTCTCTGTGTGTGTGTGTGTGTGTGTGTGTGTGTGTGTGTGTGTTTCAGTCTATCACAGGGACGAGCTAGGTGATTTGGGCAAGATACTTCAGTGTCTCTGAAAAATAGGGATAATGATCTTTATTTCCCCTGCCTTACAAAGCATAATATATCCACTTGTTCATCTATATCTGTAATAAGCAAAATTCTAAGATGATCTCTAAACACAGGCTCTTGTTTCACCTCATCACTCCCTCCCTGTGAGTATGGGTAGTACTTGTAACTTGCTCCTAGCCGACAGAATACAGAAAGATGATCACTGCCAGAATTATGTTGTGTCTCATGGCAAAGATGAAGGGATTTTGAAGATTGATTAAGGTTCCTAATCAGTTCATCAAAAGGGTGGTTTTCCTGAGGGATTTGACCTAGTCAGGTGAGCTCTTTAAAAGAAGTCTAGCAATGCACAAAACGGAAAAAAAAATTTGCAAATCATGCATCTGACAAAGGCCTGACATCCAGAATCTACAAAGAACTCAAGTGAATTGACAGTAAAACAAGCAAACACACAAATAACCCCCCCGCAAAAAAAGTGGGCAAAGGGCATCAACAGATACTTTTCAAAGGAATACATACAAGTAGCCAACAAACACATAAAAATTGCTCAGCATCACTAATTATTAGAGAAATGCATGTCAAAACTACAATGAGATACCACCTAACATCGGTAAGGTAGGATGCTATTACTAAAAAGTCAAAAAACAGAGAAAAAGAAATACTTGTACACTGTCGGTGGAAACTCAAGTTAGTTCAACCTTTGTGGAATGCAGCTTGGAGATTTCTCAAATAACTAGAGACAGAGCCACTACTATTTGACCCAGCAACCCCACTTCTAGGAATATACAGAGAGGAACACAAATCATTATACCAAAAGATACCTGCATTCGTATATTTATTGCAGCACTATTCACAATAGCAAAAACATGGAACCAGCCCAGATGCCCATCAAAGGTGGACTTGATAAATAAAATGTGGTACATGTACATGATAGAATACTACATAGCCATAGAAAAGAACAAAATCATGTCCTTTGCAGCAGTCATGTCCTTTGGATGCAGCTGGAGACCACCATTCTAAATGAACTATCGCAGAAAAAAAAAAACGAATACTACATGTTCTCACTCATAAGTGGCACTGATCACCGGACACACTAGCACAAAGGTGGGAACAAAAAATGCTGAGCATTGCTAAAAAAGAGAGGGAAGGCAGAGAGATAAAGGGGTACACAACCACCCACTGGGTACCATGTCTACTACTTGGGGGGGGAGGGCAGCAGGGTCATCAGAAGCCCAAACCTCACCTTCACATAATATGTTTATGTAACAAATCCACACACGTACCGCACAATTCTAAAATTAAAAAATAAAAATAAAAGAGATCTAGAAGTGAGAGACAGAAATAGTCTCTGCCTCTGTCCTGCTGACCTTAAAGAAGCAGCCCCCCTGAGTTCTATATCTGCAAGGAAATAAATTCTGCCAACAACCACATGAGACTGGAAGAGGACTTGCATCTCAGAGAGGACCTCATACCCAACTGACGCCTGGATTAGAGCCTTGTGTGCCCCTGAGCAGAGGACCGGCTATGTTAGGTCTGAACTCCCAAACTACAGAAACCGTGAGATAATAGTTGTATTGTTTTAAGCTGCTAAATTTGTGGTAATTTGTTACACAGCATAGAAGGTCAATACATTACCATCCCCCTCATTCTTGATTCTGTTTTAAAGATTTAATTCCCTTCTGCTTCTTGGGGTAAAAAAGATCAGTACCTCCTTTTAAATGAAAAACTTTTCCTGTCTTCAATTCTTACAGCTTTCTGGGGCAGTAAGTACCATGAGATGAGTGTTTCCTTTTTAAAGCAGCATTTGCTCTTATTCTAGCATTTAGGAGAGGATTCTAGTTATGGTCTTGGAGGCTTAACCATGTTACACATTTAATTTAACTAGTAACAGGTTGTAATCCAGACTATCTAGTCTCTTAGTGTGTGTGTGTGTGAGACAGAGATCAAATCTCTATGATCCCGTTTCCGGCAGCAGGATCGGAGTGGTCCCATTCTGGTTTTCTGGGTAGCTGGAAGGAAGTGAACACACATGGTATTTCCTATATGCCATTAGTGCTTTATGAGATCTATCCTTAAAATGACTGCAGGGGGGCAGGTGCTGTTCTTCCTGTGTGCAGATGTGAAATTGAAGCTCTGTTGGATTAAGTAAGTTGCTCAAGTTCTCAGAGCTGGTTGGGATCCAAATCCACCTTGGATCACTCAGGACACCCCCTGACTCCAGAGTGAGGACTTAGCATGGACAAGTGGAAGGAGACCGGGTTACTGCCTTTGGGAATTGTTCTGGATGTTCCCTGGATGCCCTCCAGTTCCACTCTCCCCTCCTTCTCCAGCTCTGTGCCAGAGAGGCTCACCCTTGGACTCTACCCATGAGCTTCTTTGCTGTCTTCCCACTGGGTTCAGCCAGCCAGAAGTTCAGTGGAAATCAGAGGTGGGCTTATTTATCTTCCCCCACTGCCTCCCTGCTGGGCTGGGCAGGGTTTTGGAGGTGGTTGCATCCCCTTACCTGCAACCACAACTTCCATTGGTCTGGTGACAGTACTTTCTCTTGGATCTTTCGAACCTGGGGTGGTCCCTGCTTCCAGTTATGGTTGGTCCTGGGGGGAGGGCTTCCCCATTCCTTATAGGTTCCTTGAATCCTGTTTTCTCCTATGAGTAATTCCTTCATTAAAACTCCTTTCAGCCACCCCTTGAGTGTTTCCAGTCAGAACTCTGACCCATGCAGAAGCAAAAGTGAGTTTAAGAGGTGATCTTAGCACACCCTTTGCCAGTTTGCCCGGACATAGACATCCCTGTTTGTTTCATGTATTTTCTCTTTGTCTATTAGTATGTGAATTAATTAGAAAGATTTGAGACTTGGCAATTAGCTAGAATAGAAAAACCAGAGGTGCTAGAAAGGCAAGACAGAAACGCAGGGGCCTTCCCAGATGGCCTACTGGCTGCTCTTGAGTCATGAGGAGACTGTCGAATTCTCCTTAAGCCACCAGCAGTAACTTTAGGCGCTGAAGCTCTTGTGCCTCAGTCTTTTCATCTTTAAAAATGGGAGTTGGCCAGGCCCAGTGGCTCAGCCTGTAATCCCAGGACTTTGAGAGGCTGATGCGAGTGGATTGCCTGAGCCTGCGGGTTCGAGAGTAGCCCAGTCAACTTGGCAAGACCTTGTCTCTACAATAAATCAAAAAATTAGCCAGGCACGGTGGCGCACGCCTATAGTTGCTTGGAAGGCTGTAGCTACCTGGAAGGCTGAGGTGGGAGGATCGCTGGAGCCCAGCAGGCCAACGCTGGGATGGCTGTGAGTGTGTCACTGCACTCCAGCCTGGGTGACACAGTGAGACTCCAACTAAAAAAAAAAAAAATTATGGGGCTTAATCAACTATGAAAAACATGTTATTAAAGAAAAGTCATTGTCATTATTAAAGGACCATGACAAACATGAATGATGCCAAGAGCATCTATCATCAGTATTTTCATAAAGGCATGAAAAATAGCGCCAGGGCATATCTCATCAGGTGATAAGGTGACAGACAGCAAAAGCTTCTTGTGAGATGCTTCCTTCTCTTTTACTTTGTACTTTTTCCTCAGCTGAGAACTAATTGAATCCTGAGGCATCAGACTTCTTATACTCAGGAATACCTACACATAAAAATGACTTATAAATAGGGAATGCAAGAAAGAAAGTCATTACAATAATTGTCAATTTAAAGTACCCCTTAAAAACAGGGCACATTGTGAAGAGTGAATGTGGGGTTGTATGCAAAAGTACAGCTTGAACCTTGATGGCCTTTCCACTTGGAAAGTGTTCCTGGGCCAGGGGGAAGGGTTCACATTAGTCTCATCTTGATTCTTTGGGGATTTAGGTTTGAGTGTGAGACACTAGAGGTCCTGGAACAATTTGCTGAGCTGGACCCCCTTGTTAAGCTTGAATCACTGTAATTTGCTGACTTACTTGAAGCTTAAAGCCAAGAAGTAGAAAGTCATTTTCATATTCTACCTGACCCAGGGTGAGGGAGGTGTTGGTAGATTCACCGAGGAGAAAGTGTGTTAAATAGGACTAAGCGGCAATGCTGCAGTTCTTAGTTCTTGGTCTCAGTATCATTTTGATCCGTGTGGGAAAGAGAGTAGTGGTAGCAGTGGGTTAGCTTGGAGATGACTGGGTTATGTATTTACAGTGACCTGTCAAAGAGGGAATTGTCCAGCTTCAAGGGATACACTCAGGATCACTGGTACCAAGTGCTATTTCTGAGCTATTACCAACATGACCTTGCTGGGCTCTATCCACGTGAACTTTCACTGAATCCTCTTAACACTTTTCTGAGGCAGGTGATCATATCCTCATTTTACAGAAGAGAAAACTGAGCACTGAGGACATTAAATAATTTCCCCAAGGTCACATAGTTGGTTGCAGAACCTGAAATTGAATCCACATATGTCAGACTCCAAAGTTAATAATGACAAAAACTGCACAACAATTAAACACCAATGACCATTTTTTGGTGTTCACTATGTGCCAACCTATGCTATGCCTGGATACAGAGCCTGGATCCCTGGCACAGACATAAAAGCCGCTCCCTCTCCACCCTCCTCACCACTTAATACCTGTGGGCTAATTGTAGGTGACCCTCCACAACCTAATTATGGAGACTATTTAGAATAGCAATCCATTTTAGAATAATATTTTACACACCCGATACTGAGCAAAATCAGGCCTGTTCAATCCATAAGGGAATCTCTCATTACTGCTTGGTGAAGGGAAGTGTTGCAGCACCTTTGTTTCCCAGGAGAATTTAAGAGACAGAGAGGAGATAAAAATCAGTATAGTTAAAGACCTCATTAGTGTCTTTTCCCATTATCACATTTTCCGTCCTGCTTACCAAGTTGGCATTCTAATTTTCCAAAGCCTTTGGAAAGTGTGCTACTTGATAACATCACCCCATGGGATATAGAAATCACTTAGTTCTCTGGAAAAGAAATAGTGAAGATGCTTCTGTATGCTACCTGTGTCTGAGGTCCTATTTATGAACCTGTGTCATTTGTGATTTGGGAATGATTTCTGTGACTTGGGCTCAATGCCAAAATCCAGCTCAGTTGTGAAGGAGGTGATGGCTGACTCGATTCATTTCCTCCCTATTTCTTGCCTTTCCCCAATGATTAAATTACCTGCCTGAGCATCCCCTCTGATGCATGGTCCTAGTCCTTTGTGTCACTCCATGCTGCAGCCTTAGAGATCGTTTTCTGCCCATCAACATTTACCTGTCCTGGGTCTCATCCTCCCAGTGCCCTGTCCGGCCTTATCCTCACTGAGTTTGGCAGCATACTTTTGAGAAAAGAATGAGGGTTTTCGAGTCAGATATAAGTGAGTTTGAACCCTGTTTCTACCACAGTTAGGTATGTGGCCCAGGCAAGTTAACTTCTCCCTTTGGTTGTCATGAATAGGTTCAGAATAACAGTTCCCCATCTTGCTTACTCCATCCCCAGGGAGATTAAACTGTCACATCGAACTGATTCTTTTATGTGCATGGCTGCGACAGGTAGTGGTTGGATGCAGGTAAGGGTAAACTTTTCCAGATTAGTGAGAATTTACCCAAGGCAAACAGAAGGTCTGGAAGTTGGACAGAACTTTAAAGGCATCCCACTGCCACCTCTCTGGCACCTTCATAGGATGTGCTATGCTATGCTTGGATGCTTTCCATGGCAAGAGCTCATTCTCTCACCAGACAGTTCTGAGTATTTGGGGGCAGCCCTCATTGTTAGAGGGTTTCTCTCTACCTTGGGCTGACATCCGCTTCCCTGGAGCTGTCACCCTTCTTGGTTTTCCAGCTTTTGAAATCTATTTGAAGGGCTCTGCCTTTCCCACATGATGACAGTTAATCTATTAGAAAACTGCAATTAAATGTTCAAGAAGTGCCCCCCCCACTAGGTTTCAGGCACTATTATATTCCACCTAAGTTATCTCCCACCATTCTATTCCATTTTGTCAACAGGGGTCATTCCCTCCTATCTCTGTGGGTTATGGTATAGCACGTAGAAGGGTAGGAACATCTACTTTGGAGTTAGACACATTTGGTTCAAATCCCTGTTTGGCTGTTTACTGTGAGCTCTCAATTCACCTGTCTGTAAAATGGAGATGTAATATTGTCAACCTCATAGTGCTGCCTTGCAGATTAAATGGCCATAAGTCTAGGAAACATGCAGTCTAATGACTGGCATGGAGAAGGTGTTTAATATTTTTTAGCTGTGTATTTTTTATTTGCTAATTACCATGTAGGTAGCCATCATATTTGGTTCTTTTAAAAAAATTTTTCCACTGACCATTAGGGTTTTACTCAGTTTGCACGGGGTGGGGGGAGTCATTTCTTCCCCCATCACACACATACACACACACACACACACACACACACACACACACAATGACATTAAATAAGTGTTCCACTTATTTTGTTCCAATCACTGATTTTTAGAAGGAGAATTGAATAGTCAACGTACTGTTCAATGATCATTTAAAGTCTGTCCATTCAAGGCAGGTTCCAGTTTAAAAACATAATTTGGGTTTTCTGTGGCTAGCCATGCACATCCTAAGAGCCTTCTGGGAATGCAGTGGAATGTCCAGACAGCTATGGGCAGAATTCCAAAGCTTCTGAAAGATGAGTGTGTTAGTGGCTGATGGGCAAGGTATGAAGACACCAAATCCCCTTGACAAAGTCCAGCAATGCTTTGCCGCTGATCAGCCTTTCTGGAAAGACCGGATGAGATTACCCAGAAGAAAAGGATGGGTGGGAGATTTCAGGAAAGATTCTTACTTATCAGAAATTAGGCTGTGAAAGAGCTGGGCCTTCCCGTCGATTTCCCTAGTTGTTCTCACAACTCAAGACACATGGTTTAGCAATGATGTCATCTGACATGGATAGACACACTGAGGCCAGAGGCTGTCAAACAGACCCTGGATCTTGACGAAGAGTGGGGGAGATGTGCAGTTTAAGGGCCATGTGAATATGAGTGAGTAATGCTTTGCGGTAGGGTATTGTCACCCATCATTGTTGGGGAGAAAAAAAAAGAACTGACTTTTCAAGATATTAAAAAATTGTTATTATCTCTTTTCCCCGAAGACCTTACTATTTCCAAAGTAAAATCTAATACTCAGTAGTCTCACTTCTTGTCATGCTAGCAAAATACTTTCATATAATCTATTTGAATGTAGATAATAAATTTCAGTCATTTAATTTGTTTGTTCATCCATTCATTCACTCACTGGGTCATTCAGTCAGTCATTCAGTCATTCGTTCTGTGGTTTAGTCTGCCATATCACTTGTCCATTGGTTATTCAGTCTTTCAGTCATTTAACAAATAATTCTTGCATATCTCTTTCTGTACTGAAAGCTCTGTTGGGCATGCAGCAGCAAAAACAGACACACACAGGATCCACTCTCCTGGGGAAGGCAGTTGTTAAACAAGCATTTATAACAAAAGGTAATGAATGGGGAGCCTTATGACAGGAAAAGAATGGGCCTTGAGGCTAAAGTCAGGTTTGGCTGGAGCTAACAGTTTTCTAATACCAAAGCATCAGATTCCAGTGGCTTAACTTGTAGGGCGTCTAAATAAATAACTGCAAACACTCCTCTATTAGAAAGACTAAGAACTCACAATTGTAGTGCTCTTGCCATGTGGGCAGGCACTGAGCCAAGCTCTTTACAAAGACAGTCACACTTAACCCTCCCTACAATTAGATGAATTAGGAACTTTAAGTATTCCCATTTCACAGATGAAGACACTGAATCTCAAAAAGTTTAAGCAACTTGTCTCTACTCATGCAGAGCCAAGTGGCAGAGCTAGGATTTGAACCCTGGTCTGCATGATTTCAGAACTCATGATAATAACCATGAATGCCTTTCTCCTCACATGCCCAGGAACTGGAAAACTTGTCACAAAAGATGCCAAGAACTCAGGGCAAGAAGAACCTCTGGACCTTCCGGTAATTCCTATAGAGCCAACAGCCCTGCAGTGAGGCTCTAAGTCCATGAGAACAAGAGCAGAAACTTGGGGTGACCAGTTCAGGGGGCATTTTGGAGTGCGCTATGCTTCTGCATCCCAGAAGGCTCTGTGGGAAGTTACTTGTAATAGTAGAAAGATGTAAGGCAATCCAACTCAGAATGAATCAATCTTATACTCACGTGTGCATTTTGAATGTAGCTGGAATAATAGACACCAAATTAGAAAGCCTAATGTCCACATGACATCTTTATTTGGTGGTAAAGCAATCCATTACACACACTCTCTTTCCCTTTCAATGATCAAAAAAATGAGTCAGTAATTTCTGCAAAAATAGGTCCTGTATTTCAAAAGAAAATAAATTGTTTTCTCAAAGAACATAGCCTTCTTTCTATTTTTTTCTCACTCCTTATGTTTCTTTCCTTGAATATGTACCTTCTGTCCAGAAGTTAGATCATTCTGAGCTAATTTGGAAATCTTCATGCTTAATTTAGAAGTGATTCATCCACAGCTTGAGTAGTACCTACGTTTGACCATGGATGGGGACAGTTGTTAATGGAAGTGTTGATTCAGGCTTGCCAGTAAATGGCCCACCTCCTATCAGCTAAGATGTCACTTAGTTGCTGTGATGACTCAGGTGGAGGCTGTGTAGCTATGAATACCATGGTGAGCTCCCTCAACAGATTCTCTTGGTGTCTGCCACATGGTTTGGGATGGCTCTGTGCTCTTGGGCACTGCTGACACAGTGCCATGTATTCTAACAAAGGCATGAGTGAATCATGTTGCCGTCAGTCTCCCTGTCAGTTTTATTTGGTCGTTCTGCAGCTCCTGTAGGCTTAGTACTTATAGCTTCTCCTTCCCCAAAGGGACTCTTTGACCCCATTATCATTACAGATGTCTCCTTCCTTTCCGGATTCAAGAACAGCCAGTTTCAGAATCCAACTAATCTGTCCACACCTCATATTGCTTGACAACAACTAGTACTACTCTACTGGTATACAATGACAACTAACACCACCACTACTTCTATTACTACTAGTAAGCAGTATTTTGGAACACCTCCAATGCTACAGGTAATGGGTTGAGTTTCTATATTGCTATATCTCAATTAATCTTCATACCAATTATACGTGGAAGGTACTATTTTGATCTCTATTTTGTTTAGGAAGAAACTGAGGCTCAAATAAGTAAAGTAACTCCTCTAAGGTCTCACCAGTAGTAAATTGGTGACACTATCTAAACCCAATGTATCTGGCATTATGACATCATAGCTTTCTGCTTTCGTGATCTTGTTCACCATCTCCTGTCATCTGTGCTGTTATTTACTACACAGTGAGTACCTGGCACATACCACTCTCCTGTGAACAAGGTTGCAAGAGCAGATGAGTCACTTTGAGCTTACGGTCCTTTTAACCTACTGGTGCTTTAACCATACTCTGCATCAAAGTAAATCCCATGAAAGAAAACAGAAGTCCCGGCATTATCATGGACTTGAAAGGATGAATTTTCCAAGCTCCTGGTCTCCTCTGTGGCAGATATTTTTCTTATAAATCTCTAGGCATGAGAGTCATTCTCTAAGTAGTTCTGCTTTTCTGCTTCAAGACATCTTTTCTCTTCTGTACTGTAATTTCATTTCTTCTGGTGAGGACCTTATTTCTTTCTAGGAATACTCTGAGGACAGCTGTATGTAAATACATTTTTGTAAATTTTTTCTAGATCGAGCAACACTAACCTCTACCTAGGAGGACCTGGTGATGTATTTGGAAATTGGAAACTATCCCATGGCTTCCAACCACAAGGAGCCTCCAGTGGGTGGCGACTACCAGTATCAACTTTAGCGCCAGGCGAGAGTGGCTCCAGTCCTGGGGACCCTCCTCTGGCCCTCCTCTGGCCACTCATCCCTTTTAGGCCAAGCATTAGGTGCCTTGAACTCAAGAATTTCCTTTTGAAGGGTCTTAGTCTTACTTACAGAACAGAGTGGGCCTCTTTTTTGGGTCTGTTCTCTTCTAAGATGGACCTCATAACAATTTACCCCTTGGTCCAAAGAATAACCAAAAGTTGGTTGTTTATGAGAAAGGGGTGGATGGAGTTTGGGCATCTGTGAGTATGTGAGCAGGACCCTTTGACATGTGGGACAGAGTTAGGAGTGGGGAGAGAAGGGGAGACAGACCAGGATTCAGAGTAGAGTCTGAGAGCTTATTCAAACCTGACCTTCCAAGTTGTTTTGAAAACATTTGTCATGGAAGGAGGACAGAACACATTTTATTTAACAGCGTGCTAGCATGATTTATAAGTTTTACATATTTAGACATACGCTGTGTGGGCCTTCTCTTGCACCTTTTTGCCCTGGGTCCACCAAGTGGCTACACCAGTTAGCTACCGTTAAGGCAACCAGCTGTCCTGGTTAATTTAAGACTAAGGGTTTTCCCCAGGATGCAGGATTTAAAATGTTGACAGGAAAAGTTCCAGGCAAACCAGAATAAGCTGAATTGGTCACTCTAGTTAACCCACCTTCTATAATACAGTGACTACTATTGATTTGTATAACTGTACATAAGTCTTTCTCTCTGGGGGCAAAAAGGACTTATATTTGCTTTGTCACCATAACGGCCTACTAACAATTCCATTTAATGAAAGTTCTGCTCTCTGAGTCAGGAGGTAAGTACAGTTCATTTAGCCATGGGCAGGCCTTCTGTCTCCAGGGCAGGACAAAGCCTATTTGCAGTGGCCTTTGGAAAATTGCCACCAAAGTCAACAATGAGCATTCATTGACCACTAGAAAAAGCAGCCTCATCAAAATTGTTGCTGGAAGTGAAAATAGACTGTCTTATTTCTCCAAAACCAAGGAGGTTGGGGATGGTTTCATGTGATATTATTTCTATCAATACCTAGTTGAGACTGCCACAATTGTCTAAAGTGACTTTCTTCCAGAGAGCCTACTGATGACTTAGAGCTGTGGATATATTGAGGTATCTGGAAAATGAAAAAAATCTGAGTAAAAACATCTTTAATCAGACACCCCTCTAGCCCAACTTGAAAAGTAGAAGTTAATCTGTCCCCATGTTGCTGCTTTTACTTTTACTACTGGATTGTTCAGTGAACTCTTAGAAACAAGACATCCATTCACTTGTTCAATAATTTTTCCAGCATATTAGGCCAAGAGTAACACCACTCCAAGCAAAAGAAACTGCAAGAACAAAGGCCCTGGGGCAGGAACATATCTGAAGGTCTAAAAGCAGACCAGAGGGCTAGACTGGGAGAGGATGAAAGGGAACCATACTGGGTCTGAGAAGTGGGTAGGGGCCAGATCAATAAGATCTTACAGGCCACAGTAAAGACTTTGTATATTAAGTGCAACAAAAAGACTGAACAATGTTCTCCCAAAGATATCCACATCCTAATCCCTGGGATGTGTATCTGATGTTATCTGATATTTTAAAAACTATCTTTTCAGATGTGATTACATTAAGGATCTTGAGATGGGGAGATTATCTGGGTGGGCCCTAAATGTAATCACATGTATTCCTATAAGAGGGAGGTGGAGGAAAAGCTGACACAGACAGAAAAGGACAATGCAATGTGACCATGGGCAGAGATTGGAGTGGTGTGGCCACAAGCCAAGGAATGCTGGCAACTTCTAAAAGCTGGAAGAGGCAAAGAACGGATTCTCCTCTAAAGCTTCCAGAAAGAGCACAGCCATTCTGACTCTCTGATTTCAGCCCAGCGATACTAATTTTGAACTTCCAGCCTCCAGAAACTGGAGACAATGTTTTTTCATTGTTTGAAGCCATCATGTTTGTGGTAATTTATTACATCAGCCAAATGAAACCAATGCAGGCAGTTCTTAGCTTCAGACTGGGGAGTGCTATGATCTGATTTATATCTTTCAATGAATACATCAAGTGTTTTGTGGAGTAAAGACCAGAGAAGCAGGAGAAGCAGAGATGCCATCTGGAGAGAAGTGGAGCATCCAAGAGTTTCTTTGGGGGGAGAATGACAATACCTGCTGATATATTGCTATCAGAACAAGCAGGCTCTGATAAGTCATCACCAGCTTGGTCTGAGTGGAAGTGTGTTTTATGTATGTATGTATGTATCTCTGAAAGGAAAACTTGGAATTTTTAAAAAGAAGTACTAGACTAAGCAAGCGGTAGAATTTTGGCCTCTGTACTCCAAACGTGAAGAGAGGCATTCAGCGGGTTGTGAGGGATGGAGTTTCCCTGGAACACATCCTGTTATGCTCCTTAGCTGATAACCTGCTCTATTTATCAGCTGTCACAAATTCTTTTTTAGAAGCCAGTAGATTGCAAATCAAGTAATGATACTGTCCATATCTTCTCGAAGGGAATTTTAGGCATGCTTCTGGGTATGGGAAGCATATCAAAGATGTAGCTTAAACGCCAGGATACTGATATCCTTAGGGCATTTTAAAGATTTGCTGCAGTGATTACCACACTTCAGTATGTGTCTGGCAAGCTTAGAAATTATGTGGATTTGAGAAACGTAGCTCCTGAGATTCTGATTCAGTAGGTTGGGACAGCTATTATTAAACTTTAAAGTAATCACCCGGGTGTACAGGTATCTTTTTCGTAGAATAAATTGAATTCCTCCAGGTATATTCCCAGAAGAGAGATTGCTGGGTTGTATGGAAGGTCAATTTTTAGATCTTTTAAGAATTGCCACACTGTTTTCCACAGAGGTTGTACTAATTTATACTCTCACCGGCAGTGTAGAAGCATTCCCTTTTCTCCATATCCTCATCAGCATCTATTGGTTTTTGAGTTATTAATGATGACCATCCTGACTACATGTTTATTGCAGCATTATTCACAATAGCAAAAACATGGAACCAACCATACTGCCCATTGAAAGTAGACTGGATTTTTAAAAATGTAGTACATATACAGATGGTGTATTACACAGCCATAAAAAAGGATCAAATTATGGACTTCGCAGCAACTTGGATGGATTTAAAGTCTATAATACTGTCTATCACAGAAACAAAGGACTGAGTACTACATGTTCTCACTCATAAGCAGACCCTGAACATTAATCATAACACTATAAGAAAAGGATTGGCAGTAGCAGGACACTGTCAGGACTGCCAGGGGGTGGCGGGGGCTGGGGGTGGGGCAGGAGTGGTGGGGAGACACATAACATCAATAAGGGTACCTGATCTCAAACCAGGCAAAGTGGGGACCAAAGGGAAGCCCAAGCTTTACCTGTACGATGACCACTTTTCTAACTAATCCTGAATTGTACCACACACCTTTAAAATAAAAAAATAATTATCAACTGGGGAGACTTGTTAAAATGCAGGTTCTGATTCAGTAGGTCTGGGAGGAGCCTGCGATTCTGCATTTCTGATGAGCTCTCCAGTGATGCTCACACTGTTGATGTAGCAAGGTTTCTAGGGATTCGTTTCAGAGCTTTAGGCCCCTGTATGCCAGGGAGGAGGCTGCCTCGGTGTGGATGTGATACCACATGTGTCAAAAAACAAAGGCAGCGCTGGACAGATTGCCAAGCCCTTCTGTGCGACAGCCCAGCTGTGGTCTTGGTTCAGGTCCTTTTCCTCTCTAAGCCAGTGACACTCTGCATTCCCTACTGCTGAGCTCATAAATGTCTCCTCGCCAAACCCAGCAGAGGCCAGCTTTCCAGACCAGGTTACGAGACTGAGGTTTGCCAGGATCACTCCTTCTGAGAGTGCCAGTCATAGGCTAGACGACTTCCTCAACTCAGCAGTATCTGTCTTACTCAGGACCCTATGAGGGCTGAACACCCACTGAGCATGCTGTTTCTGACTCACAGTCATGGCCACACTTCTCCCACATTTTCAACCCTGCCTTGGGCCCCATGGCCCTTCAGAGAAGGTCCAAGCTTGCTGGCCATTCCCCCAAGCTCCAACTCCAGCTTTTGCCATCTGCAGTCCACACATACGAGCCATCATTAGTTCCTTGCTTCATATACTAGCTGTCTCTTCTTTCCAGGCCCAAGGACTCACTGCTGAATCCAGAAACTATCCTCATACTATAAGAGTGGATAATATAGTGAGAGGAGAGAGGAATACCATTTGAGAGGCAGTGCAACCCAGTGGTTCAGAGCACAGGCTTTGGCATCAATCAAGTGCCAGTTTGGTCACATTTCAGCTGTCTCTGGGCCTCAATTTTCTTATCTGTAAAACAGGGAAAATAAAGTCTTTCTCCAGGGAGAGTGAAAGGGTTCAATAAGGTCATGCATTTGAAAGGCTACCTTTGCACCAAGCACGGAATAGGCATTCAGATTCAAATTGCTATCATTGCCCTCTTCTCTCCCTCCCTTCCCTTCTTCACTTCTTTCCTTGGCCTTAACTCTGAGGATCTTGGGACTTCATAGAGGTGCGATTCTTGACATTTTCTCTAAGTGGAATTCTACAGGAGTGGGAAGTATTGATCATATTTCAGAGACTGTATTTGATTATTGGTCAATAGAAACTGTTTGGGGCTGTCTACTCAGTTGCATTATTAGGAGCACTTTAAAAGGAAATGAATGAAAATGCTCATTATTCCAGCCATTAGTCTATACTTGGAACAAACAGGAATCTCTAGGTCCAAACATTTTCCCTGTAAAGCTTTGTTTACCTTGGAGACTAACGTCAACACAATTAGGTTTCAGTATCAACAGCATGGGAAGATTAGAAGCCAAGGACAGTGGAAGCCTTCTAAAAATCCATGTCCGAGGCCACAGTTAACAGCTTCCTTTCTACAATGGGAAAGATCTCTCTGCTTTAGAGGGTGGGTAGTCATTCAGGGTTGCTCCATTAGATAAAACAATCAGGAACTGACATTAGATTTCAGATATGGTTATCAGTAGCATTATGGGGAACACTCCTTGATTCAGTGCAGATAAAGTCCAAAGATGAGTATTTTCTAAGGTCCAGCCACCTCCACTGCCAGTCAGATGATGCATCATTTGTCTGTGGGTCACACTAAGCAAAAGAAATAACAGGCTTTGGCTAGGGTCATGCATCTACTCAACAAATGTTTTCCAAGTACCTAGAGTATATCAACCCCTGTCCTAGATGTTGTTGATGTAGCAGTGAAGAAAACATATCAAAATTCTTGGCTTCAAGGGACCTACTTTCTAGATGGGTACATCTTTAATTCTATAAAATATCTACTTGCCTCTGCCTGAATTCAGAGGTGTATAAAGGATTCCCGGTCTTGGAGTTTGGTGGGGGAAGGAATCTTAAAGGTTACCATATATTACTGGTTCATTATCTTTATTAGGATCACACACTTCTCTGAGAATATTATAAAAGCTGTGAACTCTGACTAGAACTATGAAGACTTTTGCTTTTAGTTTCTGAGAGCTCATCCTTCCTACCTCCCCACCTTCAAATCCCAGGTTAAAACTTCTGATCTGGTTCTACTATCTTGAAAATGTTCCTCAGTGTCCTTGCAAAGAGGGACTTACCACAAGATATGGATTTTTTTTCATTGCTCATCACTTATTTTTCTCTCACTTAAAAATATATCTTAGACATATCCCCATATCAACACATATTGATCTCCTTAATTCCTTTCAATAACTATAGACTTCTGTTGTGTGTTGATAACATACTTTACTTAAACAATAACACAGTAATGGAGATTTAGATTTTTAAAAAATTTCGTCATTGAAAAAATGCTGCAACAAACTCTTCACATAAATAACCTGACATTTTTTGACAGTGTAACCAGTGGATAAATTCCCAGTAAGTATGCACAGGATACTTTTTTCAATAGATATTGACAAATTATCACATTATACCCAATCCTGAATTGTACCCCACATCTTTAAGATAAAATAAAATAAAATAAAAAACAAAAAGTAAGGAATAATATCACAGTTCTCACTCATAAGTGGACCTTGAACAATTATTGTAATACGATAAGATACGGATTGTCAGTAGTGGGAAATTGCGAGGGTGGGGGGAGCAGGATTGGCAGTAATAGGATTCTGGGTGAGGGGGGCACACCTCATCAACAAGGGTACCCACATAATGAACGTTTGTATATTTAACCCTGAATTGTACCCCACATCTTTAGAATAAAAAAATTAAAAACAAAGTATAAATTGCTAAGCCACTTGGATTTTTTTTTTAAGATGAGCAATTTGCTCCCTTTCCGGACAGTCCATTTCATCCTAGAACTCTGAGTATAAACTGTACCGATTTCTCTTTCAACCCATTTCTTGGCCTCTAAGCCCTGAGGCTGAGATCTGGTGCAAATGTGTCTGGCACTCTATTCGCTGGTGTTCCCATTTTTCTTGAAGGTGCAGAATAGATGTGCCTACTTCTACTATCCTCCCAGGTTTGGAGGCTATTATGGGCCTGGTTACTATTCTTTTCCCTGAAAGGGAAAGACTTCAGTAACATTTCTTCTCCCTGTCTCTTTATAAAGATACGGCCCAAGATAGACCTCCTTAATCTCCTCCATCCTCTGTTTACCTTCTTATCTGAAAATATAACTGGATTTGCAAATTAGCCAAGGGAAACAGAGACATGTTTTTAGGGCTGGCAACTTGCTCTTTGAGCCTGCCAGAACTTATAAGGCTTAAATGACTTCTCTGTTCCCTACGTTGAGTGGAAGGAAAAAAGAAAACAACTCTCACCTACAGCTGGGTAGAAGAGCCATGTCAACAAGGCACCCCCATCCTCTGCAGGAAGTGAGTTTTTCTTTTAATCCAAAGTCTAGACCAGGTGAAATCCTTCAAAATGACAGGGTCAGAGACCAAATTTGAGAGCTCCTTATGAAGGAAAGGACAGTTTAGAGACATCTCAGCACCTTAAAGAGCTCTGTTCAAAACAAGTCTGCTACAGATTTGGAAGTATTTGGGTCTTGATATCTGCCAGGCAAGAGTGATGTGATTTATTTATTTTTAATCAGTTGGAGTCTCACTCTGTCCCCCAGGCTGGAGTGCAGTGGCATGCTCACGGCCACCGCAGCCTCGACCTTCTGAGCTTAGGCAATCCTTCCGCTTCAGCCTTCCAAGTAGCAGGAACTACAGACGCACGCCACGACGTCTGGCTAATTTTTGTGATTTATTGTAGAGACGGGGTCTCACCAAGTTGCCCAGGTTGGTCCAAACCCCCAGGCTCAGGCAATCCTTCTCGCCTCAGCCTCCCAAAGTACTGGGATTGCAGGCTGAGCCACTGCACCTGGCCATAATGTGATTTTTAAAAGTATGGGCCCCACAAGAGTGGAGAGATTGGATTTATTCATAAAATCGGTCAAGCCACAAGGCAGGCACAGGAGTTGGAGTAAAAGGATTTTATTTTCTTTAGCCCCCTTAAACATATACAAGTAATAACCACCGCCCCATAGCTGGCTATTATTGTGAGCCTACTGTGTCCTGGGGAGTTGGGCAGGAGCGAGTCTGCTTATTCTGAGTCCTCATAGCATTTCAGCCAAGAAGGAATAGTTGTTGTTGCCATTGGTCCTCAGCTTAACAGAATTAAATTGGTGATTTTTGGTTATACATACACTAAAATTTTCATTTTGAATCATGTAATGAACACACATAACCTGAAATTTAAAACAAAATCTTGGACATTGACAATAACCTACATCTAAGCATATAGCTTCTTCCCACATCTCATCCCTGCCACCCCATCAGAGATGACCTTGGTCCTGAATCCTAAGTCCATTATCCCTGCTTTTTCTTCTAATATACTTTTATTACATCTCTCTATATTCATAAATATATATGTGCATATTTTAGTTGTTTTTAAACTTATATAAAAGATAATTAAACTTTATGAAATTTTAGGGCCCTAATTTTTCCACTTAATATACTGCTGAAATTCATCCATATTGTTGCATTTCTCGGTGGTTTATTCATATAGATTCTTACTATTTATATATATATAATATGCCATAGGTATCATATATGTAACATGTATGATATATATATATATATCGTATGCTATAGAATATTACATTGTGGGGCTATTCCATAGTTTATTCATTTTTTCTTCCTCTAATGGGTTATTGAGTTGTCACCAGACATTTGCTTTTGAAAAAACTGTGGCCTTGGTTATTCTTGTTCATCTTGGTTTTTCATGGTGATTGTACAAGTTTCCATACTTGCTGGAAACATATAAGAGAACCTTAGATTACATTTGGTCCGATGTTTGGAATTGTTGGTTTTTAATTTTTTTCCAAGCTAAATGGACATAAAAAACAAGTGATCTCTCATTGTGTTCTTAATTTGCATTTCCATGATCACTAATGATATCAAACAACTCTTCAGTATACACCATATATATATACACACACACACACACACACACACACACACACACACTATATATATACACGCACATTATATGTATACATACATATATATAATGTATTATGCGCGCACACACACACACACACACACACACACACACCAGGGGTATTTCAAAAAACCAGAATTAACTTTTGGAGGGTGGGTCCCTTGCAGTACAGGTTTCCCCCACTAGATAACTGTTCTAGGAACCTACCAAGATCAGTGTACTAGCTAGCAATGTTGTGAGTGGCTACGCTTGGCTTCAGTGAATTTTTTTTGGACATCCTTTCAACGTGTTGCCCATTTCATGATGGATGACTTATGAGTGCACCTGCCCACACTGCACTGAGTGTTCAGTAGTTTTTGACTTAAAACAGCGTGACCCCTGTGCCCTACCCTCCCTATTCACCTGATAGCATCCTGAACGACTTTTTATTTTGTTTCCCCTGATGAAGAAGGTTTCGAAGGGAAACATTTTGCTGACGTGAAAGAGGTAAAAAAAAAAAAAGACAAAAGTGCCAAAAGGCATCAAAATTGACGAGCTCAAAAACTGTTTTGAGCAGTGGAAAAAGCCTCTCAATAGGTGTATTACATCAAATGGAGAGTGCTTGGAAGGTGACTGAAGTTTAAACAGGTAAGAATAAACATACTTTTTTTAATAAATAAATTCCAGGTCTTTTTGGGTCCCTTCTCACATATTTTATATATATATTTTGACCCAAGTTTTCATCTTTTGTGAGATATCTATTTGTTTTTTTAGCCCATTTTCCCCTATTGCATTGTCGTGCTTTACTTACATTTTTTTGTTTTTTTGAGTTGAAGTCTCCTTCTGTTGCCCAGGCTGGGGTGCCGTGGCACGCACACAGCCACCCCAGCGTCGACCTCTTGGGCTTGGGTGGTCCTTCCACCTCAGCCTTCCAAGTAGCTGAAACTACAGGCACACGCTATCACACCCATACTTACAATTTTTTAAAAAGGAGTTTTTCAGATGTTCATGTTATTAATCCAAAGAGAGAATTAATGTCTACATTTTATCAGTGGATAAACTGAGGTTAAGTGACTTGCTCAAGATGACGTAGTCATAGGTGGAGGGCCAGCATTTGTTTCTAGGTCTGCTTGGTTTAGTGTATATTCAAGTACCTAGTCCATGCTGTCTTCCTACTGAGAAGTCTATGGACCCACAAGGTGAGGTCTGATTCTCGTGCCTGCTGTACTACCCATGGGTTTCAGAGAATTGGATTAGTCCTCTATGTCTTTAGGCTTCAGTATCCTCATCTGGGCAATGACAGATTTTTTCTAGAAGATCTCTGAGCATCTGTCTCCAACTTTTCTGGTTCTTCTTGGTATTAAGTATCACAGTGACTGATGTGCTGGGGGTGGGAATGGTCCTCACTATTTCCACTCCATCTTGTCGGGTCCACAACGTGGTATGTGTGATCTTGGACAATTGGGTCTTGACTGGCAGCTCCAAGTATCTTCTTTGTTTTGGAACTTGATAGATTGTGGTGAATACAGATAGTTCTAGCTTAGTTTTTATTCTTTCTTGATTATAATTTGCCAAGATACTTAATTATCATATCCTGGATACAATGATTTTCAGGAAATCATTGATTAAACATAGCAGAAAAGAAAAGAAATAGTAATCAACACAACAACTTTTATTTATTTATTTTTTATTCAACAAACATGTATTATGCCTACAATGTGCCAGGTACACTGGGCAGGTGCTCTTAGATGTCGAATAGACTTGAGCTTAATGCCTTCTACTAGCTGTGAGGACCTTGACCAAGTTTCTTAACCTCTCTGAGCTTCAGTTTTCCCATTATTAAAGTGATAACTAATATCCAGGTAGTGGTTTTTTTTTTGAGTTGGAGTCTTACTCTGTCACTCAGACTGGAGTGCAGTGGCCTCTCCCAGCCACTGCAGCCTTGACCTACTGGGCTCTGGCGATCCTTCCGCCTCAGCTTTCCAAGTAGCTGGAACTACAGGCGTGCACTACCATGCCTGGCTAATTTTATTGATTTATTGTAGAGATGAGGTCTCGCCAAGTTGCCCAGGTGGGTCTCAAGCCCACGGACTCAGGCAATCCACTCACCTCGGCCTCCCAAAGCGCGGGATTACAGGCTGAGTCACCAAGCCCGGCCCAGGTTGTAGTTTTAAAACATGTCTGCATATCCCTTTTTCCCGTCCAGAAGCAGCACTCATGTCTCCTCCCCGTTGAACTTGGGTGGGGTTTGTGGCTGCTTCAAGGAACAGAATGAGGTAGAAGAGATGCTGCATAATGCCCAAGACCAAGTCACAAAAGGCCGTGTAGCATCTGCCAATTGCTCTTGAGATATGCTCTCTGGGGCCTTTAGCTGCTGTGGAAGAAGCCCAGGAACTGTTAGGCTTCCCCGTGGAGGCATCAAGTAGAGAAAAAACATAAAGGGCAAAAGATGAGGGCAAAAGATGCCCAAGGAGCTCCAGCTCTTCCAGCCCCAGCTGTCAGAGTCTTCCCAGCACTGATCTAGACATAAGTGAAAACAACTTTGAGATAACCTTTCCTAGTCAGCATCTGACTACAATTACACGAGGGACCTGAGCAAGGCTTCCCACCTGAATCCAGTCAACCTCCAGATTCATGAACAAAATAATCAAGTGCTTTTTTTTTTTTTTTTTTGAGTCAGAGTCTCACTCTGTTGCCCAGGCTGAAGTGCAGTGGCACATTCACGGCCAGCACAGCCTCGACCTACCGAGCTCAGGCGATTCTTCCACCTCAGCCTTCCAAGTTATTGAAACTATAGGCATGTGCCACTATGCCCAGCTAACTTTTTTGATTTATTGTAGAGATGAGGTCTCACCATGTTTCCCAGGCTGGTCTTGAACCTGTGGGTTCAGGCAATCCTCTCACCTCCGCCACCCAAAATGCTGGGATTACAAGCGTGAGACACCGTGCCTGGCCAATGAGTGCTGTTTTAAACCTTTGCTTTAGGGTGATTTGTTCTGCAGCAATGTATAACCATGACAATCTACCTTACAGAGCAGAGAACGGGTTAGTAATGTTACATATAAGGCCCTCAGCACAGTCAGCATTTGGCAATGATGACATACTTTTACATACTCTGTCCCTCCATGCTAAAGCGACCTTGAGACACAGTCACTGGTCACATTGTTTAGACTGGGTCCCAATGATCTACTTTTCTCATTATGTGTCCTGTCAGGTAGCAAAGTCTTGAGAAATTATATTTACCTCTCTATCCCCTGTCCTTGGTTCTAGGCTTGGCACTTGGATGTTACTCTGATGATGGCTAAATAATCATATGAGAGGAACAGGTGGTTGCTGGGAAGGCATTTCATTTATTTCATGACTAGGGGAACTGAAATAGATTCTACTTCTGGCTCTGCTCTTTGCTATCCCTGAGAATCTGGGAAGTCACTTGGATTTTCATGGGCTTATCTTCTTATTGCATATTGCAGGCACTGTGTAGATCATGGGAATCCACTGATAAGTAAGGCAGGTTAATATCTCTGCCCTCATTATGGTTCTGTTCTGGTGGGGGGAGATATCTTATAAATATACAATTAAATTAATAACTAGATAATTGCAAATAGAAGTAAGAACTCCAAAGACAAAATAATTTATGGAGGAGTGGGAGATTTCTGGTGGACAGGATTTTCAAGATTCCAGTTCTGTGTTTCTTGGTCTTTTTGATTTCTGCTTTCACTTTTTGCAAATATTCTAATTCAGGTCATTTGCAAGATAAACAGCTATGGTTTATAAATTTGAAGTTAACTCATTCTAGAAACAAGGAGTCAAGGCCAGGCTAAGGGAGGCCAGTGAACTGGGTAATGCTGTGTCCTCCTGCCTGCGGGTAAATCTTCCTCAACTCCTGTAAATCACCTTGTGACTGCCATGCTCATGGTGAGTCAGACATGGCATGGCAGTTAAGAAAGGAGACTCAGGGACTTGATTTATAGAGCTCAAATTCCAACTCTGTCATTTTTTTTTCCCTCAGTAAATCTTGAACTCTCTGTGCCTCAATATTCTCATCCAAAAAATGGGCCAAATGATAATACTTGCGTCATAAGTTTGGTAGGTAGATTAAATGAGCTCAAGTGCTTTGAAAAGTGCCTGGCACATGACAGATGTTCATCGTCATCATGATCATTGTTATTTCAAGTGTTCTGCCTTTGAATCTCAACAATAATCTTCTGAGGTAGTGACTGTTTTTATCCCCATTTTATAGATGAGATAATGAAGTCTATTTAGTGATAAGCTCAGAATGCCATGCGTGTACCAAAGGCAGAGACCAAAACTTTTTGGGTTACTGTTACTGTTTTGGTCCCAGAGCCAGGCCCAGTGCCTGTCACATAGCCTGGGGGTTGGATGGTTGACATGTTCTTGCCAACATTTTCTGGGAGCAGAGACTGTGTCTTCAGTGAGTGTAAGGGAACCCCCAGCCCACCCCACCCAAGGAGATCATTGAAGAGTAGGGGTGAGAAGAGGGTAGAAGAGATGCCTTGTTCCTTGGATGGAAGGAAGGTGCCTTTTCCCCAGTGGAAAACCCTTCCCTCTTCCCTGCTTAACCTCCAAGCACTTCTACAGAACAGATGAGTTGGTCTTATGGATCTATACATCTAGAGGAAATCAAGGTACAAAGAAGTTGGAGGTGAGGAGCATGGGTTCCCCCAGGGATGGGGAGTATTAGGTGCAGAACACAAAGCTTACAAGATCAGGCCCATATGCACATTTACACATTCTGATGTAGCATGTATTATTCTGGTTCTTGGGCCAGAAAAGGAACTTTGTTGGAGACTTATCATCATATTTAGGGTTGATGGAGCTCTGGGATTTCTGTTTTTCTCAATCAAATAATGACTAGGAGTAAGGCCTAGACACTGATTTATCTAAATCAGAAATTGCTAACCACCAAGATGGTCAAAGACCAAACATTTCATGAAATGTGACCTAGATATAAACAGGGTTTAGCAGGTCAAACAGGTTGTTCTGAGTGGCCTACTCCTGGGAGATCTCTGCTAGTGGCCCTTGGAAACTGAGGAGCAAGAGTGTCAAAGAAGATCTGAAGAAGACAGGGCAGTTGAGGGTGGAGTGGGGGCGGACCGGCAGGTATGCATTCTCATCTGAGCTCTGCCACTGACAGTTAGTGTGGCCTTGGATTTGAGGGTGAATTTCTGTTTCCTCAACTGGAAAATGAAATCATAGTACTTTTATTGTGGCATGATATACATAACACAAAATTTCACAATTAACTATTTTTAGGGATACCACTTAGTGTCATTAATTATATTCACATTGTTGTGAAACCATCACTACCATCCATCACTGCAACTATTTTATCTTCCCAAACTGAAGTTTTTTACCCTTTAAACTCGTCATTCTCTCTCCCCTCCACTGCTGGTAATCATTTTACTTTCTGTCTCTATGAGTCTGACTACCCTAGGTGCCTCATCTAAGTGGAATCATACAGTATTTATCCTTTTGTGTCTGGCTTATGTCACTTAGCATAATCTTCTCAAGTATCATCCATGTTGTGGCATGTGTCAGAATTTCCTTCTTTTTAAAGCTAATAATATTCCATTGTATGTACAGACCACATTTTGCTTATCCATCTATCCATCAACGGACACTTGGGTTGTTCCTACCTCTTAGTTATTGTGAATGATTTTGCTATGAACATTGATGAGTACTTTTTAAAAACAAGAGGAGAAAATGAGAGAAGATATGTAATGGTCTTGTAATAGGCCCTGGCACACAATACGAATTCAATAAACAACAGTGCTAATGAAGGTAGGGCTTGCCAAGGGGAGGGAATGTTGACTAGGAAGTTCTAGAAGCCTGCCTGGGGACAATAGGCTGGACTACATTGGGTCACCTGGCTACATGCACACTGGAGGTTATACAGATCAAGAGAAACTCATGTTCACTCAGTCACATTTTTGTTTAGGACTAGACATAGAAGGTATAGACTAATATTAGTAGACTAACATTTTTATAGCACTTACTGTGTAACAGGCCCTGTTCAAAGTGCTTGGAAAATATTAACTCGTTTAATGCTCACAGGAATCTGATATGATAGGTGACAATTATAAGCACCATTTTACAGATGGAGAAAGAGAAACAACAGATCTAATTAACTTGTTCCAAGCACAAGCTAGTAAATGGTTGAGTTAATATTGGAATCAATGCTGCCTGGCCTTATAATACCATTACAAAATGAGTCAAGCTGAATCCTTGACCTTGGAGAGTTCATGTGTCCTGAGACAGGTATGTTCAGTGTAGTCTGATCAAAAAGCAATTGAATGGAGTCATAACAAATGCTGATTTTACCTCCAAGGAGAGACACTGGGCTAAAAGGGAGAATTTGTCTCACTTTTTATCTCATTCCTTCATGTACTGTTAATATTTTTTTACATTGAGTATTTCTTGCTTTGGCAATAAAAAAAAACTGCATAGGCAGATATAAGACAAAGAAGTGCAGAGGTGATAACACAGTTGTAGGTCAAGTGCTGGAAAAACCAAGAGAAGACAGCCTAACTCTGAGAGGAGGAGGTGATAGAGGGTATTGCAGGATAGATAGGAGTGCACTGGATACAAATGAGCAGAAAGATTATTCCAGGAAAAAGGAGTGCTTGGGTAGAAGCAAGTATAGTTGTTCTCAAATGTAAGAAAAGTGTTGGCCCAGGCTGTGGGGGAAAGAAGGTACTTCGTTAATATTAGATTCTCAGTTCAGTGCCCCAAGATATGTAGGGGTGGTTGTTTGGGCTTCTTTTCAAGATTCCACTAAATGTTATTAATATTATTGTTATTTTAGTTAGAATTTTTGGTAGCCATTGACAGAGAACCAAACTCTATGCTTCTCATAGTACAACCCTGGCCACACAGGGAAAGCTAATATTACTCCTGGCCATGTGGCAGAAGGGTCTCACAGAGTCAGGGGTCAGTCTCTTCCCACCCATCTCTCAGTTTCCCCTCAGGTCTATCCCCGTCACTGTCTCCCATCCCTCAACCCTCCACCTGCAGCTTCAGGAATAAGAAGGAGAGGAGAGCTATTCTTCCCGAGAACTCCCTCAGAATCCTCAGACTCCCTCTGAGTAGACCACACTGAGCCACCAGCCAGTCCTTGAACTGAGCACTGTGGCCAGGGTCATGACATGTGCTGACTGGGGAGGCCTGACTTACCTAGGATTTCCTTGGGACCCAAACCCCAGGAACCTGAGTGGGAGATGGTAACTTCCCTCCGGGAAAATTAAGGTGATGATCCCAGAAGAAGAGATGCTAGGCAGGTCAAATCAAGGCAAACACAATTTAACAAAGAGGTTGAAATTATAAAGTATGTATTGTATGTATTATGATACAAGCTCCTGTTATGTCCACATAGAAACTTCTTGTTGTCTCTCTCTGATCTTATGAAGAATTTGGATTAGCTAGTAGAAAGTTATCATGGAAAATGAATCTGTTTTTCCCCTATTTTTCTCACTTATCTCCATTTTAGGATATTTTCTTGGCTGAGGAGATGTGACCCTTTGGAATATAATTTTCATTTTTTTTCTCACCCAAGAAGTTACTTACTTTTATAGACACTCATTCAAATCCACTGTTGACATTGTTTTCATTCTTGGTGTTTCCAAAGGTGAGCTCCAAAGGTTAGGTCAGCACAGTTCCTTGTGAGGGGGTAGAGTTCATTCCCAAAGTATTTTTAATACCTCAAGGTTGCCATGGATGCAGATCATAGCAAGAGCACGTGTCTCTAAGAGGTCTGACATGTCTATTGTGGCTCTGAGAAAGGTATGTTCTTTAGAACCTTTGTTTTTTGACTTATAACCACTTCTCAACTGGTATGATGGGGCCATAATGCATAAACCCACATGACACAAGGAATGGGCACATGACCAGGGATTCATTCTTTGGCATCAAACTTGTGTTCAAATCCTGGCTCTACCACTTATTATCTGTATGATCTTACTTAACCTTTCTGAACTTTACTTTTTCTCATCTTTACAGTGAGGATAACACCAGTATGGTGAAGACCAGATGAAACAATGCATGCAAACTTAGCCCAGTGAGAGAGCAGACACACTCCCTATCCTCAAGCAAATTAATAGTGAAATGACTAATAATGAAATGGACAGCCCTTGAAATATATCACAGCAATAAGGCAAACTTTGGCTTCTAAAAAGTCTGGATTTCAACCCTGGCTCTCCCTTTAGCAACTAGGTGGACTTAAGGTGAGTGGCTCTTCCTCTGTGAGTTTCACTAGTCTTGTCTTTAAAATGGGGATAAGGATACAACCTCACAGAGTTAGGAGGAGAATTAAGACAATCTATGTAAACCACCCGGCACGGTGCCTAGCACACAGCAGGCGCTCAACCACCAGGACTGCCCTTCTCCTCCCTTTCTTTCTAGGAAGCTGGGGCCAATATGGATTCCTGATTGGATGGGTCATGTGGATGCTGTTGGTGTGGCTCAGACCAGCTGAATTCATTAGTGTTGGGATGAGAGTTTGTTTCACAGTATTTTTCAAACACTGTCACTTCAGTGCTGAAAATGCCTAAATCTTTGCCACTGGGTACCCAGAAAGTGCTTATCAAATTATTTCCCCTTTTAGCAGGATTTGACTTGTAGGACAAATGCCTTTTGTGTGCTTCTATCAAGCATCATTCAATGCATAGGGAAACCAAGTGTTGATGGCCAGAGGTGACTTAAACCTTCACTGAGTGGCCAGTGTTGTGCTGTGGGCGGCTAGCATGTAACCCACACTGCTTCTCTTGTCATCTAAGTTCCCAGGCAACTGAGTGGAATTACCTGTGGCATTTTACTGCTGTGACCCTATCTGAGAAAGCACTTCAGGAACATTAATTGCAATTAAGAATCTGGGTGGGAGTGCTTGGCTTCCAGAGTGAATAATTCACTCAATACAAACAGTACCCAGCCATCTCCCACCTAGAGGATGCCACTCTTCATTCTGGCACTGTTGCAACTCTGGACTTGCTAAATAAATGATAAATCACATGGCAGCCATGGTCAGAGGCTAGAGAAAATGAAGATAGGTTTGACTGGAGCTCAAACAATGGCAAATTCCCTTTGGAGCCATCAGCAGCTATGGGCAAGAGTTAGATACACCACTTGTGGGCCACTTTCTTCTTACTTTAACGTACTATCTCGTCTCTGCTCAAATTCATCCTTGTCTTTCCTTCTCATCCTGTTCTCCACTCTGTCTTGGTGTCTTTCTCATTGTCTGACCCAAGAGTGACTTCTCACAGCTCTGCTCACAGTCAGCTTGAGAAAAGAAAGAGCTCACCATATCGCCAAATTGATCTCCCCTAAAATACATTTTTCACTGTCTTCTTACAGAGGCCTGAAAGTCCTCCTCTACTGTAAGGCACTGGGATTTCAGGAGGCCCATCTTGTAGGGGAAATAGAATACTTGTGAGACTAGATACCAAGGTCCACCGATCAATGTGCCAGTCAGCTGTTGCTGGGTAACAAATAAACCTGTATAATTGTGTGTTATATATCAATGAGCACTTATTTTGCTCAGAGTTTTGTGCAGTGGCTGAAGTGATTAGATTAGCTCTGCTCCACAGAGTTCATTCTGGTACCAGGCTGAGGGGACAGCACATCTCAGGGGGAGCCCATTTCATGGAGATGACGGAGATGTGAGTGAGCAGGTACAAATGTACAGCACGTTTCAAGCACTTGCATCACATCTGTTAACATCCCATCGACTAAAAATTCACATGACCCAGCTCCAAGAGAAGGAATAGAATCATACAGTTGGCTTTATGGCAAATGGCATCAGATACAGGGAAGGTTGAAGAACCGTGGCTGATAATTCAATCTATGACAACTGTTCACACCTGAGCATGGTCACGTGGCTTAGCCCAGGGAGAATAGCAATGGGAGGGCCTGGCAGATAAGTACCCACAATTCCATGAGGGGAGGTGAGAAAGTTATAGACAAAGCTCAGTTGTTCTCTAGGTGGGCCAGCAACCAGGACACCTGGAGACAATGTAAGGTAGTGACCTAAACTTTTAGCGTGTGTGAGAATCATGTGGAGCATTTTAAAACACAGATTTCTGGGCTCCACCCCAGGAATTTCTGATGCAGTAGATCTGAGGTAGGAACTGAGAATTTGTACTTTTAACAAATTTCTAAGTAGTGCCTATAGTGTTCACACAGGAGCTACACATTGAGAACCACTTCTCAAGAGAAATGTTTACCACCGAAGGCAAGTCAGTATACATTAGTGACAATGTCTTGACCAAGCTTGGCTTCTCTCCCCTTTGTTTCCATGCCAGTCCTGTTCCATCACCTTTGACTTTTCATGCCTAGTCATCTCTTTAGATTCGGAGCCCCCCCTTTTTGTCCCCAGAGAGTTCCTTCTCCTGCTCTCTAGCACTTAGACCTGTGTTCTCTTTTTCCTTGCTCCTGGATGGTGCTAGAACCCAGGGTGTGACTGGGGTATGCCCAATGGATGCACTGTTCCAGTCCAGGCAGCTGAGTGAGTCCCTCCAGGAGGAAATCATTCTACATGTAGGATGGAGATGGCCAGGCAATATGAAGATATCCTAGGAAGTATATGGATCCGATGGTTCTATCTCTGATGGTTATTTTTTTTCCCATCTGTGTTACATCTTTAAACTTTCACTTCAAAAATATGTTTGGTGCCTGGTGACAGTCATCACATGATGGCTTTCATCACTTTGATATTTTGTGAGGGATGAAAATGGTTCCCACTGGGCCATAGCAAGTGTGGCATTAAACTTACTCAGGAGATTTGGGAAGTGGTTGGACCTAAAACCCAGCTTCCTCTCAGAATTCACCCCAGTACTAGCATTGTCTTGAACCATCATATGACTCTCAGTAAGACCAGCTTAGTTCACTGGACTGGAGTGCCAGGGAGACCAAGATTATGGGTACGCTGAGCATGTCTTTAAGCTCTAGCCTGAGCCAAGCTAGTGGTCTGAAGGTGTTTATAGCTGTTTCCCAGAAAGAGAGAGAGAAAGAGAAGAAGAAGAAGATGGAGAGGAAGAGGAGGAGGAGGAGGAAGAGGAGGAGAGGAAGAAGAAGAAGAAGGGGAAGGAGAAGGGGAAGAAGAAGGAGAAAAAGGGAGAGGGAGAGAGAAGGTAGTTGCTACACCAGGACATATCAGTGGCTTCTCTATTGCAGAACTCCTTCTTTACCTTTGGAACTCAATCTGTGCACAACAGATTTTATTCTTTCTTCCTTTTCCCACAAGCCCAGGGTCTCTGCTCACTATGTTATCTTCTCAGTAGCTGCCACTACATACCCCATACTCTAGGACCTTCTCCTATAAAATCTGACTAGGGAGTAGAACTAGTCTCCTGACTATTTTCTTATTGTTCTAGAAACAAGTCCATAGGGCCTCTTTTTTTTTAATAGAGATGGGGTCTTCACTGTATTGCCCACGTTGGTCTCAAATTTCTGGCTTCAAGCAATCCTTCTGTCTCAGTCTCCCAAAGCACAGGATTACAGGTGTGAACCACTGTACCCAACATTTTTCTGAATTTAAAGTCAACTGCCAAGGGGCAAGCAACCATATTGACCATGATTAACATTCCTCGACTGTCTCTGAAATTACAAATAAAAGCATCAATCTCTTGATTTTATGGTTCCATAAATTAAAATTGATTCTGACTTAACCTTGGTGCAGACATCTTTAGTGAAGGGGCTTTTCTTTCTGTAAGTGAATGCATAATTGTAATCTCTTCTGTATTAGTTTCTATTGCTGTGTAACAATATACCACATATCTAGTGTCTTGAAACAACATCGATGTTTATTATCTCACAGTTTCTGTGGTTGTTGGAGTCCAGGCACAGCTTACCTGGGTCCTCTGCTCAGAGTCTTGCCAGCCAGCAACCCAGGAATATTGGCTAGGTCTTTGGTCTCATCAGAGGCTCAACTGTGGAAAGAACCACTTCTAAGCTCCCTCAGAATTAATCTATGGTTGGTTAGGTCTCTGTTTTCTCTCTGGTTGTTAGCTGGGGACCATTGTCAGCTCCTAGAGATCACATGTCCTCTCCATAGGCCATCTTATAACATGGCAGCCAGCCACAGAATTCCCCTTTCTCCAGTCTGCCTACATGGAGTCTTATATAGTGTGAGATCATCATGGGAGTGTGATTTGCCATATTCAATTGGTTAGAAGCAAGTTGCAAGTCCCATCCACACTTAAATGGAAATTACATGAAGGCACAGATAGCAGGAAGGTCTGTTTTTCACATACTCTTTCCAATATGTAGATGCAATGCAGACAGAATGGTAGGTAACTCTAATCCCCTCAAATCACCTTTCTTTCCTGAAGACCTCCCACTGGATGCCATTCAGTTTTAGAGACTTCTTGCTCCATTCATAAATGAAATGACAGAACAGTTCCACAATTATCCTACTATTTGGGAAAAGGACTCCAAGACTGCTAGACACTGGGTGGGTGTTGTCCCCACTGCATATTTCATTCTCATCACTTTCCATTAGTTCATCCACAAATATTGATTGATCGCCTGTCAAGGCTGGGCACCATTTCAGATACTGGGGAGACAGTTGAGAATGTAGCTAAGTCCTTGCTCTCATGGAATTTACATCCTAACTGGGAGAGACAGACAATAAACTACCAAAGGAAGGCATACATAAACGAGTGATGAGTGCTATGTAGATCATAGAACATGAACAGAACACTTCAGAGGAGTGCTTTAAAGGATCAGTCAAGGAAGGATCTCTGAGGAAGTGGTATTGAGCTGAGCCTTGAATGATGACAAGGAGTCAGTAACTTCATGATATGGGAAAAAGAGCATTTAAGTTAGGGCAACAGCAAGTGCAAAGGCCTTGAGGCAAAAAGGACTTGGCTTATTTGAGGAACTGAAGCTCATTGTCTGGAGCTGAGAGAATACAGGGAACTGGTGGGAGATGAGGTTGAGGAGATAGGCTGAGGACTTGTCTCTCAGCGTCTTATAGGTTATGTCCAAGAGTTGGGGTTGAATTCCTGTGTGATGGGAAGCCAGTGGAGGGTTTTTGGTAGAGTGCTATGTAACCCAGCTTATTCTTTATAAGGCTCATTGTGGCTGCATTATAGAGAACAGAGTTTAGGGCAGTGAGAATAGAAGCCAGGAGACCTATAAGGAGGGTATGACCCTTTCCCAAGCCATGGTGTTTCTGGCATAGGGTAAGGTCCAGCAGTGGAGATGAGAAATCTGGCTCGAACTGGGATATTTTGGGACTTCCTCGTTCTCCTCCTAACCTTGTGAGTGGAAAACTGTCTAGTTACTCACTAGGCAAAGAAATAAGTCAGCAGATAAAAGAGATCTGTTTCATCAGTATTGTGAGTACTTGACAATTTCTATAATAAAAATAAAAAACAAAACATACAGATCTTTCCCAGGAGCTGCCCTCAGGCTGCGCTCCCAGAGGCTCCAGCCATCAGCTCTCAGCAGCATGAGGGCTGGCACATGAAATAATTAGAATTTTGCTGTTTGAAGAATTCCACATGCTAGACTCTAGTGTAAACCAACTTCTGCCCCCATGGTGCAATTTTGAGGCATCCATGAATTTCTTTTTAAAGTGTCACTAAGTTCCCAGGGCAAAGGATGGGGCAGATTTTTTTGTTGAAGCTTGAAGGAAGCACTTCATATTAATGCAGAGGCACAGTCTAGTCTCATGGCTAAGAACCCAGAGGCTGGAGTTAGAGTATCTGGGTTTTAATCTCTACTCTGCTGCAGGACCCTAGGAAAGTTTCTTAACTTCCCTGTGTCTTAGTTATCTCACCTATAAAGTTGAGCAATAAAAAAGTGACTTCCTAGGTTGTTACTAGAATTACATGAATTAATACTTGTACAGACCTATTAAAGAGTAAAATTGAATGCTGTAAAAGTGGTAAAAGTGGATGCAGATATCTTGATCATCTTGAAGACTCTCTATGATATACAAATTACCTATTTAGAAAAGGAAGTTGTTAATTCTTCCTTTACTTAAAATGTCAGCACATTTATTGTGGAAAAAAATGAGGTTTGGGATCGGATGGACCTGATTTAACCCTTAGCTCTACCATTTACTGGCTCTATGACCTTAGGGAAATCACTTAACCTCACCAGCAACATGGTTTTCTTCAATTTAAAAAAAAATAGAGTGCTATGCTGATAAATAGTTACCAACTAGCCCTCTGAAAACAAAAAGCCCTAATTTACAGTGTTCTCTGATTTCCATGGTAGATACATCCACTGTAACTGATTTCAAGCTATTTACATGATGTCACTAAGTACAGAGTTGAGAAGAAATGCACATAGCCTACTCTTGTGAGCTAGTATGATTTGGTTTTGGAAAACTCATGAGCAAAAGAAAGAACTACCATTTACTGAACAATTAATATGCATATAACACTGAGCAAATCTAAATGAAATAGAGTATTTCACTTAGTCTTCAGAGCAACCCTGTGATGAAGGTATTATTATTTTTATTATTATTATTTTACAGTAGATGCCATCAAGGCAGAGTTAGGTAATTTGTAGCAGGAATGTAAATGACCCCAGGAGGTGATCAAGAAGAGGTAGATATTGATGTTATTGCTTCTACAACAGAAGGAGAGACTTCTTAATATTTCATCATTTCTGAAATATTCCATTGGTTTTTATGAAGTTTACCTCCAATTTTCATAATTCCAAGGGAACTAAAAAAACTGGTCCTATTTATTAACATGAAAATGACAGTATAAGTGTCAAAGAATCACTCTCTTAGTTGTTTAGATAAAGCTGGGGATTCTACTCTGTTACACATTTGGAAAAAAGATTAAGGATAGAGAAAATATGTGAATGTGTGTTGAGTACCTACTACTTGCTATGTGCTACAGATGCATAGCATTGTTTAATCCTTCTAGAGGATGCAAGAGTCATTCTCACTCTATTCTTCATTAGATAGAGGATGATATTAAGGCTCAGAGAAGTGTAGTGACTCACCCAATTTTACCTTGTCAGTAAGTGGATATGCTGGTATTTGAACCCCAA
Organism: Cephalopachus bancanus; assembly: GCA_027257055.1. Classification (NCBI taxonomy): domain Eukaryota; kingdom Metazoa; phylum Chordata; class Mammalia; order Primates; family Tarsiidae; genus Cephalopachus; species Cephalopachus bancanus. Next base: position 3,059,205 of record JAPVLO010000202.1, on the reverse strand, counting down.
AGAATGGGCAGAACTTGGTTCTTCACTGTACCACCCTGCTGCACTTGAGCTGCTCTGTGCTGTGAACTTTGACCAGGCTATTCCAGAACTCAGGTCAGAACTCTGTGAAATAATAAACAGAGCCTCACTAATCACAGCATCTCTTGGCAACTTGCCCAACCTTTCTCCCTCTGACCACCATTTGCAAGAGCAGTGATACAGCCAGTATCATGACCAGTGGCCTAGAAAAACAGAGGAGTCCGGCTGAGGGCCTCTGGGGCTGTTTATATTAAACTGCTCAGCCTATGCCCCTGGGATGCCCAAAGCCCTAGCTGGTTGTTAAGAAAAAATATCAACCAGTGTTCCATTTCTGGTCACCATCTGTACACATTCCAAAAGACAACAATCCATTTTAGTTCATAACCAAGTTAACTTTGAGACTGCAGTGACCCAGTCCTACGTGTTGGTACTCACATTCATTGTCCAAGGCCTGTATTCAGAGTAATCCTAAATATAGCTTCTTGTCTGCATAGCTAGAGGGCCTAAGTAGATGAGATTATATGTGGAAGTACCTTTGTAAACACTGACAAAAATATGATTACTGTAGTATCTTGCATTTTCTGACCCAACGAAACTGAATGGGGGTGTTGTCTTTAATTCCTCTTTAAGAAAGGTAGTAAGCCAGTTTAATTTTTAAGTTATCAAAGTGGAAAGAGTCTTCATTCATGTATTCATTTGTTACTTCATTCATCCAATGTTACTTGAGTATCTGCCATTATTTCAGAAATGGTTGACTCTCCAGGTAAAATGGCATGGTTTCCATGATGACAAAGCTTATGGTCTAGTAGGCAGCTTAACAAAACAATCCTGTACATACATTCAAAGTTGCAATTGTGAAAAATATGGAAGAGAAGCACATGGTCCAATGAGAGCACTTAATAATGGGGCCTGATCCCCTTCCAGACTCTGAGGGTCATGGAAGTCTTCCTTGGGAAGTGCTATTTGATAGTAAGATGGGATGATGGAGAAGGGTAGGAGAGAAAATCTTAGGTAGTAGGAAAAGTATGTGGAAGACCTGAAGGTTGGAGATAACATAGCTTGTTTCAGAGTGGGAAGAAGATCACAGTGGCTGGATCATTGAGTTCAAGTAAGAGAATGGAATAAGAAGAGATTGGAGAGGTAGTAGGCAGAAACCAGGTTTTAGGGGGCCTTGTCACCAGTGGGAGCAAGGTGAAGGCACTGACAGTTTCTAGGCACCATGATAACATGACTGATATTGTCATTATAATAGAAGTTATAATAGATCATCTGTGGAGAATAATAAAAAGGTAGGGAAGTATGGAGCTAGGGAGTTCAGACATATTATTTCAGCAATCACAGGAAGAGATGATGGTGACTTGTTGTAGGATGGTGGTATTGCAGGTAAAGAGAGAAGTGGAGATATTCCATTCTATTTAGGTGGCATTGACAGGACTTGAATTTTGTTTTGTTTTGGAGAATGGCAAAGAGTTACTAGAGATGAAGTCTGGATTTACCACTTGTGTGAATAGATGGATATTGATCTCATTTACTGACACTGGGAACATTGACACAAGAGCAGGTTCATGGGGTTTACCAGTCAGCTTAGATTAAGTAATGCTGAGATAATGAATGACCCCCAAATCTCAATGACTGAAAAAATAAAGGTTTGTTTCTTGCATGTGCTATATGTCTACATACATCAGCTGTATTTCCATTTCACATCACTTCTACTCTGGTATCCAGGGAGCAGAGGCAGCTCAGAGCACAGAGGGAAAAGAGATAGGGCCAACCACATGCTGGATTTTAAAGCTTTGTGAATAACATGCATCATATTTTACTTTTCTTAAGACAAAATGAGTCACATAGTCATGCCTGAATATGTGACTATAGGGTGGGAGACTCCAGGGTGGGTGACAAGTACTTTAAACTATAATAAAACCTACTAAAGGAACATTTAAAACTTCATCATCTGTAAAATGAGAATGATAGTGATGTTTTCTTCATAGAATTCTTGCAATGATTAAATGAGTTAATGCATATAAAGTGCTTAGTGCATTCATGTAATATGCCCTGTGGCTTAGAAATGGAAAACAATTTGCCTAGTGATGCCTATTAGTATATAACACCTGCTCCATCTAACTCCTGGATGTTTGATAAGATTAAAATTTCATCTTGCAAACATTTCCTGAGCATATGCTATGTACTAGGTACTGTGCTGAACTGGGTTCTGGAGATTCAGATGGAAAGACCTTACCTTTAATGTAAAAGGAAATAAGAAAAAGAGATATATCAATAAGTACAAAACCCAGAGGCCATGAATGGTGCTAAGTTAGACTGGTCAGTTCTGGAGTTCATTTTTTTTCCTTTGGATGAGGAAATACATCTGAACTCTCCAAGGTTTTATAGAAGTGTTGATTCTCAATCTGGATCTAAAAACTTTAAAGTTTTCATCAGATAGGTAATGCAAGAAGGGCATTTGAGGAAGAATTAGCAACATGTGCATTCAAGGAGCCAGAGATGTCTGGTACATTTGTAAACTGTACAGGATAGAATGAGTTGGGCATCAGGACCAACTTCTCCCCAATCTAGGATTCATTAGGAATGATGGGTTATCAGAGTCTGCCTAATGATTTGTTTTCATTAAAAACTCTCAGTTAGCTACTTGGGTCTCATTTTGCTCAGTGACTATTTGAGCAGGAAAAGGGATGGAGAGAAAGAGTTAATTTCAACAGAAGAGAGTTTTTGTGATAAAAGGGGGTAAAGAAACATTTAATAGGTATCATAGTGAAAGAAACTTTGAGTAAATGTTTTAAAAGTAATTTAAAAAGGACATTTGGCCTAGTGATGCACAGTATAATCCACTTCCTCAGTTTTTTCTTCATAGACCTTCTATAAAATTTTACTTTATTGTCCAAATGCTATATGGAATACATTTGTGTGTCTATGTATTTTTGAGTATGTCTATGTCAGCACGTGTGTGTTTGGAATGAGGTGATATGTTGAACTTGACTGTAATGGAATGGCAGGCTGTCAAAGAAAGTCCAGATACATTTGGATCACAGATTAAATAGGTTAGTATTGTTAACATGTAAAGAAAACTGTAGGCAGTGTTAATATATGAAAATAAAGAAGCAGGCAGGGCAAATTGTGAATGGCCTACAACATTAAGAGGAGAACTTAGACTCTAGCATCCAAGTTAAAAACCACTTACAAGTACACGGGAATAACATTATATGAGTACTAGAGAAGCAGAGCTACAATCCTTTGGTAAAGATGGCTAAGTGTCCTCATATGCCCTTAAGAGAAACTGCCAACACTGGTGTGATTGTGGAATAAGAGAAAAAGAAGGAGAATTTGGTTTAGTTTCAAGATACACATTATTGCTTAAGAAAAAATCCCTGCCACCATATCTCTATGTGGTGTTGCCATGGAAAAAGCTATTTTCATCAGATGTGAGAACAGGAAGCCACAAAAAACAGAGAGAAATGGCCAGAATGCAGACTTGAAATATCCCTGGACTGCCCTAACTTAGCTGCATTTTTAGAGAGGGCAATTTCTTCATGTTTACATGACAGGAATGAGAAAAATGAAAGGTTCCAATGACATATTCCTTCACTTTTTCTATTGAACAAGAAAATATGCTTAAAATTCATGGAACGGGGGAGATATTCCAAGTAAATGACAACTTGCTGAATGAAGAATGATCCCCAATGGTGAGTCTGCAACCTCATGCCCATCACTGAATTGCCTTGCTAACTCCACCACCATCTTTGAACAATGTATCATATCTCATTGTCATTAATGTATGCATTAAAGGTAGTTAATCAGGTGTGGTTGACTTTGTAAGGAGCACATTCTACTCTGGCAAAGTCTGAAAGACTGCAGTGAGTACATACAAATCTTTCCAACAAAAACTTGTTTTAAAAAAGGAGCACATTCATAATGTTGGAAAAAATAAAGCATTGTGAGAATTTGGAATGAGATGCTGGAGCCACCTTACGTATCTGATAAAATGATTAGTGCCTGGGTGAGTGATAAAGTTATGGATTGGAACAGGAATTTGTAGAGTCTTGGGACTCTGGGAGCTGAAGGCTCTCATCGAATGCACCAGAAACCAGGGAAGCAAATATTTTGTTAGCATGTCTGGCTCCTCGGTGGCCTTGTGTCCATGACTTTAAAGTTAACATAGACCCCAAGGCTGAAGAAGAGAAGGGTTGGCAGTTTTAGGCAGCACAAGTCTAGGACATTAGGTCCTATGTTTTCTGAGCAAGTTGTGGGGGAAACAGACCTCAGCTTGATAAGTGCATATGAAGACACACCCATTTCAGAGAGAGACAAGAGGCTCAGATACCCACTGAATGTTATTTCCTGCCTGCTCTGTATGATTGCCCTTAGTAACCCCTTGATTGCTCATACTGATAAACATGATTTAAAAGGGCAGAGTGCACAGACTGGAACTTGACTGAAAACAATTTAGCTTGGTGTGGGAATGTGGTGTGTGATTATTTTCTCAAGGATGGCAATGTTTCTTTTTAAAGATTTGCTTGAGATATAAACCATATGGGTTTGCTTTCTCTGAACAGCTGCAGGTCAAGGAGAAAGAGTATGGAAGGTGTTTGAATGCCTGGGTAATGTTGGAATGACATTCAATTTATTTCAACACATGTTTATTGAGTACCTACTATGTTCCAGGCAAAATGCAAGAAAGGATAACATAAAGAGAAACAGCAGTTAGTCCCTCCCATGGAGAACTCATAGCCTATTGGTATAGAAATCACAAAAAGCTATGATAGGCGCTAAAATCCTAAAACAAAGGTGTAAGGTGCCGATGCTGGGCATTTTGTATGCATTTGATCTCATTTAGTCCTCATAGAAATTCTTTAAGTTAATGCTAGCATGATTCTCATTTTTCAGGTAAGGAAACTGAGGCTCAGAAAAGCTAAACTGCTTCCTGAGCAACAACAGCTAGTAAGTGCTGGAGCTAGCAGTCTGACTCCAGGGCCTGTGCTGTTTCTATTATACTCTGTCAAGGGCAGAGCTAGGTATCTAGGCAAGCTACAGAAAGGTGAGATTGGCCCTGAAGAATGAATGGGATTCATTAGTTAGTCCAGTGGCATGAGGGTGGGTAAGCACATGCATTCCCAGGAGAGGGAACAGCTCATGCTAGGGTTTAGAGCCTATGAAAGGAGTCTGCTACAGCTCCAGTATGGGCTAACTGTCTGTAGGAAGAAGCCAAAGTAATTATCTTTTCAACAAATATTTGAGTGCCAATCTCTGGTAGAGGCACTGGTCACCTACTGGTGGCCAAGATTGGACCAGATCTCTGCCTTTATGGGATCATCCTGAACCATGAAATAAATGAGTCTACAAACACACCAATAAACCAAATGCATATCAGCCGAGGATATTCTGAGAAATCAAATAGTGCCATGGGAAGTAGATCATGGGGTTAGGCTTTTCTACAAGGTGGCACTTGAGTTGAGATCTGAAGAACAAGGACGTGCTAACCATGCAAAGGTCACAGAGAAGGGCATTCCAGGTGGGGAGATCAGCAAGAGCAAAGGCCTTAGGGTGGGAAAATTGGGCCACGGAGTATGTTCCAACCAAACCGCCATAGCATGTGTTCTTATGTTTGTTATGTGATCATTCCGGGGGCATGGTGTTTGATGTCTCCTACAGGATCATACAGGAGGGCTCCCTTTTGGAAATCCTTCTGAAATGAGTGCATTTGTTGTGGGTTCTGAGTTACATGGAAAACCACTCAAGGGTTCAGCCCAACTCCTTTTCCAGAGAGGTGGTCTGGTGTGCTACTTAAGCCATGCATTGTTACAATGTGCCTGCTGTGTTTGTTCTGCTCCAGCCAAATCCCCACCCTTTACCATCTGAACAAAACTGCTAATGATTAAATTGCCACATTTTAACCAGATGACACCAATTATGCTTCTCTTTTACTTTCACTGTGATCACGAAGAATACAACTTCATTAATAACCTCCTAAGAGTTGCCTTTCTAAACATAGGTTAAAGGAAGTTTTTCCCATTGACATCATTTCGTGACCATCAGCTTCCATTAATTAGATGTGAATGTCTTTTTCCATTCACTTACCCTGTTCTTGGTTTTGAATGATTCTCAGGTTTTATTGTGAGCTAGGAGAAGAGACTAGGGAATGCACAGACTGCTCAGCTGTTTCCTACCTGCTAAGGAAAAACCAGGCAGAAGCTGTGGGAAACAATGGAACGTGACAGACAGCCAAGTCACATCTCTCCTTCAGCCTCTACCGCCCTCTCTTGCCCTGTGCCTGCTCTGCCTCCACGTCCTTTTCTGCTCCCTACCTCTGAGTAGCCCTCCTCTTGCTTCCCCTGCCGTGGTGGTGATGTGACCCAGACTGGACAAACATGTGACCCATTGCTGGCCAATCAGTGCCCTCACAGCCCCAGACTGTGCAGCAGGGATGGACACCTGATCAGAGCCACAGATGACTTATGCTGGAAGGTTGGGGAAGAGAAGCCCCCTTTGGGTTGTTGGCCTGGGAGGGCATAGACCTGCAGTTGCTGTTGATGAGAAGCAGTGTTGAGAGATGAATTGAGACAGATGCCTGAAAATGTTATTGGAATTACCTGGACCTAGCCAAGCCTGAAGCTGGTGCAGTCCCAAACTACTCAATTCTATGGTCCAATAAATGTAATTTATTCTTCTTTGAAACAAGTTTTAATTGGGTTTCTATTCTTGCCTCTCTGAGGGGTGTGTTGAATACATGTCCACAGTTGCTATGCTGCCTTGCCGTTTGTAACCAACCCAACTTGCTTAACCCTTTTCCTAATTCAGAAAACATTTATGGAGCCCCTACTGAATGCTGGAAAAATGGCCACTGTAGCAGATAATAATGCCCCATGTTAATTCCCCAGCTACTCTCACTTTTTTCTGACTGGCAGAGCCCCTAATCTTTCAGTTTTGCCTTCCTCCTGCCATGGTGCAGGCATGGAGTAACTATTCTCCACAGGGGATCTAGTCCAAACAATCCTCTTTCCTTTATTTTTTTAAACCAAATTTTGACTAATTAGAAAGGGCATATGATCAGTTTCTGGTCAATGAGGTATAAGGAAAAATCTACCAGGACAGAGGGCACTTTGGGAATAAGAACAGAACAGGCAAATTGCCCCTTCTTCTAATGAATGGTGTCTCTGTGTAAGATACCAGGAACCATAGCAAGTCAATGGAAGAGAGAAAATGTGGGGAAAAGTATCTGGAACTTGATGACATCATCGAGCTGCTGATTTAATCCACTCTGAGTCCTCTGAATGTGAAATCATACATTCCCTTATTATTTAAGACTTTGACTTGAGTTTGTTGTTAGTCATAATATAAAGAATTCTAGCAGATACAGATGATCAATAAACACTGATGTGTGTGCTGGCAGCATATTCTGCCTCCTGGGCAGAATATTTACCTCAACCAGGGAGGTCTATGCAGAATGAGGGCACTTTGTCCTACATCTGGTTTTGTGCTCTGTGGGCTTGGACATTCAGGTGACTGGTTTCCAGGGGACTGAGTGCTAATAATCAAACTCACCCAGGAAAGGTAACAATTGGAAAATGACTTTTTGAATTTGCTTTTGAAATTTAACTACCATTTAGACCTTTTCTCCCTGTAAGATAAACCATCATGAGAAGCCAATGAGAACTAGAGGGTGACTGAGTGAGCATGGAGCTGTAGCCAGAACCAGTGGATTTCATTCTCAGTGCTGTGATTATAGTAGTTCATGTCATCTGGCCACAAGGGACTGAGATCTCCATCTCACCATCAGAATGTACATACCAAGGGTCTGTAATTCCCCATTCTTTCCTTCTCCCCCCTTTTCTCCAAGCCTTAGTACATGCCATTCATTCTCTCTGCCCACGACACTTTCCACAGCCAACTTCATTCACCCAACTGACATCTGCTTGTCCTTCAAATCGTATTTCAGTGGCACCTCTTCTAGGAAACCTTATGTGACTGTATTTTTCCCTCCTCTCAGGTTATTAGAGTTCCTTCCTTTAGCCTTACTATCTCATTTGTCCTATTGAACTGCAATCTTCTACTGACTATCTTGCCACCAACTATGATCTCCAGAAGGGCAGGGACTGTGTCTGTTCTGGTTCCTGTTTTGTCCCTGGTTCCTAGGGCTTTGCTTGGTGTGCTAGATGACCAGTACATATTTGTTGAATTGTTGAATATACAATGCATGAACAACTGTGAAGATGTTCACAGCATTCCAGCTCCTCACCCCAGTTCTTACTTAGAAGGGTACTTCCAGTAACATCTTGTGACTGTGTTTTTCTGGGTCAGTTGCTGAATATCCACTCCACTCACCTGAAGTTTCCATTCCTTGTAGAGATACTTAATTTTTCTTAGCTGCTGACTTCCAGTTACTCCTAGTCAGTCTTGGTTTGGATTCAGATAGACCTAGTATCAGAGGTCTATTTTGTCACTCCTTTGTCACTTACTGTGTAAACTTGGGGGGTTTTCTTAAGGCCTGTGAGCTTTAGTTTCACCGTCTGTAAAACAGGGCTGATACTACCAACCCTATCTCACAAGGTTATGATGAGCATCGAATGGAAAGATGCATAAGAAATGCTTTACACAATGCCCCAATACACTAATTATTCAATTAACATTCTTAGTTGTTGTTATTACAGCACTTTGTGCCAGTCCTTAGGGGTGGAGCCAGAGAGGGGAGTGTTTCTCCTAGGATGGTGAAGGGCTGAAATTGTAAGCCTTTCATCACAAAGGAAGAAAGAACTCAAGGCTTCCACCTGGCATTTCCAATAGTTATGGTTTTCCATAAATAGTTTCTTTTTAAAAAAACAAAATGTAAGAATGTTTGAGTCCAGCCCAAGAATGTATGTTATGTTCTTTAAAAAGGAAATGTCAACAGGGTGTTGGGTGACAACCAGTCTCATGTCGATTTTCAAATAAAGCAAAGAGGGCATTCCATGGAAAATATTTATAAAGGATCTTATCTGAGGGAAGTGAATTCTAAATTTTCTTCTAATTCAGAGGACAAGGGGGTCAAATCCTTAGATGTAGCAAGACTTTTGGAATGAGCATTGTAAAAGTTAAAAGGACACAGCTACTCCCTCTGGAGCATGATGTGTGTGTGTGTGTGTGTGTGTGTGTGTGTGTGTGTGTGTGTGTGTGTGTGTGTAGATGGCCTTAGAGAGGCAGTTGGTGGAGTGGGACTCCAAGGTCCAAACTCCACCACCTCCTTGCACAGGTTGGACATCTCAAAATCTCATTTTGTCCATCTGTGAAATAAGCCTAATGGTAGGTAGCTGGCTGACAAGAGAAATATGACTATTGACTGCATAAAACACACTTGGCACAATGTCTGACACTTAGGAAGTCTTCAATGCATGTTGGCAGTTTTTCTCTCTTTTCTTCTTCCTCTTCCACCTACCCTCTTCTTCACTGAGGATTACTTTCTTTATTATTATGACTACTACTTCCTTTCTCATTACTGTATTTCCATAATTACAATGTCTATTACTATTTCTTTTACTACCAGTTCTATTGTTACTGCCACTATATGTGTAACTATGATTACATCCATAAGTTCTACTTCTTTTACTGCTATTATTTCTCCTCCTCTTCCTCTGTCCTCCTCCTCTCCCTTCTTTTTCTACTACTGTGACATCTACTGCTATTTCTATTAAGGCTGCCACTACTTCTATTACAACTGGTACTACTTCTATTATTACTTATTCTTGCAATACAGGCCAGGTGCCCACACCAGGGACTGGCATGTTCTAGCCAACAGGAAACTCACTTATCTGTAGCACCCACTCCCAGTCCTCTGCCACCATCTCTTTCTTCAATTCTTTTTGCTCCCTTCAAAAGGAGGGTATATCTCAGCCATTGCCTAAGTAGGTGTCAGACTGGATGACCAGATGTTGTAGTTCCCCTACTTCAAGTGTACCCCTGACCCAACTCCAGCATCTCTCTCTCTCTCTCTCTCTCTCTGTCTTTCCCTTCATGTCTCCTTACTTTCCGTCCCTGTTTGCTTCCCTTCTGCTTCTCCAACAATCTCCTTAGTCTACTTTTGGTGAGGTGGTGTGACTGGGACTGGGGGTGCTGGCCAGGGATGGCTTGTTTACTTTGGCTGCATCTCCCTAGGCCTGGTGGGGACCTTGATGTGTCTGAGCCAGCAGAGATCAAGAGCACAGAGAGCCTGCTCAAATGCAAATCCTGCTCCCACTTTACCATCTTCATGACATTGGGAAAGCAACTTCACCTCTCTGAGCCCCAGTTTCCACATCTGTGGAGAGGATTAAATGATTTAATAGGTGTAGAACTTTTAGTACAATGCCTGGAACACTTTAAGAGCTAAGTCAGAAAAAGTTCTATTTAGTATTCTCTGGCTGTGTGTGTAAGAGATAGGGAGACAGAGAGGGAGGGAGGGAGTGAGGGAAGGAGGGGGAGAGGGAGAGGGAGAGGGAGAGAGAGCAAAAGAGAGTGAGCGTGAAAGAGTTTGGCATTTCAGGTTTTCCCTTTTGATGATGGGAGAAGAAGAACAGAAACCTAAGTGGAGTTCAGGATGGAGTTCAAGATGCTCTTTCTGGAGTAGTTTATCCCACCCTGAAAGAGTGTGGAACATGATTAGAGCCCTTCTTCTGGGTCTTCCTCCACCTCCCCTTAAGTGAAGTCAGACCAGAAGAGCCTCAGGGTATGGGACAGCAGTGATCTTTGAGTTCTAGGCTTGACTCTGGGACAAGTTTTGGGTAATCATGGGCACATTGAGAAGGAAAGAGAGAGAGCACCAGTGGAGCTTGAGAGGTTGTATGTCCAGACTTCCCAGACCAGGAGAGAAGCAAGTGAAGCTCCAGGGGGTTAATGACCTAAGTGTATGTGAGTGATAATGACTGAAATTGGGAGATAAGAAGACAGACTGCTGGGGTTTGTATCCTGCTGTGTGACTTAGTAGCTGTGGGACTTTGGACCCCTTGCTAGGTTTCTTTATAACTCTTCTATTTAAAATAAAATAAAATCTAAAAGTAGTTGTGCAGGTGCATTGGGTTCTATTTCCTTTCCTTCTCGGTGGGTTAGTTAGGCAAGTTCCATTTCACCCTGGACCTCTGTATCCCTATCGGTAAATAAAGAAGACTGACAAGAAGGTCTCATCTATAATGATGGCACCAAACTGTGATGGAGGGGCATTAAGCTAAAATGTGTAAAGCAAATGGAACAGTGTCTGGGCATAGTTAGTGCCATATAATTGTTAGTTGTTATAATTTATTTGCTATTTATTGTTTTTTTAATCAGTTCCTCATAGAATCCTTATCCTCTACTTTCTCTGCTTAGCCAAGCCACCTCCAGTGTACCAAGCTGATAAAGATTGGGTTTTCTGAAAGCAGACCCTGAGATGTTTATTCGTGCACACAATGTTTGTTGGCATCAACACCAATGAAAGGGTAGGGAAGAAGAAAGGCTACAGAGGAGAAGCTGAACTGTTGTTATGCATGCCCCACAAATGCCCTGCAACCTAACTGGCTTAGGAGTCAGTACTACCTGTCAGAGTTGTCCCATGTGGTGCAGAATGCTCAGGCCTTTGTACCCCCACCTCACTCAGTCACTGGGTATGGACCACTTCTAGGATGCCATGACCTTAGATTAAATGGCTTTATGCAACCAAGGCAGAGCCCCCAAAGCCAAGAACTGCCCCACAAATCCACAGCAACCCAACTGGCTTAGGAGTCAGTACTACCTGTCAGAGTAGTCCCATGTGGTGCAGAATGCCCAGACCTTTATGCCTCCACCTCATTCAGTCACTGGGTATGAACTGCCTCTAAGACACCATGACCTTGGATTAAATGCAACCAAGGCAGACCCCCAAAAGCCAAGAGATAGAAGCAGCAAATACTTTCTGAAGGAGGATTTGAGAAGCAAAATTCTTAGTCTACTTCGACAGATGCCTTTTGAATTTTTAAGTATGCACATTTTAGTGATCATTTTAGAGATAGTTCCTCCGAGATGTTTTCCAAGACAGGTTGCAGAACACAGAATACCAGGACTGGACGAGATCTTGCAGATCTTGACCCCTTTTTGTAAGCTGTCTTATTTACTGAGAGAGATTCTGAGGTCCAGGGTGAATGGTGACCTGCCTAAATAACTCACTGAGAAGGAAATAGAACCCAAGGCTATTGAATAACTGTATTTTAGGATGTATTTCATTTGAAATTAATAACACTTAAATATCCCATATGTGGTTAGTGGCTACCATGTTAGACTGTTCCATAGCCTTAAAAGAATGCATCCATGCATCCTCAATCTTACTTAAAGCCCTTCATGTCATTACTGGACAGACAACAAAGAAGGCAGAGAAATAAGAAGGGGTGTGTGTGTGTGTGTGTGTGTGTGTGTGTGTGTGTGTGTGTGTATGTTTAAAAACTCTTTTTCCCTTCTCATGCTGAGACCAGTTTCTTGATCCTATTTTAGGTGACTTTGATTTCAATCCTCTCAAAGGACTTTGCGGATCCGTGAGGATTGCCTACTCCTCTTTGCTTTTCTCTACCACTTATAAATGTCTAATGATCTGATCTGCAGACTAGTAATTTCTTATATTTCATCTATAAGGCATTCATCCAAACCTTACATTTCAGCTTCTTGAATTTACAAGGGGAACTTGCAATTTAGCTTCCCAGGGGTCGACACTTTGGGTTCTCCCAAAAATGCCTTTTGAGTATTTTTTTTTCTCCCGTGGCTTTTCCCATCTTACATTTGTGATTATAATTTTCCTTCCAAATAATCTCTGCTTCCTGCCTGGATGAGTTGGCTGCCTCTCCAGTCATTCACATGGAAGAAGTCTAATTCGGTTAGACTTCTAATTCGGCTTCGGTTGTGATTTTGCTGTTTGTGTTATTAATGATTCGAAAGTATCACCCTGTTATGAATGATCAGAAAGCATCGACTGGTTTGGTTCTGCAAGGATTCTCTGGTTCAGCTCGTGAAGGTCTAATTCTGGATAACATGTGGCTGGAGAACTTCCTGGCACTGCATATGAGTAAGAGTGAGAGGTCTGGGCATTCTGCACCACATGGGGCAACTCTGACTGGCAGTACTGGCCTCTGTGTTTCATCTTTCATCAAGCGAGGGGAGGGTGGGAAACCCAGGCAGGAGAGTTTGTATTATTGTGACGGATCTCTGTTGTTTTTGACTATCCAGTAATCTTTCCCGGTTTTTTTGTTTGTTTGTTTTTGGCAGTAGCACCTTGTCTTAGACCAGGTTTTCAAAAGCATATCCTGAGAGGGGTACAAATTTTGGGTACAAATGAGTTATTAAGAAAGTGTTCCCAGAAGAAATCAGTGGGAATGTATGACTGAAGCAGGAGGGAGATGTCAAGCAAAGGTATCATGTAAGAGCAGTCCCAGACTCTGCCTAATCTTCGAGAGCTCTGGAGTGGAAATTGTGCCTTACCTGAGGCCAGAGAGCTGAGGTTTTCTACTATCCCCTTAAGGCTCACCCATGTGTGTGCAAACAAGTGGGGGGGGCAAATGGAATTTATTTATAAAATACTGCGTATTTATTCTTACATGTTTTAACTTCAGTCACCTTCAAAATACACTTATTGAGATGCTTTTTCTACCACTCAAAACAGTTTTGAACTCCTCAATTTTGATCCCTTTTAGTGCTTCTGCCATTTTTTGTTTCACCTTTTCCACAATGGCAAAACGTTTCCCCTTGAAGACTTTTGTTTTATCTGGGGAAACAAACAACCAAAAAAATTGCTCAGGGCAAGATCCAGTGAATAGGGAGGGTGGAGCATGGGGGTCATGCTGTTTTTGGTCAAAAACTGCTGAACACTCACCACAGTATGGGCAAGTACACTTGTAAATAACCCATTATGAAATGGGTAAATGGGTTGGAAGAGTCTGCAAAAAAAACCTCACTAAAGTTGAATGCAGCCTTTTACAGTGATGCTAGCTGCTACTCTGAAGCTGATGGGTCCCTAGAACACTTAACTAGCGGAGGGAAGCTGGTACTATAAGGGGTCCACCCTTTAAAAGATAATTCTGCTTTTGCGGGGATTCCCATGCATTCCCATCCTCTTAAATCATGAATGGCTCCACAAAACCAGGGCTGTGCTTTGAAGAATGTGGTAGTTGGATGCTGGTAGAAGCAAAGATGGAGGAAAGGAAGAGAGAAATGGTCAAAGAGATTCAAGGAAATCTGGGGTCCACGACATCTCCCAATTTTCCATTAGGGAATACCTCTTTTGTGTTCCTGTTGGGCTAGTCAATCAAGATCAGGGTTTCTTAGACTTGACACTGTTGACCTTTGGGGCAGGAGAATTCTCTGTTGTAGGAAACTGTCCTGCGCCCTGTAGGATATTTAGCAATGTCCTTGGTTGTGACAAACCACTGATGCCCCCTGGTTGTGATAACTAAAGATGTCTCCTAACAGTGCCAGATATCTCCTATGGGGCAAAATGACCCCTGATTGGCAACCACTGGTCAAGATGAAATGCCTTCCTTTGTCCAGAGAATGGACCTTTGACCCAAGATGGGATACTCATTCTCTCCCTGCTTGGAATTTAATATTGAGCTGAGGAATACATGGTTGGGATTGGTTAGCCAAGAATGCTGTATCCTGAAGAGCTGGACATGAGTATTTGCTACCTAGATACTCACAGATGCCCTGGTTTTTGTGACCTCCTCCCCCCTTTGATTCTGTAAGTCACCTCAAGTTCTTTCATAAATTCTTCCTCTGCGTAACTTAACCTGAATCAATTTCTCTTGCCTTCCACAAAAGATTCTTAATGGGCACAACAATTAACCTATTTTTTTTATGACTTGATAGCATTAATCCAAGAACTGAAAAGTGTCTATAGACACAGCATGGAATGGAAGACTCAGCATGACCATGATCGTTTCTCCTTGTTTTTAAACTTTCACTTTCTCTCTCTTTCCCACCTTCACATACATTTGTTTGATAATTTTCCTGTCACTCCAGGGTCTGTTGCATTAGTTAAGTAAAATAGTCAGCAATCCCCTCTTGAAGAAACATCTTTCTTTGCTACTTCACCAAGCTTTGGCAATGGAGCTCTCTATGGCTTCAGATACATCATCTTAGTAAGAGACGTATATTTGGATTTTTTTTCCTCAGGATTTATATTTTCCATGTCTTGGATACAGTTCTTCCTTTCCGAAAAAGGAGTTGTTCATTTTTTTTTTTTTGACTTGGAGTGTATCCATTCTGTTTTCCTGGAAAGCTGTCTAACACTGGAATTGTTCCACTCCCAGAGATGTGTACTGTGGACTATTTTTGATGTTGATGATGGCTCTACCAGAGGTGTGTGCTGCTGAATATGTGAGCCCTCCAAGTCCTTCCCAGCAGACTCCTTATACTCCATGTTTTCCTAGCTACAACATGTATCTTTCTGAATTTGTAGGGGACTTTTCTACTGCAAAACATTAAGGAAAAGCATTATTGGTAGACTGGAAGTTTTCAGGAAAACACATTTTAGCCATTTGAGAATGTTCTTTAGAAATTTACCATTAAGAAAAAAAAAACTTTCTTTCTTAAGAAATCACTAGTCCTGATACTAGAAATTATGTAGTGTCTGCCTTTTCTCCCTGGCTGTTGGGAAGCACACAGACAAATTTGATGCTACTTGTAGATTCTATGTTATTTACACTACTGTATCTCATATTTCCTCTCTCCCCTTTCCTTTGTCTGAATTTATTACTCCTGTATTTATTATATTAATCTTATTATATTCCTTATTGTAGGCTTACTCAAAATCCTTTTGAGATAAAAGTAGAGTGTAAATGAGCAAATAATTTTTAGTCAACAGTTGCTACTGTGAATTTGATGCTATTCTAACAGGTATGTTAGCTGTTGTACTCCCTGTACTACATCTTTGAGTTTTGCAAGTGAATCAACCCCAGGCACATAGCAGACACCCATTCAATACTTGACTATGCCTCCTTTGTTTTGTTCATCTTTGGTTCTTTGGATTGGAAAAGATCGTGAACCAAGATACTTAGTTCATTTCAAAATAAGGGAAGGCGCATTTTACACAGTAATCATAAACTGTGGCTTGGGTGAGGGTTTGTCACAGCCCATGGAAGTAGTTTCACTCACCATTTTGTTTGGTCTGTCTAGTCTTTTAAGGGGTGACATAGCAAGGCAGGGGTTGCACTGCCTTGCAGATTGCAGATTGCAAAAAAACAAACAAACAAAAACCAACCCAAAACAAATAACAAAACAGCTCAGTCCCATCACCTTTCACTCTTTGGGTTCGACATTTTGTGTTACCTGTTTGCCCTGTGGTTATTTGCATTTAAGCCACTTGCTTTATGGTAATTCACCAATTTCACCAGTAGGCTATAATATATGTACACACACACACACACACACACATACACACACACACACACACACACACACACACAGAGAGAGAGAGAGAGAGAGAGAGAGAGAGAGAGAGAGAGAAATAGGTTCTTAATTAAAGAAAATGGCCAACATTGAAGAACTTTACTAGATCCCTGCTGAATGGGCACTTATTTTACTTTCTTTTTGTAAGATCTGACCCCAGAATTTTAATGGATAACTGCCCAGTGCTAAAAGTCTAAGTCTGAATTCATTAAACGCCATGGATATATTACATCTTAACTTTTGAGAAGAGATAACTGTCTATTTTAAGCCCTTTAATATCCCAGACATAAATGACATCATTTGTGTATGTGTTTGCATGTGCATGTTGGGTGTGAGGGAGTGGAATGATTGTTCTCCAAGTTCTTTCTAGCTCTGGTGAGTTCCCATGAGAACTTGGAACCGCCACTGTAACTCTCTGGGCCTCAGTATCTTCTGAGAGCCTTTGACGGCATGAATTCCAAGTCCTTGCCTGTTATTAATGTTTGTGGTACTACCATCACTTTGGAATTTAATTAATCTTCAAAAACCATGGTCTATTAAGAAAGTGAAAAGACAGCCCACAGAAAGGAATAAAATATTTATAAATCATGTATCTGATAAGGGTCTCGTATAAAGAATATATAATTAACTCTTACAACTCAACATCTAAAAGACAAATAACTAATTTAAAATGGTACAAATCCCTTTTAAAAAAATTGTTGTAGTGGGCTTCGTGGCTCAGCCTGTAATCCCGCACCTTTGGGAGGCTGAGGTGAGTGGATTGCCTGAACCTGCGGGTTCGAGACCCCCCTGGGCAGCGAGACCTCATCTCTACAGTAAATCAAAAAATCAGCCGAGTGTGGTAGCGCATACCTGTAATTCCGGCTACTTGGAAGGCTGAGGTGGAAGGATTTCAGGAGCCCAGCAAGTCGAGGCTGCGGTGGCCGGGAGCAGCCACTGCACTCCAGTCTGGGTGACAGAGTGAGACTCCAACTAAAAAAAAAAAAAAAAAATGTTTTTGTTGTTGTTTTGAGTCAGGGTCTCACTCTGTCACCCAGGCTGGAGTACAATGGCACAATCATGGCCCACTGCAGCCCTGACCTCCTGGGCTCATCCTCCTCATCCTCCCGAGTAGCTGGGACTACAGGTTTGCACCACCACTCTTAGCTGATTTTTAAATTTTTTGTAGATATAGAGTCTCGCTATCTTTCCTAGGCTGGTCTCAAACTACTGGGCTCAAGCAATCCTGCTGCCTCGACTTCCCAAAATGCTGGGGTTACAGACATGAGCCTCTGTGCTGGCTAAAGTTCTTGAATAGACATTTCTCTGAAGAAGACACACAAATGCTCAGCAAGGATGTAAACAGATGCCCGAAGTTATTAGTCATTGGGGAATTGCAAATCAAAACCATGAGGCAATACTTCACACTCATTAGGATGGCCATAATAACAGAAAAAAAAAAAAAAAAAGGGGAAAATCACAAGCATTAGTATGTGGAGAAATTGGAACCCTAATACCCTTCTAGCTGAAATGTAAAATGGTACAGACACTGTGAAAAATAATTTGGCAGTTTCTCAATAAGTTAAACAAAGATTTATCCTATGATCTAGCAATTTCACTCCTAGGAATATATCCCAAAGAAATTGATAACAGATGTTCAAAAAAGAAAAAAATAAAAACACATGAGTATTTATAGCAGTTACATTCACAACAGTCAAAAGGTAGAAATACACTAAATATCTATCAACTAATGAATGGATAAACAAAATGTGATCTATCCATACAATGGGATACGATTGAGCCATAAAAAGGAATGAAATACTGGTGTATGCTACAATATGAATGAGTCTTGAAAGCATTACAGTAAGGGAAAGAAGTCAGATGCAAAAGACCACACAGTGTATGATTTCATTGACATGAAATATCCAGACTAGATAAATCTATATAGAGAGAAATCAGATTAATGGCTACCAGAAACTGGGGGGAGATGGTAATGCAGAGTGGTTACTTACTGAGTATGGAGGCTCCTTTTGGTGTAATAAAAACATTCTGGAATTAGATTAATGGCAACGACTGCACAACATTGTGTGTGTACTAAGTACCCACTGAATTGCATACTTTAAAATGGTTACAACGGCAATTTTTTTTAAGGACAGGAACTAGCTGTCACTTAGCCTGTAGTGCAGTGGTATGGTTATAGCTCATTGCAGCCTCAAACTTCTGGGTTCAAGTGATCCTCCCACCTCAACCTCCTGAGTAGCTGGGTCTATAGTTGTGTGCCATTATGCCCAGCTAATTTTCTTAGCTTTTGTGAAGCCAGGGTCTTACTATATTGCCCAGGCTGATCTTGAACTCCTGACCTCAAATGATCCCCCCAAACAATGGTAAATTTTATCTTATGTGTATTTTACCACACACATACATACTCCAAACATTTCCCAGATTATGAAAAGATATAGTTATAGAGATTCTTTACATATGGGTATATTTTTCAAAATATAGAAAAATATGTTTTATACCCAATGTTGTTCAAAGTGTGATCTGCAGATCAGCAGCATTTGCGTCACCTGGGAGCTTGTTGGAAATATAGATTCTTGGATCCCTCCCCAGACCTAGTGAGGCAGATTTTCTGGAGGTGGGTTCAGCGATCTCTGCTTTAACAAGCTCTCCAGGTGATCCCTGTGTTTGCCAAGTTTGAGGAGCAACTTTACAATGCATTAGGCCATTCAGTCTCAACTTTTAGTGTGAATAAGAATCACCTGAATAGCTTGTTACACATGCCAGTTCCCGAATCCAGAGATTATGATTCCTTAGATGTGGGTGATGCTCAGAAACCTGTATTATAACAGGCACTTAGGAGATTCAAATGCAGGTGGTCCAAGAACTAATTTTTAAAATGCAAAAATAATGGAGAAAAAAGTTGATTTTTCAGACTTTATTGGGTACGAATATCACCTGGGAAATTTGCTAAAAAAGTGCAGCTTTCTGGGAACCCCCCACCCCCACCAAGATTTTCTGATTCAATAGGTCTAGGATGAGGATATATATTTTAGAGTTGTGGAGGAACAGGTGAGGATTGGCTACATAAGTAAATTGTGTGCATGTGAGGTTTAGACTTCCAGCGGACCCTCTCTTCCCCTGATAGTGGACCTGGTACCCAATATGTTGCCACATGCACTCCATCCCTCCTCCGTCTCTCCCCTAGAAGTGTCCAGTGTGTGCCCTTCTCACATTTGTGCTCATGTGACCAGTGATCAGGGCCTACTTATGATTGAGAATATGCAGTATTCAGGTTTCTGTTTCTGTAATAGCTCACAGCTCCATCCATGTTGCAGCAAAGGACATGATTTTGTTCTTCTTTACAGTTGCATAATATTCCACCATGTATATGTATTGCATTTTCTTTATCCGGTTCACTTTTTATGGGCATCTGAGTTGGTTCCATGTTTTTGCTATTGTGAATAGTGCTGCAAAGAACATACATGTGCAGGTGTCTTTTAGGTAGACAATTTGTGTTCCTCTGGGTATATTCCCAGAAGTGTGATTGCTGGATCATATGGAAGATCAATTTTTAGTTCTTTGAGAAAATACCACACTGCTTTCCACAAAGTTTGAACTAAAAAACTGCCTTTTAACAGTCACCTAAGTTAATTCTGATTCGGGGATCAGGAAACCACATTCTGAAAACCATATTTACTGAAATCAAGCTCTCTGAGAACAGAAGACAGCTTTCAAATGATCTTGCTAGACTAGAGCTATGGTCTCAAGGTAATAAGATGGGATTAACTGGGATGGTTGGCATATTCAAGACCTGAGCCCAGATTGTCAATTATGGTGGCTAAAAAATCCAGAAAATGTGACCTACTTGCAGTTCACTAAAAAATAAAAAGGGAATAAAAACCCTTTGGTAGTTTGATTCAGTTGTATGTACTGAGAAAGCTAAGGCAGGCTGAGGCTTACTTAATTTAAGTATTGTATCTAAAATGAGAGGGATAATAGTTCCATACTTATATTTGGTGTTCCAATTGTACATAGAATATCTTTAGTTCTAGATGCCACATGTGTTATGGACACGCTGGAGAGCAAAGTGAAACTAACATTTATTGAGCCAACTACACATTTATCTCACTTATTAAACTATTTTCTTATCAAATGCTTACAGTGATCCTATGATATAAAAATTATACCCATTTTAAGGCTGCCTTGAAGGGAAAATGTTTTGCCCACTGATTTTCTTCTTTTCTCCAGAGTAACTTGATATCTCTCGTCCCTCAGTACCCTGGGGGATTGGTTTCAGGACCCCTGAGAATACCAAACTCAAATGCTTAAGCCTCTTGTATAAGAGGACGTAGTATTTCCATGTATCCTAAGCACATCCTCCCATATTTTTAAAATGATCTCTAGTTGACTTGTAATACCTAATATAATATAATGCTATGTAAATAGTTGCTGTATTGTATTTTTTTAATTTGCATTATCAGCATTGTTTTTTTCCTCCCAAATATTTTTGATCCCTGATTGGTTGAATCCATGGATGGTTACAGAGCGCTGACTGTGTAATAAAATCCCGCTGTAGCAAAATGTGGAGATGCCCCATTGTAAATACCGTCGTACTGGGAGATCATCCCTTTAACATGGGAATCAAGCTGTGCAGTTCCCGAGTTCAACATTTCCTCGTGGAACTATTCCAGCACAACGATGGGATGACATACTGTTTGCTTTGTGTCTCTGGTATGTGCCTGGTGTAATATTTACCAACTGGTCGGCTCTGTGGACAGAGCAGCCGTGAGACTGTCTGTGTTTGCTCCGCTGGGCTTCCTGGCTGGGCCTGTTACTGTGGCAACGGCCTTTCCTGTCAGCAGCCTTGAAGGAAGGTATGAAAGAGCACACTGTTGGGGGCTGCTGCCTGGGGTCCATTGGGGTTAGGCTTTTCTCTTGGATCCTTAACAAGGAAAGAGGAGTAAGTCCTTCTCTTAAGCATTGCCACTTGATTCTCCTGTGCCCTGGAAACGATCTTTTCAGTGTTGTTTTACATCAGCCAGGAAGGTTAGACCATGTGCTCTCATGGGGACTGGGGAGGTGGGAGGTGGAGGCGTAGACATTTCCCCTCAAACAGTCCTGTCATTGAGTCCAGTGGAGTTTTTTTTTCAGTGCAGTCATCTGATTTTGATCTGTTTAAGTGTTTTATCTTCTCCTAAATAGCTCTTCCACATTTTCCTTCTTTGTTATGTTCAGACTTAAACATTCCTGACTTAGGAAGTTGAAATACAAGTGGGATTGGCAGTAGTGGGGATTAGCCGGGGAAGGGGGGCACACCTCATCAACAAGGGTACCTGCATAATGATCATTTGTATACCTAATCTTGAATTGCACCCCATGTCTTTAAAAAAAAAGTTGTAATATCCCTAGAGTACCCTCCTAGACCCTAGGTTTATCCCTCCAGCCTATACCCGCTAGAAAGGGGGTTTCTAAACCTGCAGTGGTTTGAATTGCTCCTTTGTTGTGAAGTTTCTGGTGATGCCCTATTGCTACAAGAAGAGCCTCAAACCCCTTATGATGGTATTTAATGCCCTCAAATGAATCAAGCACTGCTCAGGGAGATAACATGCAAGCTTCCTATGTCATCTTAAATTTTCAAGTAGCCATACTAAGATAGTAAAAACAAACAAGAGCAATTAATTTCAATAGCATATCTTATTTAGCTCAGTATATTCCAAATTATCATTTCAACAAGCAAACAATTTAAAAGTATTAATGAGATATTTTACTTTGTTCCCACTGAGTCTTCGAAATCTGGTCTGTATTTGACACCTACAGCACGTCTCCACGGGGACCAGTCACATTTCAAGTGCTCAGAGGCCAGTGGCTCTGAATCTAGACCCTGTCTACCACCCAGCCTCCTGCTCCTCCGCTTTCCCAATTCCCACAAAGTTGCCAGTGCACTGAGTACAGCCAAACGTTTGCCATCCTGTGCCTTTCTCATGCCCTTGAGTCTCTGTGTTCTTGCTGCTCCTGTTGTTTGGCATGCCCTTCTGGACCTGAACTTTCATTCTTCTTTTATGCCCAGACGAAGTAGTTTCTAAAGCCACTAGCCTCATGTCTTTTCTTTTTTCCCTGTTTTCTTTTATCTCTCCATGAGCGCTTTGTGTGCATCTCAAATGTAGTATTGGGTGTGTTCAACAGGTCTTCTTCACCACAGGGAGCAGTCATAAAGGCAAGGGCATGTTTTGGCCACTTCTGTGGTTCCTCATAAATGTTTGAATGGGTTAACGAAGGATGAATATATACACTGAAAGCTGCTTGTATGTTGATGTTGGGCTGTTCCAATGTCTCTTTTGTAATATATGGGATCATGCTTTCTAGGTCTCTTCACAAGCTGTTTTTCTTTACCTACCTACCTACCTACATTCTTATTTAATTCTGGTATCAAGCAACATAGATGCTCAGTTCCTTATCCAATGCCAAACAAGCAAATAAGTTGATTACACACACACACACACACACACACACACACACACACACACACACTCTCTCTCTCTCTCTCTCTCTCTCTCTCTCTCTCTCTCAAAAGTAAAAAACCAAAACAAAGCAAAATCCAATCTACTATTCTCCTTTACTAGCTGTTATAATTCACTGTTGTAAAAATCAAGAAGTCATTATATGAGAATAATGGAGTTTAATGAATTAAAGAACTGATCTGGCCTTCCTTTTGTACCATCTGCTGTGGTGACTTGTAATGGAGGCAGTAGGTCATGTCTCTGGGATGTATGTCATAGTATAGATGAAAGAGCCCAGACGAAAAGTCAGAGACCCAGGTTCAATCCTAGTTCAGCCTCTTCCTCGCTGTGTGACCTTGGGTAGGTGACAACCTCTCAGATCCTCAGTGTTCTCACCTGTAAAGTGGGGATAATAGTGGGTACTACCCCTCAGGGATGTTTTGAGGATTAACTAAGATACTATGTGCCTGAGATACAGGTGCCAAAACAGCAGAGGTGTGGCATATCCTTGGCGACGGTTATGAAAGTCAGTCCTGTTTTACCTAGAGTGACCTGAGTGTTGCGTGCCTTAGCTTTAAGACTTTTCCAGGGCTGAGTTCAGGAATTCTTTGGGATCAAGATTCCCCGGCTTTGTTTCTCAAGATTTTCCAGCGAGTTTTGTGTTTAGTGACATCTAGTGGTTGAATGAGGTAGTTGTCCAAGCAGAATGGGTTTGTTCCTCCCTTTCCCTCTACTGCTGGGACCCTGGCTGTATTCCTGAAGAGCTGCCTCCTCTTTTCTCTCCCCCTTCTCTCTGCATCCTTTGTCTCCCTGGAGTCAGGCAGCATCCATGCCCCAACAGTCCTCAGCAGTCCAATCCAACAGGCCCAGGTCCCATTCTCTCTCCCCTAGAAGGCCACCACTCTGGAGTCTAGAATTAAGGAGTCAAGGGTGATTCCCACCATACCTCCTTGTCTTATGAGAGTGTTCCCTATGCCTGTACCAACTAAAGAAATAGGAATTAATTTGTTTAAAGAATTAGTTTTATGCAGAGTTCTTACTGCAGACTGCAGACCGGGGCCTAGGGTCTGGAGTAGCCCTGTCAGGCAGCTCCACTGCAGTATTTCCGCTCACAGTTTATATCCAGGTGGTGGACTCAGTACGTGCAAAATTGTATCAGAGTTTGGGGTAGGAGCACATCTTGTTATAGATCACAAAAAGCATCATCACTAACCCTCTCAGATTATCTTAAGTGTAGGGAAAGGCAAGGACTAGTGTCCTTTATCTTTTAAGGAATATAGGGACTTAAGCAAGAAACATGGGAGGTTATGTACTCTATCCGGTTTTGTCTTCAAAGCATCTTTCTGGAGAGCTGCACGTCCTCACAGAAGCAGCATGATGCTGGCAAGCAGAAATGTGCAAACATGGCTTCTTACATTTGTGTCTTTGTCTCATACCTGGAAGCCCATGATTCTCTTCCTCTGCTTGGCAAAGTCATTCCTCTTACATCACAACCCACCAGCCAGCCACTCCCTGAATCTGTCCTGCTCTGTTCAGGGCCGGTCAGGCACTTGCTCCTCTCATACCCCAGACACTTCATAATTCCCTTCATTTAGTCAACTATACTGAAAACCTACTACAAATCAGGTACTTAGGACACTGAATTTTAGTAATCTATTTATATGCCTGTGTCCCCCATTGAATAGTGCAATCTCTCGTTCCTTCTTCCTCCTCCTTTCTTCCCCCTCATTCTCACTTTCTTTTTTATATTCTTTTATATTCCAGATGATGATTCCAACTATACCCTAGTGATGATTCTTCTGTGATCTATAATGAGATGTACGCTTATACCCAAACTTTGATGTCATTTTGGACATACTGAATCTTTATCACCTGGATATAAACTGGAACTCCACATGACTGGCACATGGCATGTTCTAAATAATTATTTTAATATCTTTTTTTTAAGTAGGAAACATAAAAGGATCATGTGCAGAGAAAATGGCAGCCCCCTTGGCACTTAAGATGAGGGATATTTTTCGTCAGTCAAAACTGTCCTATTATCCTTCAGATTATACTCCAGGTAATGGTGTACCTGATCCAGAATCATAATGGGCACAAATCTATGGTTAGTTTAACTCAAGATAACATAGCAAAATAGGTAACCGGATAATTGGAGGAAAAGCGTGATGCATTTTTTTGTGGGGGTGTAAAACTCAGGAGAACAGGAAAAACTTATAATATGGACTTTTACCATTTCATTTCCTTGCTTAAAAATAATTAAGCTCCCATTTGCTAAATGCAGTGGCTTCCAGTTTTGTTCTTAGACCTCATTGTAAAAACAAACAAAGAAGCAAACAAACAAAAAATTCAAGAACCTGCAGTCTATGTGTGTTACTTACAAATGGTCTATGTGTCCTACTTCAATAATATGTTGTTTTCCTTGTATAGCAAACACAAACAGAAATTTAAGAATAATGAGAAAACGTAAACATAAATAAGAGCCTAACAGTTTCCTCCTATACCCCAGGTATACCCCAGGGAATCAGTTCAGTCCTCCTGTGCTGTGTCATCTCACTCTGAGGAGAACTGATTTGTTCTGACATCCACAGCCTTCCACCACCTGGTCCCACTGTTCTGACACAAACTCTCCACCCTAATCAATCTGGTTTACTCATATCTCCTGCACATGCCCAAGGCTGTCCCTTCTCCCTGCCTTGGTTCGTGCCCTTTTGTCTCCTTTCTCCTCTCCTCTTTGTGCAACTCCAGATCCTTCCCCTTCAGAAAACCTGAAGTTTTCTGAAGTTCAAGAAAAACTGAACCCCAAGAGAGTAGGTTCCTGTGCAGATTAGAGGCTAGGAGGAAGGAGGAAGACCCAGGTTTCCCAAATGATTGTTCATTCATTGAACAGATATTTATCAAAGGTGTGCCCTGTGCCAGGCACTGAACCTGGCTCCATTCTATTCTAGCAAGTTCTCAAAGGCTGGCAAGCCAGGATCTACTGTCCCTTAAGTGTTTGGAGGACAGAATAATATTGGAATAAACTATGAAGTCAGTTGGATTTTGTGTCACGGTCTGATTGGATAAGCTCAGAGTCTGATATCAAATATGTCTTGATTGAAATCTTGCCAAAATGACCAACTTCCTGTATGACTTCAGGCAAGACTTTACTTACCTTTCTTAGTCTTAGTTTCTTCCTAATATCTACCTCCTATATCTGTTGTGTGGATCAGAGACGTCATGTAAGCAGGGTCACCAACTCCTGGTTTGCTTAGGGATTTCCTGGCTTTAGCCCTGAAAATCCTACATCTTAGAAGCCAAGTAAGTTCCAGGTAGACTAGGATCGCTGATCGCCCCTGGAGAGTCCTGCCATGGAGCAGATGCCCATACACTCTGGTTTCTTTCTCCTGCTTTTCTTTTCAGACATTCTATTTTCTTACATCTTTGATTCTTCTCACCTCTTTCCCCCATCACCACCTTATTCTAAAAGATCTTTCAATCCTGCCTGAGAGGATAACTTTACAGTGCCAAAGGTTTGTCTCCTCCTAGGACTTGTGCATTTTACAAGGGGACTTTTTATTTAAGTCCAAAGAAATGAATTTATAATGATACAATTTCGGCACAGCGAGAGGGCAGTGGGAAACCTCTGAGAGATGAGGCTTTCTGTTTTTATTAATTCTGCAAGGTTTATTGAGTGCTTGCTATGTGCTAGGCCCTAGGCCAGGCACCAAGATACTGACTGAACAAACAGACCCAAGCCTGCCTTCTTGTTGGAAGACTGGCGAATGCTCGTTTCTAGCTGGCCTTGTTTGCAGACGCCATGGCGCTTTATCCTGAACTCTCAAGCAACAACCCTGGAATCACTTCTTACATTTTCCCTGTCCTCACCAAAGGGAATATCTCTCAGGGGTGTTACACATGCCCTTTTCTCAGGATGCTCTTCAGAACTAAAAGAACATAGAAAATGTGATGTAGGGGTGAGAGGCTTGCTCAGAATTTAGCAGAATTGCCAGACCATGACACAGATGTCCCCTAAGGCATCTGGGAGACTTCAGAAACATTCCGGGTCTGTCTTTTGGGGACTTTGTGTCCCACTTGTTATGCAAAAGGGGCAAACTGTGGCCTCTGTCAGTGTTTCTGCTGGGTCTCTTGAGGAGCCATTCATTCTGATCAGATATGTCATGGTTAGAATTGCACCAAGGGGCAGCCCTGAGAATCTCCGTGATTCCATGCAGCACTTAGGCCCCCAGGCAAACATCCAGCCAACACGGCACAGTTTGAATTGGCTTTGGCCATAGTGGTTAGAAGAGGAATAGAGAATGAAGAGTCCTTTAGGCAAATGGTCATTCCTTTTTGGGGTAGTATGTTGTCACTTCTTCTAAATGGCCTAAAAGTTGAAGTGCATGTATGTGTGTTTTTGTGTGTGTATGCAAGTGTGTGCGGTTATGTGGAACTCTGGGAGTCCGTGCAGGGTACTGTGTTAGAAGCCAGGACTATATTCAGCTATGGCCCCACCAATGCATTACATGAAGCTTATGTAAAATACTTAGTGTCTCAATTTATTCAGTTGTAAAATGAGGACAGCTTTGTTAGGCTTTGCATGTTGGTAGATTTGTCGTGGAAGATCAAACTACCTTATCGCACAATTGCACAACTGACATTTTAACATCTTATAATTCAAATGCATCTTCTAAGCAACAGCATTACACTTGTTTGCTAGAGGCTACTGTGCAAACTACCACAAGATGAGTGACTGAGACAACAGGAATTTATCATCTTACAATTTTGGAGGCTGGAAGTCTGAGGTCAAGGTGTTGACAGGGCCACACACCCTCTGAAGGCATTAGAGAGGTTTGTTCCATCCAAGCCTCTCTCCTAGCTTCTGGTAGTTCCTTGACTTGTGGAGCAGAACTCCAATCGTCACATCATGTTTTCCCTGTGTGTGTGTCTGTCTCTTCGCTTGTAGTTCTTTTTATTTGAATACCAATCAACCAGTCATATTGGAGCAGGGGCCCACTCCATTCCAGTATGACCTCATTTTAACCATTATATACAGTGATCTTACTTCCAAGTAAAGTCACAATCTGAGATACTAGGGATTCGTGAATATATGAATGTGGGGGTACACAATTTAACCCGTAACAGCTGTCTTATTATAATAATTGGTAACTTTTTTTTCTTTTAAATCAATGATGTGTCTTATAAGTGGTGCTATTTTAGAATTCATGAAATGCAGTAGTTTAATACATATGACGCACTTAGCACAATACCTGCCATAGAGTGAACACCCAACTAATGATAATTGCTCTTATTGCAATGATAGTGAGTATATTCTCTGTAGCTCAGTTTTGTTGTCTGCATCGGGACGAGACTACCTATATGGCAGAATTCTTGCTGGGCTTGAAGAGACACTGCCTGTGACCAGCTCTTGCTCTTGCATTTAGCAGGCACTTAGCAATCACTTTCCTTTCCTCTTTCATGGGGTCCAACCCAGGACCCAATCTAAGTCCACATCATTTACCACATTTTCAGTGCTCAGTAACTATCTGTTGGATGAATGAATAGTGAGCTAGGTGATTCTAACAGTTGAGCTTTCTTCTGAATGATAATAACTAGAATGCAGCTTAAACTATCTTAGTCAAAGATGGAACTTGGCTCATGAACTTGAGCCATAGCAAGGATGCGGATGGGGCTGGCTTCTGTGGCAACTGGAGCCAGGCACACAGAGGCAAGCAGCATTCTGGTTTCTCATCTTTTTCTTTGCATGATGGCTTTATTTTCTCCTTCCAGACACAGACTTCTTTTGTATGGCAAAGAGATGCTACCATTAGATCCCTGTTCATATTTTGAGAGCCTACCAGACAGAGTGGAATACTTATCCTTCTTAGGATCTAGGAGACGTGACTTGTCTCCTCTCTGCTGCCAGGAATCATGGTACCCGATTGCCTGGGCAGGAAGGGTTCATGGCTGATCTTATATATCCCTTCTTTTACTCCTGTGAAAGCTGATCCTGCAGGGTCTGAGGCCCTAAGATTCAGGACTCCCTTGTGCTATTCCTGAGACCCTGTTTCCTTCTCCACTCTTGAGATGTTGGTGGGGACAAGACTTTCCATTTTGCCCCACTGAGCGGACACTCCTGTTTATGTTTATGTAGTCATGAGAATGCACTTTTTCTCCTGCAGCCAGTACTGCCTGGGAGGCAGACAGCAGTGGCAGTGACCATGGGGGCTGCAAAAGCTGCTCAGCAAACAGATGTATTCTCACTTTGCTGGCCAAGAATTCAGGTCACCCTGTAGCTATGCAGACCCTAATGCCAGCAACTTCAGCCTTCTGCATCATTGGCCCCCTTCTCAATCTAATCCTTTCTCTAGACCCCTTCCCATTCCAAGCGTAGACTCCTCTGAGATTCCCCTCCCTCCTCTCCCTTTCTTTCTTCCCCTTCTCCCTCTCTTCCCCTCGCCCCCGCCTCTCTCTCTTTCTTCTCCATCACCATTCTCATCTTTATTCTCTCTCTTTTCTCTCTCCCTTTTCTTTTTCTTTCTCTCTCTCATTCCTACTGTGAAAAAAGCTGTTTTGGGAATCAATTGGCTGGCTCTTATTGGCAGGCACCTCTAATTATTAGAGGTCAGTGAAAGCTACAGGTATTCTCCCCACCTGCCCCACCACTAGGAGATTTATTATGTACTCTCTGAACTCTGCCACATGCATCCCCTGATTCAGCAAGTTGGCACAGAAACAGCCCTCCACTCTGTCCCGTTGCAGCCATCTGTGCTTTAAGATACTTTAACACACACCTTGTACAAAGGGTCAAGGAGATAGCAGTCGCAAGTTCCACTCAGACAAGAAGAACTAGAGGACAAAGGTGGGGAAAGAGGCTGCTGGGCTCCCCAGATTCTTGTGCTGTGTTTACTAGGGACCAAGATCTGTATAATCGTTATTTCTAGCCAACTTCATACTCTGAACACCACTCATCTAATCAGTGAAAAACTCCTTCCAACATCTCATCTGCTAATTAATGACCCTCTGGAGCAGATTTAATTAGAGATGTTTGAAATGTTTGAGGTGGCATCTTCTGAAGTTTGATCTCTGATTAGAGTTCCTCAGACACTAGCCAAACCCCCCTGGGGTGTGGACTCCTGATTAGGGAACTCCAAATGTTAATAAACTGGCCCAGGGTGTAGATTAAAAGTAACTTGCAAACTTACATATCTACATTATTTCTCTCTCTCATGTCAGTGTTTATAATGAGCACTTTAAAGTAAATTCTAGTAGTTGAATCCTTGTCCTCATCCTCTTTGTTCATGGAGTTGGTACAACTTTGTAATTACAAACTCATGTTTATTAGAAATATCACATTTTTGTTTTTCTTGTCTTTTCACTGTCAGCTTTACTTAGATGCCATCGGTTTCGGGCTAATGTTTTTTCTCTGTTCTAGGATCTTTTTCAGGACACCTCATTGCATTTAGCCAGTAAGTCTCCTTGGTCTCCTCTGGTCTGTATTTCTCAGTCTTTCTTTGTTTCTCATGACTCTGACAGTATTGAAGATCACTGATCAGGTGTTTTGTAGAATGGAGAATCAGTTTGGGTTTATCTGCTATTTTTTCTTGATTAGATCAGAGTAATGGACTTTTGGAAAGAACTGTTACACAGTGGAAATGTCCTTCTCATCACTTTACATCAGGGGACACAAGAAAGTATTTGGTTAAG
Organism: Cephalopachus bancanus; assembly: GCA_027257055.1. Lineage (NCBI taxonomy): Eukaryota > Metazoa > Chordata > Mammalia > Primates > Tarsiidae > Cephalopachus > Cephalopachus bancanus. The sequence goes on along the minus strand of JAPVLO010000202.1, from coordinate 3,028,630 downwards.
GTAGTGTTTGCCAGATTTCCATCTTCTTCCTTTCTAAACTTTATTTCTCTGTTCTTTGGATGAGAGTCATTGAGTTGAACTCACACTCAAAGCAGAAGAAGGGAGAGGGGTGTTTTCATTCCACTTCCTGATGGTGGAAATGTCTACAATATCCACATAACATATTCATAGGTTCTGGGAATTGCGGTGTGACCATCTTTGGGAAACCGTTATTCTGCTGCCACAGCTCCTGTGTCCCTTTGACATGCTCCATCAAATTTCCTTTCTGTTTTATTAATTTAAATTAATCTCTGAGCCCCACTGCACAAGGTTCTAGCATGTTCCATCAGATGATTATTGCAACTTCTCCTCCTGGGTCTTCCCAATGTCTTGAGTGGTGGGACGGTCTAAGGTAGCCCCAAAGCATTGGTCCCCACTGGTTACTCTGAGGTGGCCCAATGTTCCAGCTCACCAAGTCCACTGACCCCTGGGATCTCTGCTGTCAAGCTTGGGACTTGGCCTAGAGGTTGGGGTCCCACTGGTGTCCTACCACCCCTAGGGTGATGCTACTTTTGGGAACATCTAGGAGTTTTCCTTCCATCTTTCTCCCAACCCTCAAGGCAGAGTGTTCACTTATCCCTTTCTCTTGGTGACATCTAATATAATCATGACAATTAACTGACATTTTCAAAGTATGGAAAAAGATATTAACTTTAAGCAAGGTCTGCTTTCTTCAAAATTCTCCAAGTCAAGGAAATACCTATGGGACATGACTGAGCTGGGGGAAAAAAACAAAGAAAAAAACACAACAACATAACCTCTCAAGAATTATCTTGTCATATTAAGTTAGGGAAGGCTTTGGAAAATAACTTTTAAATAGTGGAAATTCATTTGGAGAATGGAGATTTTCCTACCCTGGCTCAACACCATCAGCTGCAAAGGGTATTTCTCAATTATGAAGCAGGTACCTGGTGGGGTCCTAAAACTTGTACCTGGAAGTTGTTATAATCAGGTATGGTAAGACAGAAGATGCTAAAATGATTGCCATGGAGGAAGAAATTTATACCCACAGACCCCTAGAAATAGGAGACACATCACACGGGGGCCACATGGGGCTATGCCAGGGTTGGTCACGAGGCAGGAGGGGAGAACAGGGAAGGCAAGGTCAAGAGCTTTTACTGATGTTTTCACAGGAAAGAATCAGCAAGTCAAGGTAGATACCCTAAGTAAGCTTAGGATTGAATACTTTGAATAATTTTGATGGACTCTGGGCTGAAAGGATGGTTTCTAGTTAGCAAGGAGTTGGCCCTGAGGTAATGGAGGGTAGGGGAGTTTTGGGAATATTGGTGTATGAGGATTTGGGATTAGTTGGTTTGCACAATAAAAATGAACTCACAGGGGAGTCATTGGCTACCTCTGGGAATTAATTAGCCCTCAGAGGGGCAGTCTCTCCAAGAGCCAGGACCCAAATGCTAGAACGTCAAGAAAATAAGAAACTACAGTCAACACAGGGATCCAGCAGACAAGGGGTCAGCCGACTGAGGGAGGAAGGACAAGATTTCTCATTAGTGAAGCAGTAGCTTTTTCTCAGGAAGATACTCATGTGCTCTCCTATTTGAATGATGAGTACTTGAATTGCTTTTTTGTGTGCAAAGCCTTCCTATAAAAATGGGATGGATGGGGCGGGGCAAGATGGCGACAGGGCAGCTCTGTCTGTGAAACTCTCCAGCAAGGAGAACGTAAAGAGACTCTAATTCTCTCCCCGGAGGTTGCAGATCCCATCGTCTGTAGCCTGCTCTTCACACGGAGCTCGACCGTAGACCTTGCTGAGTCATCACCAAAGTCTGGGCAGCTACTGTGGTGGCTGCTGCTGCCGCCGCTGCTGCCCTGGCCGGCAGCCATTCCACATCCCACCGGTGCCTGGGACGAGCTGCAGCCTTTTCTGAGGCAGCCGGGTCGCCGCCTCCTCCGAGGCAGCTGCCGCACAGAGGCAGCCATTACACATTGCACCGCCTGTGCCAGTGGCCCAGCCACCACCACCGCCACCATTGCTGCTGCTGCTGCCGCTGCTGCTGAAGCAGACATTCCACATCGCACTGTCAGTGCCTGAGGGGTGGGCGAGCAGCTGAGATAAAGACCATGTGGAGCAAGGGATAATACCACCTGCTGGCGATTCAAGGTTTGGGTGAAAGTTTATTCTTGGGGGAACAAGATGGTGACAGCATAGGTGAACTTGTGAGATTCTCCGAATGTGAGTTCCCAAAAAGACTCTTACTTTTCTTCCCCCATCACCAGCCCACCACCAGCAAGTGCTGGTCCGAGGCCTGGGGACCCCTGGTCCCATGCAGGGCTGAATACTGCGGTCCCCTGCTGCTGCTGTTCCACCACATGTGTAGGAGTCTTGGGTCTCAGCTAGCTCCCTGGCTACATCATCTCTCATCGTAACCAAGCTGCTGGTCACTCAGGGAGGCTCTGGGCGCCCGCCCCTCAGAGACACCGGTCCTGTTCCTGGCTGAAGTACCCTGTGGAGGGCCCAGGGCCACTCTTGCCACTCACCACCTGCCCGTTGGAGCTTTGGAGCTCTGGAGCTCCAGGCCCACCCTGGCTGAGGCACTCAGCCCGTGACCCCAAGCTTGAGAACCCAGACAAGCAGAGAGAAAGGGATCTATGAAAGAGAATCTGCCTCTGCCTTTCCATTGCCCTGCCCACCTATCAACAAACTCCACCTCGGTTCCTAAGGTAACATTGCTAAACAGGAGACAAAGCCCCACCCCTAAGCTGAATCAGATAAAAGCAACTCCCAGGCAGCCAAACACAAGCTGTGAGTAAACCTAGCTGCCTGCAATCGAAAAACAAAAGGGAGAGGCTGGAGATCAGAGCTGAAGTGATTTTAGTCTGATCTCTTATTGTGACTTATGATTTTATCATTTTGACTTGTTTATTTTGATCACGTTCATTGTTTGCCTTCTGACTTACACTGTTTCATGTTTATGTTGGTCTGTCTCTGTGTAGCTATCAGTATTCTTTAGGGAATCTTTCTTACGTGTCTTCTTACACTTCTCTCTGGCCTTGTGTCTCTTTCTCACCTGATAGTTGGTATGTATGTCTGTTTTCCCTCTCGCTCTTCTCCCTCTCTAACTGCCTACTGACTCCCCCTTCCTCCATTATTTTCCTCTTTTATACCCCCATTTTAATCTAGGAACCAAGACTACATACTGCTGAACGGACAGATTGTAAGGCAGAGGGAAATAGGTTCCAGTGTGCTCATATATCTGTTTGTGGATGCTAGAATCAACATATACACTCGGAACCACAGCTTCCCTCTCAATTAAACCTCAAAACTGCAAAAAGTACAGATTGCAGCCTACACTCCAACCTCAAAAGTGAACAAAGCCAGAAGACCCTCATAAGGAAGAACAGGATATAGCAGAAGAGAACTAAAAGCAACACCACCTTCCCTCAACAACAGAGTTAAAGAAGGGGAGGTAAAGAGGGAGAGAGAGAGAAAAATCTACACAAATGAAGAAAAACCAAAAGAAGAGTATGGGTCTCTCTCAGACCCCTGGGAGGTCAGACACTGAGAAAACTGACTTCGGAATGCAAACAATGAAGAGCCCCCAGAATGAAGGGTCTCAAACTACAAACATTGATATCAAGACAATAATGGAGAGATTAAAAAGAATTGAGGAGACACAAGAAGAAACTAGGAAGGAGCTGATATCTGAGATAACAGTAATAAAGAATACTGTGAATGAAATAAATAACAAACTGATAAGCATGGAAAGCAGAACTAGCCAAGCAGAATAAAGAATCTCAGAGCTTGAGGACCAAAATATAGAACTAACCCAACTTAAAAACACAGAAAACAAGCTCAAAAAGACAGAACAAAACCTTCAAGAGATTACTTCAAGAGACCAAACCTAAGAGTAATTGGCATACCTGAGGCAGAAGAGAGACAGAGACCACACTTGAACAAGCTTTCCATGAGATCATTCAAGAAAACTTCCCTTATCTAATAGGTGATGCAAAAATTCAAACACAAGAGATTCAGAGAACCCCTGCAAGACAATAAATGAGAAGACCAACTCCTAGACACATAATAATTTGCCTAAACAAAGTAGGCATAAAAGAAAAAATCCTAAAGGCAGCAAGAGAAAAAGGCCAGATCACCTACCATGGAAGACCAATCAGAATAGCAGCAGATTTATCCACAGAAAACCTACAAGCTAGGAGAGCTTGGAGCTCTATCTTCAAAGTCCTAAAAGATAAACAATTCCAACCAAGAATAATTTACCCTGCCAAGCTAAGCTTCATCAGCGAGGGAGAATTAAAATCTTTCCCAGATATCCAATCCCTAAAAACTTATGCTGCCACCAAACCACCTCTACATGAAACACTTAAGAAAGTACTAAACACAGAACAAAAGGAAAAAAGAACAACGTTCTTCAAAAGAGTACAGGGAAAAGAATAAAATATACATGAACCAACCCGAAAACCAAAAGAAAGACAAAAAAGAACCAAGTGGAAGAACAACAACTCTATAAGAACTCTATGATAGGGATGAATTCTCATATTTCAATAATTAGCCTGAATGTGAATGGACTAAATGCATCACGGAAAAGACATAGAATGGCAAAATGGATAAAATATCACCAGGCAACAATATACTGCCTTCAAGAGACTCATCTCACTAGAAAGGACATAAACAGACTCAAAGTAAGAGGATGAGAAACAAATTTTCAGGCGAATGGAACACAAAAGAAAGGAGGAGTCACGATCCTAATTTCAGACAAAATACCATTTAAGCTATCAAAAATTTAAAAAGATACAGAGGGCCACTACATAATGATAAAAGGTTCACTCCATCAACAGGAAATATCTATCCTAAACATATATGCACCCAACATAGGTGCGCCAACTTTCATAAAGCAACTTCTAGGAAAACTAAAGAAAGATGTTGACTCTAACACCATCATAACTGGGAACTTTAATACCCCACTCACAACCCTAGACAGATCATCAGGACAAAAAATCAGCAAGGAGATCCGGAACCTCAAGGTGACTCTGGACCAAATGAACTTAATTGATACCTACAGAACACTCCACCCAAGACCACAGAATACACATTCTACTCATCACCGCATGGAACGTATTCTAAGATCAAACACATAATTGGCCATAAATCAAGCATAAGCAAATTTAAAAGGATCAAAATTCTACCATGCACCTTCTTGGACCACAGTGGAATAAAAATAAACATTGACACCAACAAAGTCCCCCCAATTCCCACAAAGACATGGACACTAAACAGCATGATGCTAAACAACTCCTGGGTCAATGAAGAAATCAAAACAAGGATCAAAAGATATCTGGAAACAAGTGAAAATGAAGAAACATCTTACCAAAATCTCTGGGATGCCTTAAAAACTGTAGTAAGAGGGGAATTTATATCCCTACAAACACACATGAAGAAAATGGAAGGAACACAAATTAACAGCCTAACAAGCCACCTAAGGAAGCTGGAAAAGCAAGACCACAAAAACCCTAATTTCAGCAGAAGAATCCAGATCACCAAAATAAAAGCCCAAATCCAGGACATAGAAGACAAAAAGATAACAAAAAAATCAATGAAATAAAAAGCTGGTTCTTCGAAAGGATAAACAAGATCGATGGTCTCCTAGCTAGACTGAGCAAGAAAAAAACGTGAAAAAAACCAACTAAGCACAATCAGAAAAACAAAAGATGAAGTCACATCTGACCCTGCAGAAATACAAAAGATCATTAGAGACTACTACGTACACTTGTATGGAAACAAACTTGAAAACCTTAAGGAAATGGAGGACTTTCTGACAACACACCACCTACCTAGGTTGGAATAAGAAGAAATTCAGACCCTAAATAGACCAATAACAATCAAGGAAATTGACTACGTAATAAGAAAACTACCTACCAAAAAAAGCCCTGGTCCAGATGGCTTTGAGCAGAATTCTATAAGACATTTAAGGAGGAGCTTATACCAATCCTACTGAAGGTATTCCAGGTGATTGAAAAAGATGAAACTCTCCCCAAATCATTTTACAAAGCCAACATCACACTGATACCCAAGCCAGGTAAAGATCCAACAAAGAAAGAGAACTACAGGCCAATATCTTTGATGAACATAGATGCTAAAATTCTCAACAAGATCCTAGCGAACTGGATTCAACAACACATCTAAAAAAACATCCATCATGACCAAGTAGGCTTCATTCCTGGGATACAAGGCTGGTTCAACATTCGTAAAACAATAAATGTAATTAAATACATCAACAGATGTCAAAACAAAAACCACATGATTATATCATTAGATGCAGAAAAAGCTTTTGATAAAATCCAGCACCCCTTCTTGATAAAAACCCTTGAACATCTAGGCATACAGAGAACATACCTCAAAATAGTAAAAGCCATCTATGAGAAACCCACAGCCAGCATACTCCTAAACAGACAAAAATTGGAACCATTTCCCCTGAATACTGGAACTAGAGAAGGATGCCCACTCTCACCCCTCCTGTTCAACATAGTATTGGAAGTCCTGGTTCGAGCAATCAGAGAAGAGAAGGCAATCAGGGGTATCCAAATAGGAAAAGAGGAAGTCAAGTTATCGCTCTTTTGCAGATGATATGATTGTGTACCTTGAAAACCCAAGAGAATCTGTCAAAAACCTCCTTACACTGATAAAGGCCTTTGGCAAAGTCTCAGGATACAAAATAAACGTGCAAAAGACAATGGCATTCTTTACACCAATAATAAACAGAAACCCAAATAAAAAACACAATTCCATTCACAATAGCCACAAAAAAAATGAAATACCTTGGCATCTTCCCAACCAGAGACGTGAAAAACCTTTACAATGAAAACTACAAAACACTGCTCAAAGAAATCAAAGATGACACAAACAAGTGGAAAAATATCCCATGCTCATGGATTGGAAGAATTAACATTGTGAAGATATCCATCTTACCTAAGGCAATCTACAAATTCAATGCAATACCCATCAAATTACCAGCAACATTGTTCTCAGACCTAGAAAAAACAACAAAGAAATTCGTATGGAAACACAAACGTTCAAGAATAGCAGAACAATTCTCAGCAAAAAAAAAAAAAAAAAAAAAAACAAAGCAGGTGGTATCATATTACCAGACTTCAACTTTACTATAAAGCTACAATCATCAAAACAGCTTGGTATTGGTATAGGAATAGCATTTAGATCAATGGAATATAATTGAGATTCCAGAAGCAAAACCTCAATTTCTCAAACAACTCATCTTCAACAAGGCCTCCACCACCTACCACTGGGGAGAGGAGAACTATTCAGTAAATGGTGCTGGGAAAACTGACTGACCACATGCAGAAGATTGAAACAGGACCCCTATCTATCCCCATGCACAAAGGTTAACTCCAAATGGATCAGAGACCTAAATGTAAAACCTCAAACCATAAGAACCTTAGAAAAGGAAGGAAATACCCTCATGCAAATCGGAACTGGCATCCAATTCCTGAACAAAATCCGAAACCCACAGGTAATAAGAGAGAAGATAGACAAATGGAACCTTATTAAATTGACAAGCTTCTGCAAAGCCAAGGAAACCATCAAGAGAGCAGGGAGACAGTCTACAGACTGGGAAAAAGTATTTGCCAACTCCAGGTCTGACAAAGGCTTAACATCCTGGATCTACAAGGAACTCAAACGTGCTGAAAAGAAAAAAAAAACAAACAACCCCATTATAAAATGGGCAAAAGATATGAACAGACACTTCACAAAAGAAGACATCTGAGCAGCCAACAAACACATGAAGAAATGCTCAACCTCACTAATCATCAGGGAGATGCAAATCAAAACCACACTGAGATACCACCTAACTCCAGTCAGAATGGCAATTATCAACAACTCAAAAAATAAAAGCTGCTGGGTAGGGTGTGATGAAAAGGGAACACTTCTACACTGTTGGTGGGAGTGTAAACTAGTGCAACCACGGTGGAAAGCAGTGTGGCGATTCCTAAAAGCTCTAAAAATCGACCTTCCATATGACCCCGCAATCCCCCAGCTGGGAATATACCCTGAAGACCTCAAATCACTGTATAAAAAAGATACCTGCACACGTATGTTTATCGCAGCATTGTTCACAATAGCAAGAACCTGGAAGCAACCATGCTGCCCATCAAAAGAGGACTGGATTAAAAAATGTGGTACATATACACGATGGAATACTATGCAACCATAAAAAAGAACAAAATCATGAATTTCGCAGCAACCTGGATGGAACTAGGGTCTATAATACTGAGTGACCTCTCACAGAAACAAGGGTCCGAGTATCACATGTTCTCACTCATATAATGGACCTTGAACATCCAACCTAATACTGTAAGAAAATGACTGACGGTAGTGGGAAAATACCGGGGTGGGGGGAGATGGGAGTAATGGTAGCAAATATCTGTCCGGGGATGGGGAAGCACCTCTTATCAATAGGGTGCCTGAATGAAACGTATTTGTATACTTAACCCTTAACTGTACCCCACAACATCATAATAAAATATTGATTATTTAAAAAAAATGGGATGCTTATCTTCCAGTGCTAAGTCATCTTTCAGACAGGATGGGTAGGAGCACTCACTAATGTGTTGATGACTCAAATATCCCAGACAGGGGATGATGCCTTCCTATTCCCTGAGGTTCCAAAACTCTCTCCACCCTCCTCTTGAGTGTAAAAGGTGGGTGATGTGACAAATCTCCACAGGCAGAGTTTCAAGGGACACAGGTCTGCCCGTGAACCGCAACACTGTAAGTGGGTGAGCTCTGTCTTTTTCACAGGTATTTTCCATGGCTCCCATTGCTTTGAGCATGTGCCAGCTGATGGATAAGGGATGTCGACTGCGAGTGGGTTTTCCTAGAAGCAGACCCTGGGACATGGATTTGAGTATGAGTTTTTACTTGGAAAATAAACAGAAGTGTAGCAGAGGGGGTGGGGAGGTGATGCAGAGGAAGGAAGCTAGCCAATAAGACCTGAGGGGTGAGTGGTCTGGGTGTCTGAGACCCTGAAGCTTGGGGAGGCAAACAGCATTAGTTCAGATGGGCTAGGTTAGGCAGCAGTCACACATAAGCCTTGAAATGTCCATTGCTTTACACAGCAAAGATGGATTTTTTGCTTGTGCAGAGTTCAAAGCAGGCAAGGTGGCCATCCTCTAGCCTGTTGCTGTGTGTCCTGAAGCATCTGGCCTCCATGGTAGTAGGTCAAGGAAGAGAGATGCAGCAGGAGCACTAGCTTTGCAGAGGAGCTCACTGATATCTGCACACTAAAATCTCTGTTTCATTCAGCAAATTGGCCAAGCAGAGAGTAAAAGGTGACAATGGAAATTAGACTCAGACATGTCAGACTCCACAGCAAAGGTACAAGGGTCTCATTCATCAGTTCTGGGGAAGAGATTTCCTGGTTTTATCTCATATGTACTGAAGTATTAGGTTGCACCATGTGAAATTGTCATGTAGGAACTTAAACATGGTCCAGTATGGACCATTTCAGGTAATTCAGTCTAACTAGCCTTTCTTGTGGGTGGGAGTCTTGGAAGCAAGCTTCCCAGGTAATTCTTATGCTCAGAGAAGCTGGAGGTTCCCTGCCCCAAGCCTGAGTTCTTAGTCACCATGTGCTACCACCTCTTCTGTGAGGGCCATGAGTGAGCAAAAACAAACAAACAAAAAAAAAAAACGCAGGTGTCCTGACTCTGTGCAGCCAGGGGCTGTTTCTGTAACACCTCACTGCTTCCTGAACTACTTTAACATTTTGAAAGGGAAACCTTTCTCCTGGTTTTTGGTTTTGTATTGTTTTTTTAAATTTTTAATCAATATTTTTATGATTTTGTGGGGTCCGGTTAAGGTTTAGGTGTACAATTATGTTTCATTCAGGCACCCTGTTGATAAGAGGTGTTTCCCCATCCCCAAACAGATATTTGCGACTGTTAATCCCATCCCCCTTACCCCCATAGTTTCCCAGTACCGTCAGTCATTTTCTTATAGTATTACATTGGAGGTTTAAGGTCCATTATATGAGTGAGAACATGTGATACTCGGACCCTTGTTTCTGTGAGAGGTCACTCAGTATTATAGACCCTAGTTCCATCCAGGTTGCTGCGAAATTCATGATTTTGTTCTTTTTTATGGCTGCATAGTATTCCATCGTGTATATGTACCACATTTTTTAATCCAGTCCTCTTTTGATGGGCAGCATGGTTGCTTCCAGGTTCTTGCTATTGTGAACAATGCTGCGATAAACATACGTGTGCAGGTATCTTTTTTATACAGTGATTTGAGGTCTTCAGGGTATATTCCCAGCTGGGGGATTGCGGGGTCATATGGAAGGTCGATTTTTAGAGCTTTTAGGAATCGCCACACTGCTTTCCACCGTGGTTGCACTAGTTTACACTCCCACCAACAGTGTAGAAGTGTTCCCTTTTCATCACACCCTACCCAGCAGCTTTTATTTTTTGAGTTGTTGATAATTGCCATTCTGACTGGAGTTAGGTGGTATCTCAGTGTGGTTTTGATTTGCATCTCCCTGATGATTAGTGAGGTTGAGCATTTCTTCATGTGTTTGTTGGCTGCTCAGATGTCTTCTTTTGTGAAGTGTCTGTTCATATCTTTTGCCCATTTTATAATGGGGTTGTTTGTTTTTTTTTTCTTTTCAGCACGTTTGAGTTCCTTGTAGATCCAGGATGTTAAGCCTTTGTCAGACCTGGAGTTGGCAAATACTTTTTCCCAGTCTGTAGGCTGTCTCCCTGCTCTCTTGATGGTTTCCTTGGCTTTGCAGAAGCTTGTCAATTTAATAAGGTTCCATTTGTCTATCTTCTCTCTTATTACCTGTGGGTTTCGGATTTTGTTCAGGAATTGGATGCCAGTTCCGATTTGCATGAGGGTATTTCCTTCCTTTTCTAAGGTTCTTATGGTTTGAGGTTTTACATTTAGGTCTCTGATCCATTTGGAGTTAACCTTTGTGCATGGGGATAGATAGGGGTCCTGTTTCAATCTTCTGCATGTGGTCAGTCAGTTTTCCCAGCACCATTTACTGAATAGTTCTCCTCTCCCCAGTGGTAGTGGTGGAGGCCTTGTTGAAGATGAGTTGTTTGAGAAATTGAGGTTTTGCTTCTGGAATCTCAATTATATTCCATTGATCTAAATGCTATTCCTATACCAATACCAAGCTGTTTTGATGATTGTAGCTTTATAGTAAAGTTGAAGTCTGGTAATATGATACCACCTGCTTTGTTTTTTTTTTTTTTTTTTTTTTGCTGAGAATTGTTCTGCTATTCTTGAACGTTTGTGTTTCCATACGAATTTCTTTGTTGTTTTTTCTAGGTCTGAGAACAATGTTGCTGGTAATTTGATGGGTATTGCATTGAATTTGTAGATTGCCTTAGGTAAGATGGATATCTTCACAATGTTAATTCTTCCAATCCATGAGCATGGGATATTTTTCCACTTGTTTGTGTCATCTTTGATTTCTTTGAGCAGTGTTTTGTAGTTTTCATTGTAAAGGTTTTTCACGTCTCTGGTTGGGAAGATGCCAAGGTATTTCATTTTTTTTGTGGCTATTGTGAATGGAATTGTGTTTTTTATTTGGGTTTCTGTTTATTATTGGTGTAAAGAATGCCATTGTCTTTTGCACGTTTATTTTGTATCCTGAGACTTTGCCAAAGGCCTTTATCAGTGTAAGGAGGTTTTTGACAGATTCTCTTGGGTTTTCAAGGTACACAATCATATCATCTGCAAAAGAGCGATAACTTGACTTCCTCTTTTCCTATTTGGATACCCCTGATTGCCTTCTCTTCTCTGATTGCTCGAACCAGGACTTCCAATACTATGTTGAACAGGAGGGGTGAGAGTGGGCATCCTTCTCTAGTTCCAGTATTCAGGGGAAATGGTTCCAATTTTTGTCCATTTAGGAGTATGCTGGCTGTGGGTTTCTCACAGATGGCTTTTACTATTTTGAGGTATGTTCTCTGTATGCCTAGATGTTCAAGGGTTTTTATCAAGAAGGGGTGCTGGATTTTATCAAAAGCTTTTTCTGCATCTAATGATATAATCATGTGGTTTTTGTTTTGACATCTGTTGATGTATTTAATTACATTTATTGTTTTACGAATGTTGAACCAGCCTTGTATCCCAGGAATGAAGCCTACTTGGTCATGATGGATGTTTTTTTTAGATGTGTTGTTGAATCCAGTTCGCTAGGATCTTGTTGAGAATTTTAGCATCTATGTTCATCAAAGATATTGGCCTGTAGTTCTCTTTCTTTGTTGGATCTTTACCTGGCTTGGGTATCAGTGTGATGTTGGCTTCGTAAAATGATTTGGGGAGAGTTTCATCTTTTTCAATCACCTGGAATACCTTCAGTAGGATTGGTATAAGCTCCTCCTTAAATGTCTTATAGAATTCTGCTCAAAGCCATCTGGACCAGGGCTTTTTTTGGTAGGTAGTTTTCTTATTACGTAGTCAATTTCCTTGATTGTTATTGGTCTATTTAGGGTCTGAATTTCTTCTTATTCCAACCTAGGTAGGTGGTGTGTTGTCAGAAAGTCCTCCATTTCCTTAAGGTTTTCAAGTTTGTTTCCATACAAGTGTACGTAGTAGTCTCTAATGATCTTTTGTATTTCTGCAGGGTCAGATGTGACTTCATCTTTTGTTTTTCTGATTGTGCTTAGTTGGTTTTTTTCACGTTTTTTTCTTGCTCAGTCTAGCTAGGAGACCATCGATCTTGTTTATCCTTTCGAAGAACCAGCTTTTTATTTCATTGATTTTTTTGTATTATCTTTTGTCTTCTATGTCCTGGATTTGGGCTTTTATTTTGGTGATCTGGATTCTTCTGCTGAAATTAGGGTTTTTGTGGTCTTGCTTTTCCAGCTCCTTTAGGTGGCTTGTTAGGTTGTGAATTTCTGTTCCTTCCATTTTCTTCATGTGTGTTTGTAGGGTTATAAATTGCCCTCTTACTAGAGCTTTCAGGGCATCCCAGAGATTTTGGTAAGATGTTTCATCATTTTCATTTGTTTCCAGGTATCTTTTGATCTCTGTTTTGATTTCTTCATTGATCCAGGAGTTGTTTAACATCATGCTGTTTAGTGTCCATGTATTTGTGTGTTTTGGGGGGACTTTGTTGGTGTCAATGTTTATTTTTATTCCACTGTGGTCTGAGAAAGTACATGGTAGAATTTCGGTCCTTTTAAATTTGCTTATGCTTGATTTATGGCCGAGTATGTGGTCGATCTTAGAATATGTTCCATGTGGTGATGAGTAGAATGTGTATTCTGTGGTCTTTGGATGGAGTGTTCTGTAGGTATCAATTAAGTCCATTTGGTCCAGAGTCACATTGAGGTTCTGGATCTCCTTGCTGATTTTTTGTCCTGATGATCTGTCTAGGATTGTGAATGGAGTATTAAAGTTCCCAGTTATGATGGTGTTAGAGTCAACATCTTTCTTTAGTTTTCCTAGAAGTTGCTTTTTGAAAGTTGGCGCACCTATGTTGGGTGCATATATGTTTAGGATAGATATTTCTTGTTGATGGATTGAGCCTTTTATCATTATGTAGTGGCCTTCTGTATTTTTTGATTTTTAATAGCTTGAGGGGTATTTTGTCTGAAATTAAGATCGCTACTACTCCTTTCTTTTGTATTCCGTTCGCCTGAAAGTTTGTTTCCCATCCTCTTACTTTGAGTCTGTGGGTGTCCTTTCTAGTGAGGTGAGTCTCTTGAAGGCAATAGATTGTTGTCTGATGATATTTTATCCATTTTGCCAATCTATGTCTTTTCAGTGGTGCATTTAGTCCATTCACATTTAGGCTAATAATTGAAATGCAAGAGTTGATCCCTGTCATAAGGTTCTTACAGGGTTGTTCCTGTTTGTTTGTTGTCTTTCTTTGGGTTTTGGAGTTGGTTCATGTGTGTTTTTAATCTTTTGCCTGTACTCTTGTGAAGAATGTTGTTGTTCTTTTTTCTTTTTCTTCTGTGTTCAGCACTTTCTTAAGTGTTTCTTGTAGAGGTGGTCTGGTGGCAGCGTTGGTTCTTAGGGATTGGATATCTGGAAAAGATTTCAATTCTCCCTCACTAATGAAGCTTAGTTTGGCTGGGGAGGTTATTCTTGGTTGAAATTGTTTCTCTTTTAGAACTTTGAAGATAGGGCTCCAGGCTCTCCTAGCCTGAAGTGTTTCTGTGGATAAATCTGCTGCTATTCTAATTGGTTTTCCCTGGAAGGTAGTCTGGCCTTTTTCTCTTGCTGCCTTTAGGATTTTTTCTTTTATAGCTACTTTCTTTAGGCGAACTATTATGTGTCTGGGAGTTGGTCTTCTCATTTGTTGTCTTGCAGGGGTTCTCTGAATCTCTTGTGTTTGAATTTTTTCATCCTTGATGAGATGAGGGAAGTTTTCTTGAATGATTTCATGAAATGTTTATTCCAGTGTGGCTTCTTTTTCTCTCTCTGCCTCAGGAAGCCCAATTACTCTTAGGTTTGGTCTCTTGAAGTGATCATTCATCTCTTGCAGGTTTTGTTCTGTCTTTTTGAGCTTCTTTAGAAAAGAAGTTTGGGTTAGTTCTGTGTTTTGGTCTTCGAGCTCTGAGATTCTTTCTTCTGCTTGGCTGATTCTGCTTTCCTTGCTTATTAGTCTGTTATTCATTTCCATCACAGTATTCTTTACTGCTGTCATTTCTGACATCAGCTCCTTCCTATTTTCCTTTTGTCTCTCCTCAATTTTTTTTTTTTAAATTCTCTCCATTAATGTCTTGATGTCTGGGTTTGTTGCATGTAACCGGTCATTCTGGGGCTCTTCATTGTGTTCCAGAATCTGTTTTCTCAGTGTCTGATCTCCCAGGGGTCTGTGTGAGACCTATATTCTTCTTTTGGTTTTCCTTCATTTGTGCGTTTTTCCCCCTCCCTACTTTTTCCTTCCCTCCACGTCACCGTCTTCTTTAATTCTGTTATTTGGGGGTAAAGGGATTGGTTTTACTTCTGTTTGTTCAATCTCCTATTCTTTATGTATGCCCTCTTACTTTTTTCAATTCTGGAGTTGCACTGTAAGTTGGGGGTGGTCCTTTTTGCAGTTTTGAGATTTACTTAAGGGGGGGAGCTGTGATTCAAAATCTATCTGCAGGTCCTGGTATTCACTGACAGGTGTGTGAATAATCTGGAACCCACTTCCCACTGCCTTGGAATCTGTCCATGCAGTGGGGCTGAAGGTTTACTCCCTGAAATAAAATGTGGTTAGCAGAGGGGAGAGAATGGAGCAGACAGTGGGTTGAAGAGGGGGGTGGAGAGACAGAGGAGTAAGGGGGGGAAACAAATGAGTGTGCCAACCAATAGAGAGAGAGGCCTATACTGAAACAGATAAAAACAACAGACCACAGCTACAGACGAACAAACTCTCATACAGACAAAAATAAAACATATAGTGATGCTAACATACCAGCTATCCAACCACCTTATTAGTGTGCTGTTCCTCTATGGAAAGATATGGTTTACAGAAAGAAGAAAAGAGAAGAAAAGGAAGAGGAAAAAAGAAAAAAAGGAACAATACAGTAGGAATAGAATTAAGTCATTAAACTAACAGAATCAATGAAGCACACTCTGAGACATTTTGTTTAAGTCCAATGTCCTTTCAGGTCTGAGTTCTAGTTTTTTTTTCAAGCTGGTAAATTAGTTTGCAGTTAGGGTCAGTTGCCCCTGGTCTGCTGTGAAGGACAGTTCAGATCACCCTCTGTTCACCACTCTGGCCTATGTCTTTATCAAGCTTGTTTCTCCTGTTTCAGTGTTGTACCTTGAATCGCCAGCAGGTGGTGCTATCTCAGCTGCTCGCCCCAGAGGGGTGGGGCTGGATAGGGATGGCAGAGGCTGAAGATGGCAAGATGGCTGCCTGCCTCAGGGCAGACGGCAGGAGACTTACTATGGCCAAGATGTCTTGGTCGCAGGAGAGGTGGCAGCGATCCCAGCAGATCTTCCCTGAAGGGGCTTCAAGGACTGAAGTTGTGGATCGCCTCCAGCCCAGGTGGTGCGATGTGCTACCGGCGGCGGTGGCGGTGGCTGCGGCAGTTGCAGCGACTGCGTCTGTGCTGCAGTGGCTTTCCAGACCGCTGCAATGCCCCAGCGGTGGCAACAGCCGAGCTCCGTATGAAGAGCAGGCTGCGATGTTGGGGTCCGTAGCCCCTGGAGTGAGAGCCAGAGACCCACTGCAGTTCTCCTTTGCAGAGGTTTTCACAGACCGGGTTGCCCTGTCGCCATCTTGCCGGAAGTCCCCCACCTTTCTCCTGTTAATTGTCATTTCTTATATGTCCATTTGGCCTTTGGAAAAACTGAGGTCATGTGACTTAGGAACTTTTGCCTTCACTGGCCCCTCCTTTCTCCATCTTCCATTAAAAAAAAAAAAGCCAAAACCATCCTCAGCAAAAGAAACAAAGCGGGAGGTATCATACTTCCAGACTTTAAACTTTACTATAAGGTTACAATAATGAAAACAGCCTGGTATTGGTACAAGAACAGGGATACAGACCAACGGAACTGGATAGAGATTCCAGAAGCAAAACCTCAATTTCTCAACCAACTTATCTTTGAAAAAGCCTCTACCATCAACCACTGGGGAGAGGAGAATCTATTCAGTCAATGGTGATGGAAAAACTGGTCAACCACATGCAGAAGACTGTGGACCCCTACCTAGCACCATACACAAAAATCAACTCTAAATGGATCAAAGACTGAAACATAAAACCTCAAACTATAAGAATCTTAGAAAAATCAGGAAACACCCTTACAGAAATTGGAATAGGCAACCAATTCCTGATCAAAGTCCCAAAGGCCCATGCCATAAGAGATACAATAAAGTGGGTCCTCATCAAACTGAAAAGCTTCTGAAAAGCAAAAGAAACCATCAAGAGAGTGGGGAGACAGCTCACAGCATGGAAAAAAATATTTTCCAACTGTACATCTCACAAAGACCTAGCATCCAGGATCTACAAGGAACTCAAATGTGCCAAAAGGAAAAAAACAAGCAGCCCCATTAAAAAGTGGGCAAAAGATATGAATAGACACTTCTCAAGAGAAGACATATGAGCAGCCAACAGATACATGAAAAAATGCTCAGCCTCACTAATCATCAAAGAAATGCAAATTAAAACCATACAGAGATAGCAACTAGCTCCAGTCAGGGTGGCCATCATTAATAACTCAAAAAGCAACAGATGCTAGAGAGGATGTAGGGAAAAGGGAAAACGTCTACACTTTTGGTGGGAGTGTAAACTAGTATAGCCTGTGTGGACAACAGTGTGGTGATTCCTAAAAGATCTAAAAATCGACCTTCCATACGACCCAGCAATGCCCCTTCTGGGAATATACCTGGAGGAATTTAAATCATTCTACGAAAAAGATACCTACACATGTACGTTTATTGCAGCATTATTCATAATAGCAAAAACATGGAACCAACTGGGCTGCCCATTGAAAGTAGACCGGATTAAAAAAAAATGGTACATATACATGATGGATATTACACAGTCATAAAGAAGGACAAAATTATGGACTTTGTGGCAACTTGGATGAATTTAGAGTCTATAACACTCAGTGATCTATCACAGAAGTAAAAATCGACTACCACGTGTTCTCATTCATAAGCGGACCCTGAACATTAATCATAATATTATAAGAAAGGGATTGGCAGGAGCGGGGTACTTCCGGGGGGGGCAGCACATAACATCAATAAAGATACCTGATCTCAAACTAAGTCAAGTGGAACCAAAGGGGGGCCCCAATTTACCTTTATGATTACCACTTATCTAGCTAATCCCACATCTTTAAAATATAATAAAATGTAAGAAAAAAATATATAAGGGGGACCCCCAAAAAACGGAATTATTTTTTAGAGGGTGGGCTCCTTATATACAGGCTTTCCTGTTCTAGGAGCCCATTGGCATAGTGTGCCAGCTAGTGTTGTTATGAAACGCTGTGTTCGGCTTCAGTGAATTCTTTTTTGGAGATTCTCTCAATGCATTTGCCCATTTTATGATGGTGATTTACTAACACACCTGCCCACACCAAGCTGAGTGTTCAGCAGTTTTTAACCAAAAACAGCATGATCCTCATGCCCACTTCCCACCCCCATTCACCTGCTCTTGCCCTAAGTAACTTTTTTTGGTTTGTTTTCCTGGATGAGAAAAGTCCTCAGAGGGAAACATTTTGCTGATGTGGAAGAGGTAAAACAAAAACTGGCAGAAGCACTAAAAGGCATCAAAATTGATGAATCCAAAAACTGTTTTGAGCAGTGGAAAAAGCCTCTGAATAAGAGTATTACATCTAACAAAGAGTACTTTGGAGGTGACTGAAGAATAAATATACAATTTTAAATAAATAAATTCTGTTTTATTGGATCCCCCATGTATATCACATGGATAGAAAAACTCTCAGGGTCACTGGTGGGGAAAGATGTCCCATCTCAATGTAGCTCAACCTCTGCTAGAGTTAAGCCGCCTTTATGGAGTGATTGTTTTGCTAGATGCTGAGAAATTACGAACCTTCAAAGACCTTGTTTGCAGGCTGGGATATCACTTCTCCTTGAGGCATCTTTGAAATGCAAACTTGTTCTCTCAGCAGACTCTAGGCATCTCAGCCTTTAAGATAAATGCTTTAAACAGGCAGCAAACCCGGTTGAGTTCGGTGCCCGGCTTCCCGACTTCCCGACAGTTTAATTATATCGATTGCTGGCTGTTTGTTTGCCTTCGTGGCCATCTCTCCCTTGTTGGTTCGCATTTGCTTTCTCCAACCATCACAGCCACTGGGGTTCTGCCTTGACATAAACAAACACTGATTCAACACACTGGCTTGTGAGTGGTGACCAGAAACCTGCTTGCTTTTACAAGGAGCAGCCTGGCTATGGGTTGGCGGGACAAGGCTGGATTTCCAAACATTTTTCCTTTCTGACCGATTTTGGGGTTTCTTTGAGGTCAAGAACCGTGATGTGCCCTTGAAATGAGCAGATATCCAAGCTGGCAGGTGGGATAGGGGACGTGACAAAATGAATCCACACCTACTTTAGTAGAATCTGCTTGGGGCAGCCAAGACGTGTGGTCATGGGTCACCATTTATGCCCCTTTTGCCCCAGCTGTGTGGCTTTGCTTTGGGGGAGTCCTTTGCTTTTCTCCATCTAAATGTTCTCATCTGCAAAATGATAGTAATAACAGTGGTTGATATTTATCAAACTCTAAAGATATACCAGGCTCTGCTCTAAATCCTTTGCAAATATTATGCCTTTTAATCCTCAGCAGCAGATACCGAGGCTTAGGAGGTGAGGTGACTAGCCAAAATAAGAATTGGCCCAGGCTGACTAAGGTTCAAGGCTAAACCTGGCTTTGAGGTTGTGGTGTCTCAGAGTGGCCATCAGAAGACACTCAAACTCACTATTTTGAGATTGTGGATTCCACTGCAGGTTCTGGTGATGGTCACATTCCCAGGTTTGATGGAAAGTTCTAGTCATGATGCTTGGTGCATAGTATAGTGTCTATGCACACTGCATCAAATCCTGTGCTACTTCTGACTATCTGTGTGACCTTGGGCAAATAACCCTACCTTTCTGTGCTTTGCTTTCCTTGTCTGCAAAATGTTGCTTTTACCTACCTCATAGGGTTATTGCAAAGATGGCAAGAAACAGTGCTTGTGAAGTGTTCAGAGCATGCCTTGCACAGGGAAAGTACACTGTGCTTATTAAAATATTTAATTGTTCTTCGTAATAATCATGCAATTCCAGGAGATATCAATGCTTATGTTCTGTTATTCTAGTGGGTGTTTGTGGTCTCATAACCTTGAGTGCAGAGCTATGATTTTAATACCAAATGGAATAATTAGATATTGCTGGAGGGGGAGAGGGAAGGGGATTCTACATCTTGTGCTCCATTGCATCTTATTTTATTCAGGAGTTAACAAGAACAAATTCACAATTATGAGTGAAAATTAAAACATAGGGTGTGCTTTTTGTTAACAAGTGTGTTTTCATTTTGAAAAAGAAAATATAGCAACTTAATTTAGTTCTTGTGAAAAGCTACTCCCACCGGGCAGAGGGCCCTTGATGGGCTTATAAGGATGAGTCCTTTGGGGTGAGCCTTCCTTTGAGTGGTTTTTGGTCCTGGCTACTTAGGGGAGTGAGGCTCAAGGAGCTGATGTGTGAAGCCCTGGAAGGGAGCATTATCTTACACTCAAGGCTGGGAAATAAAAGAGCTAAAGTAAAGGAAAAACTGCACTGGCAATTTTGAGAAAATTGGATGAAGTTCTATTAGGAGCAGTAAGCAGAAGAACACCTAGACATGCCTTCAAGGCTTTGAAAATGGCTGCAGGCTAGCAAGATGCTTCTGGCAAAATTAAGAACTCAGATCAGCCTGAGACTTTTTTAGAAAATGGTTATTTCCAGGTTAGTGCATCTGTTTTCTTCTCCTCACATCAGCTTTCTTGTCCATTCCCAGTGACTTGCGGTCTGCCTCGGACCCCTCCCAGTGACTCCTGGAACTGGTTCCTGACCACCTGGCCCCACAGGCCCCAGCTCGTCCCTTCCTGCTCCACTCCTGTCCACAGCTGGGCTGGATGTGGCCAGACTTGCAATAGATGGAGTGTGATGCTCAGGTCCAATTTGGGGACCAAGCATGGCTTGTTTTTATAACGGAAGGGCAAAAGGCAGTGGGCAGAGAGCCACAGAGCCATTGGCCAGAGAGGAAGACTTGCCCGTGAGTGAAAAATAGGGATGCGATGCAGTACATGTTACCGGTAGATCAACTGAAATTATTAAAAAGGATCATAAAGATGCCGACAGTGATCATGTTTTAAGTGCTGTGCTGGGCATTCCCTCTTTTATTAATGATGAATCCTTTCAGCAATTTATTACATATCTCCATTTTACAGATAAGAAAACTGAGGCTCAAGGAACTAGAGGTCAGTCTTACTTACCATCTAGCTTGCCAGATGATAATACACACATGGTCCAATCTCTCCCATCACCCTGGGGAAAATCATCAGCCAACCCCCAGCAGTGTAGCTTCTTCCCAGCTAACCAGTAACTGACTGCCTACGTGTGAGTGAACTGAGGCCAGAAGAATTTTCCAGCTGAGGCGAGACCAAGTTGCTGACTCTTAGAACCATGCGCTCAATAAATGGTCATTGTTTGCAGTCACTAAGCGTTGAGGCAGTCTATTATGAAACACAATCTATCTGATATACTCAGCTCCAAATCATGCCCTTTCATTTCCAAACTGGGTAGTGGTAGTCAGAGGATAAGGCAGCTGAATTAGAACCACATTCTTTTCCTTCCTCATAGTTCCCGTAGATTGCATTTCCACAGTGGTGTGTCACAGATGCACAAGGCTGTGATTCTATGTGTAAACACCTCATCGAGAGCTGGAGCCTTTCACCATCAGTGAAAGCTGGAGTCTTCCCGGTCCCAGCCCTGACATCACCTTGCCATGGATATTCAGCGATTCCCTTAACCAGTCAAGCCTGAGGTTCTTTCATATTTAAGAAAATGGGAGCAAAAGCTGATATTTTGTGACTCTGTGATGCATCACCAGAATGGTGGTCGTACTATCCACATTTGATTTGGACACATTTATTCTGGACCACTGGGGTGACACAAAATGACATGATGGATTTTTTTTCCAGCCATCAGCATAAAAAGAAACCATAAACCAGCTAGTGCTACTATAAGAAAATACCTTTACTGACAATGTAGCAAAAAAATGTCTTGACTATAAAAATACAGGTTTAGGAAGGGAATACTCAAGTTTTCTGATAAATAAGAGTTTGCATTATAAAACTAAAGGATTTTTTTTTTTACGAACCTTTGTTGAAATTTATAAAGCCACATTGCTTATGGCTTTTTTGCTGAAGGCAGAAAAAGGTTTGGTTGGGCTGAATTTATGAGCTCTATAAAATGTACTCATTTTTTCATTCACTTATTCAATGAGTGTTTACTGAGCCAGGCACTGTTCTCATTCTGGGAGTAGGGAATTGAACATGACAGACAAATCCCAACCTTAAAAGAGCTGACATTTTCGTGGTAGAAAACAAATCCATGGTTAAGCATTAGTGTCATCTAGCGATTAGTGCTATGAAGAAAAAAGCTTAATTGTTAAAGAAGAGATTAACACTGGATACATTTTTCATGAAAAGGATAAACATATGCTACCTTGATATCTTCCCACCTTCCCCTATAATTTCTTATTCATTTTCAAAGGCAGTCAGTACTCACTGGAGCTCGACTCCTAGGTATCACCAATCAGGAAGAAAACCCAAGGATGTGAAAATAGAGAAGAAAATCACTCTTGACAGCCCAAATCTGAGGGAAAGGGTATACGTGAGGCTGGAGTCTCAGGACACCCAAGTGCAGCTTCCTACAGCAACTGATGTTGTATAGATAACACATGCAGCATAGGGATTGGAGAGCCCTGGGCTCTGGTTCCAATTTGAGGCTCGCCAGGTGTGTGACTTTGGACATGTCTCAGACTCTGTTTCTCTATGTATATAATAGGGACAATAATTATACTGCCAACCTCTCTTGTTGTTGAAAGGTCAGATGACGTGATATAAACAAAACCATTTTGTTAATAGTTTGTCTGAGGGAAGGAGGCCAAGTCTTATTCATCTTATATCCATAGAGCTTGGCATATATCAAGTCCTCAAAAAATGATGGTTGAGCCAGGCATGGTGGCTCATGCCTGTAGTTCCAGCCCTTTGGGAGGCTGAGGTGTATGGATTGCTTGAACCCAGGAGTTCAAGACCAGCCTAGCTAACATAGTGAGACCTCAGCTCTACCAAAACCAAAACCAAAACAAAACCTGCACATGGTGGTGTGTACGTGTAGTCCTAGCTACTCAGGAGGCTGAGACAGGAGGATTGCCTGAGCCCAGGAGGTCGAGGCTGTGGTGAGCCATGAGTGTACCACTGCACTCCAGTCTGGGCAACAGAGTGAGACCCTAACTCAAAATTCATGCATACATACATATGATGATTCCAAATGAATTTGTGAATGAATGGGCCAGAGAATAACCAAGTAAAAGAATAAAACTGAGTTATTTCTTCATTTTGGAGATCAGAGTTTCCATGTAGAGTTATTTAGGCTTTGGACTGCACAAGAAAACTTGGTTGAGGGAATAGGAGGAAACTAAAATTCAGATTCTTCACCCATTATGTCTTATTCCAGGCTCAGAGTAAGATGTGCCGTTCCTATATTTTCACAAAACCATCTTATAGTGGCCTTGTATAAAATAGAGGAGCTGGAATTTATGGCCCCACTAAATGACAACATTTAATCATTGTGTACTGGGGTCCCAAGGGTGTATTTTAAAAAAAATTTCCTGATGACTCAGATGCTCCTCCTGGTTTGAGTACCATTGGATTGGTGGTCTCTCAAGGCCCTTCTCACTCTACTAGGAGGTGGTTTTACTTTAACATTTCTTGAATTTATTATTTTCTAGTATTTTATGTTTAAATCATCTTTGTTAATGAGCATATGAGCTGCCATCTCATGGTGTCCTTATCCACCCTTCCTACCATCTGTTTTTGGCTGAAAATAGCAGTTGGAGCAGATGAAAAATGTGCTTCCCATTCATCAACTAGGAAAATCATGCCAAGCTGAAAACAATCAAAAAACAAAAAAACAAAAACCTTCCTGGATTTCTCTTCTCTGCCCCCAGCATTCCTGGTTTCCCTGATTCAATCAGCAACATCCGGTCAAATCAAAGAAAGCAGAGTTACTTAGATAAGGTGGAGCAGCTAAGACAAAAGCCTCACAATACAACTGGCCAGGGTGCAATTTAATTTATCTACCTTCATTGCTTTGTCTCCATCTGCATCGGTCAGGGTCCAATCAGGAGAAAGAAATCTCATAGTAATTGGAACAAGGAAAATTTTCCATAGAGTTTCTCAGTCTCAGCACTATTGACACTTTAAGCAGAATAATTATATTTTGTAGGCACTGGTTTGTTCATTTTGGGGTGTTCAGCAGCATCTCTGGCCTCTACCCACTAGATGCCATTAGTACCCACCTCCTACCCTGTGACAACCAACAATATCTCCAGACATTGCCAATGTTCCCTGGTTTACAAAATGATCCCTGGTTGAGAAACATTGCTAAAAGAATTATTAACTATATCAGGGATCATCTCGAAAGGAGTAAGGCAAACTCTGCAGAATATACGAGGTTGAAGGAGAGTCCCAAGGAAGGGGTTCACTTGGCAGGCAGAGCCCCCATCAAAGCTGGGGTTCAGACCTCATTGAAGAAGGTGGTGTGGCTGCAGTATGCTGCATAGGAAAGTTATCTGGTTACCCTGACCACAACTGGTCTACAGTTACAAGCAGAAATCAACTCTCTGAGTGTAGGTGAGCAGAAAATGGAGGTAGATACCAGCATGCAGCAAATACCCCTCTTGGGTGCAGGTGGACCGAGGCTAGAAGCAGACTGCTGGGGGCCCCCGCAAGAGGCACTGGAAACCATGGAAGTGTTGCTGAAACTCCATGGGGTTGAGTGCCAGTGCCCTCCCTCAATACTCTGAAATATCTCTAAAACTTATAATAGCCTGTAATAACTTGCTTGACATAAGTAACTTTATTTTGCTGAAAGTCCTCCATCTTAGCTGCTTGCCTTGCTTGCCTACCCAGATATAGCCCCCCCACCCTCCCGCACGTGACTGTTAAAACTTTCTCATGATCACAGACCTACATCCTTGTCCCCCCGGGCTGTTCCCCCTGAGCGTTTGAAAGCTCCCTAGCAACAAGTTCCGTGTGATTGTATGCTTTGTTAACTGAAATCAGATGTTGTGCCAAGAGATGGCTTCTTACAGAAGTCCCCTTGCCACATCCCTATAGTTTGTTCCCATATTTTGTTTTTAGTTCCTTGTTCCTTCACCCCCCTGCTATGTAGCTATAAGCTTCTTGCTGATTCCACTAAGTGTCAAGAGCTTTCTTGGCATGAGCCTATTCTTGACTGCACGCTATTAAAGGACTCAAAAATTCAAACCCGGTGTGCTGGTGATTCGCCTTTCTTGCAGTTGGGTCATAACAACTCTGCTGGCAACAGCTCTTGGTGGGAGCCAGGAGAAGCCAACAGAAAAGCAGAAGCACTGATAAAAAAGCACCAGAAAAGAACAGGAGACACCCCTTCTTCCTGTAACATCTCTCAGTGCCCTCCACTGACAAAGTGTAGCACCACGCCATCTTCAAAGAACCATTTTCACAATGGAAGGTGGATTTGCAGCTAGTTGAAAGACATTTCAGTACATTTATAATGAGCACATCTTTGTATTATATGCCCATCTGAATCATTTCTGTAGCATTCCACTTGGCCCATATCTGGCACCCAGTAGATGCAAAATTACTGTTAATTGAATGATTGAATGAAAGCATGCATCCATGAATGGATGAATGAACAGGGTTTACTTTTTTTTGGTAGCTGTTTTGGAGAATGCAATTTGCCCTGATTTACATTTCATCTACAGAATAGCAAGTGATGGTTTCTGCTTGTCCTAACCCTACCCTCCCGTTAAATCTAAAATTCATTGAATTATCCTGTTATGTTTTCCTCACTCTCATATAACTGATCGATTTGATTTTTAAAAAATCCATTTAAGTATAGAGCATTTCAGTGGAAAAAATTAATTAAACTAGTTTGAGTTGATTAGCTGTTGATTAAATTCCCCAGTTGAGTGTTGATCTGATAGCCAAGAAAATACAACACAGGTGTCTGCTTTTAAGACTAAACTGTTAACCAAAGTATTGCCAGCTGACAAAGTAGCCCACCAAAATCATTGCACAGGATGAGAACATGAAAAATGTGAAAGTCA
Organism: Cephalopachus bancanus; assembly: GCA_027257055.1. Classification (NCBI taxonomy): domain Eukaryota; kingdom Metazoa; phylum Chordata; class Mammalia; order Primates; family Tarsiidae; genus Cephalopachus; species Cephalopachus bancanus. The sequence continues at coordinate 3,002,782 of JAPVLO010000202.1, read as the reverse complement.
GAATTAATTTTTACTTAGGTATCAAATGGTTAATTGTTGATTGCAATGAGATAAATTAGCAGCAACCAGGGACTAAAGTACACTGGAGGAAGACTGGTGGGCAGATAATTGGATTGGGACTGAGTCATGTTTGCTTGGGCTACATACTAACGTGGACAGGTCACATGGCCTTCTGGGCCTTGCTGCTCTCTGAATGCAAGAACCGTGCACCTCACTTAGCCCACGAGGCTTGGGAGAAGAGTAAACACCAGCCGAATGGAAAAGTGCTCTGGAAATGAAAGTAACCACAAATGTAAGGTTCTTCTTAATAGTGCATGGCTGCAAAATAGACATTTAGGAGTTGTGCTGATTTTTTTAGGTTTCTAGAAGATTCTGAGCACATGGAAACAGCAACTACAGTGCTGAGAATGTACTTCCATTTTATTGGGGGGTGGTGTTTAAAAAATTTTTTTCTCACTCAACATTTCAAATTTTATTTTAAAGATGTGAGGTACAATTCAGGATTAGGTATACAAATGTTCATGATGCAGGTACCCTTGTTGATGAGGTGTGCCCTGCCCTCCCCTGGCAGTTTCCTGCTACTGCCAATCCTTTTTCTTACAGGTATTACAATAATTGTTCAAGGTCTGCTTATGAGTGAGAACACGTGATACTCAGTTCTTTGTTTCTGTGATAGATCACTCAGTATTATAGACTCTAAGTCCATCCAAGTTGCTGTGAAGTTCATAATTTGTGAAGTTTCATGATTCATGATGGACTATTATGCAGTCTTTCTTTATGGCTGTGTAATAGTCCATCATGTATATGTACCACATTTTAAAAAAATCCAATCATTTTTCAGTGGGCAGCACAGTTGGTTCCATTTTCTAACGTCAGGCAGGATACCAGAGGAAAGGATTTTACTTCTAGGATCACACATATTGCATCTCCCTCTGGTGTCTCAGGGCCTTTGCACATCAGGTCCCATGGCCCGGGATGCCTTCCTTTCCTTTCATAACACCTCCTATTCCTATTGGCCCGATCATCACTTCTTCATGGGAGGGTGCTCTGACCTCCTGAACTAGCCAGCTCTCCCAATTACATATGCTTATGTTCCATGCTATTGTATATATATTGACCACTATGGTAATTTTGCATTTTATTGTGCTGATTTGATTAATGTCTGGAGCCTTGATCAGGATGTGAGTTCCATGGTGGCAGGGACCACTTCTGCTTTTGCCCACAATAGCATTTTCTGCAGGTATTTAATGACTATTAGTTAAATGAATTAATGAATATCATCCAGAGTTTACTAGAGCCTACTATATTTTGACGTGTTGGCCAACATTTGAAAAAAATGCCTGATACTTGGCTTTATGATGTTACAGAAGGAACACAATTGTGGACATGGTTTGTCGGAGTATACTTAGAATTCAACACAGTCTCTGCGTACAGTAGGAGCTCAGAAATGTCTGTTAAATGCAGTCCCACTACTTACTAAGGATCTACCCAAAGGAAAAAAAGTCAATATATGGAAAATATACCTGTACTTGTATGTTCATTACAGTACAATAGCAAAATCATGGAACCAACTTAAGGGTCCCCCAACAATTGACTTGATAAAGAAAATGTGACACGTACACACTCACCATGGAATACTATGAAACCATAACTTGAAATCATGTTTTTTTGTAGTAGCATGGATGGAGCTGGAGATCATCCTCCTAAGTGAACCGACTCAGAAACAGAAAAGCGAATGCTGCATGTTCTCACTTATATATGGGTCATAAATGGTCACTAAGATGGAAGCAACAGACACCAGAGACACCAATAAGGGGTAAGAGGGACTAGCATTCAGAAATTACCTATGAGGTACAATGTTACTATCTGGGGAATGGGCCGCCTGAGATCCAATTCCCGCCACTACACAATATGTCTATGTAACGAACATGCATATGTACCCCTGAAACGGACATTAAAAAAAAAAGTCGTTGGTTGAGTGAATGCACTTTGAAACCAGAAGTTTGGGCTTTGAGTTTTGTCTTTAAAATTTACAGGCTCAGCAAACTTCGTAAAGCTTTTAGACCTTGCTGGAGAAGTGGTCCTGTACTGTAGGTAAACAGAAAACAACTCTGGAGATCAGCATTCCTAGGACCAAATCTCCGTTTATCAGATGTGTGAAAAGACACTTAACGTCACTGTGTGCAAGTCTGCTTACATGCAAAAAGAAAAGAAGTGTCAAAATCTTGGAATAATTTTAGGTAGTAAAAGAGAAAAGCTATTTAAAAGGTCTTGCATAATCTAGCAGACGTTAGGTATCATTAAGTATTTGTCACAGTCCTCTTCTCTCTCGTAGTCTATACAACATTATCTACCTCAGAATCATTGCATCAAATAAGATCATCTACATTGAACATTTTGTAACCTGGCGAGCAAGATACACTTTCCTTTATTCCCACTTGGTGTCAAAAAATAAAAAATGAAAAGTGAACTCAGAATCAACATTAGCCACAAGGTGGCACTGTGGTGATATCTTTGATTTCAACTTTCTCGCTTAACAAATTATCGCCTTAGTGTACCTTTTAAATTTGAATCTTGAGGTGAGAAAAATGAGTTGCATTTAAGCAGGGAGCATGCTGTATAATGGAGTAATGTCTGTTGTAAATTATATTTTAATGTCCAGGTCTGACTCTGGAGAATCAGGAAGGAAAATTTTAAAACAGTCTTTTAGATTCTTAATTTGGAAACTTAAGAACCTCAAGAACCAGGTAAATGAGGGATAAAAGCCTTTATTTGCTTTATT